>VWZU01003041.1:0-89465 GCA_013397095.1 Sterrhoptilus dennistouni | reverse complement strand
TTTTTTTTTTTTTTTTTTTGCTTGGACCTGGAAATTATCAGTTCATCTTATGTTTGATGATTTGTATGGATCCTTGTTGCTTCTGTAAGAACAGATTATTGATCTAACTGATGAAACCTTGCCTTTCCCAGTGTGGATGCAAGGGAACAGGCTGCCTTGTCTACACCGACAGGATTCAGGATTAGGTGCTAGGGAGCATTTTAACAGCCAAAGGAATCCTGTGCTGGTGTCTGTTTTCTGCTTGGTTAACTGTAAGGAAATGCCCATCTCAGGAAAAAAATAGAATTGGACTTTTGCTCTTGTGTAGGAACTTTGGCTAAAACAGCACCTTTGTTTTTTTCTACAGTACTTTTGTTTCTTCTTTTCCTGAAACACAAACCCAAGGTGGTTGCTAAGGACTCTTATTATCAGTTTGACATGCTTGAGATGAGGATCCTTTGAGATGGTGAACGTGTTTGCCAATTAAAAGACAATGGGAGGAAATAAAACAGTTTAGTCATGGAGGAGGATAAGAAAAGTGCAGTGGTGAAATTCAAAGAAAGGAGAACAAAAAAAAAAGATAATGATGAAACAGCTAGCTGAAACCAGCTTCAAAATTTAAGGAGACTGCAGAGCCAATCCTTTTTTCTGCTTAAATTCCCGGAGAGGAAATTGAATCCAGCCTTCTGAAATGCTAGGGGAAATAGGCTGTGCTAATAGAAAAACCTCAACATGGATATCAGCCAGCAGTAAAGTAAAAAAATGTGGGTTTGTGCCAAAAAATCAGGCTGGAGATATGGAGTAAAATTGCAGCTTCAGTGTTGCACTTGTCCAGATACTGCTACATCTTGTTCCTAAATGTGCTTTTTTTTAATCATTAACTTACAAATATGTTTTGATTGTCATAGTTATTTATTTTATTAAAAGCATAATTTCTTCATGAGGAGCTATGCTGAAGGTGGAAATATATTAGTAAGGTCTGTTTAGATTGAGAAGTGGCACTGGGCAGCTTCTTAGTTCCAAACTATTAAATATGCATTATTGTATACTGCATGAATATGATTATGTAATATGGTCTGTGTGGGTAAATGAAGCATTTCCACTACATGAGTGAAATCTCACTCCACAGAGGAAATCAGTTTAAAAGCCTTGTTGTTGTACCAACCCAGTACCTGGTTCATATTGGCTGAGAAGAAGAGAGGTAAATGCAGTTGCCTTCTGCTGAGGACAGTGCTTTCTGCTGATGGTCTCTTCCATTCATTAGGCACTTCTCTTTCCTCCCCACTTTTCCAAACTGTTTTCACATCTATGGGACACCTCACCCTTTGCTGTACTGGTTGCCAGACAGGGAGAGTTGTTCACTGGTGTGATTTTATCCAGAACTTTTTTTTGTGCTTCCATAGCCCACTACTTGTTTTTACTTTTTCCATGTTCAGATCTATGTCTCCATTTGGAGAACTGGTTGGAAATTTTATTATTAGATATTTCTTGGAATGTATCAGTGTGTTAGAATAGATGTTACATTGAAAGGGCCTTGTTTACTTTTGTCAAGAACGTTTTTTTGGGCCTTGGCTGTCTCCTGGTTAAAATATGAGATTCTCCTGCATTATCAAACCAACTGACAGGTCAGGATGAGTAGGAGGTGGAGAACATAATAAAGCTCTCCTACAGGAGTGTCCCTGCTTAGTGAAACTCTGTTTTTATTGAAGCAATGACCTGAATCCTGGTTATGCACATTTGCCATGTTCCCAACCACTGAAGTGTCTCTTCCCTTCCTCTGCATTCTCCCTCCTTTCCTGTGAACATAATTTACTTGACGTGCTGGAGGAGAAACTGGAAAACAGATGAAGTGAATTGAGACTGCAGATCTGTGATCAGGATTAGAAGCTTGGTGACCTTAAGATCTTGTCTCTAAAGAGCATCCTGCTGCTTCTGCTGCTGGATAATCCCATTTATTTATTTATTTATTTATTTATTTATTCATCTTAATTTGGAAGCTTTACGCTTGTGACAGTGCAAAATGGAATATTTGTGATGCTTTGGAAGCCACTGAATGTTGTTCATGTCTAGAGAAATCTTAGTGGAGTTTTCAGGACCAGAGGTGTTACATTTCAAACTGAACGTAGCCAGAGGAGTCTTTGTGGTAAAATGACTTCTTGTGAACATGAAACCTGCCATGGCATTTGGTAGCTCTTAGTGCTGTTGATGTGAAGAATAGGGGGTGGAAAAGAATCACATCATAAAGAAGGAAAACCTCCTAGAATTACAGAAATAAAATCAACATATTAGAAAAAAACAGATGTCAAAAAGCTAACGGCAAATGGCTGAGTCATTGAACATTATGTTCTACAAAATTACAAAAAATGTATTTTGTTCTATACAGCTGAGCATCAGGAGATGGCAGTAGTGCTCGCTGAATTGCAAAACGAGAATACTGGGGAGAAAACCCTAGAAATTAAAATAAGCTGCTTTGTAAATTTGCCAAAGTGGGTAACGGTATTCTGATTTATTAGAACTGTGTACAATCATCCTCTTTTAATTGCAAGTGTTATTGACTATCTGGTATGCTTAGCCTGGAATTTATTGTTTTTTACTTAAAAGCATTGAAAACTGCCATATATGTTTATCAATAGCATATTAATATTAGGATTTGGAAAGACTTTCTAGAACAAATGTCCAATCTTGTCCTTGACCAAATTTATCATTTCGGTCTCTTGAAAGGTTAAAGACATCAATCTTATTCAGGGTAGCAGCTTTTAGCAGGTACTACATAAAAGAGCAATCTCTGCTTCCTAGGCACCAAACTATACTGCTTTATATACAGTCATTTAATTTTACTGAGTGTGTCTGTGACTCAGAAAATGTAGTTGAACTCATTCTATAAAATAATGAAAAGGAAAATGCCGTTTTTCTGTGCAGAGTTTCCAGATGTGATTTTTGTCTTGTAAAGTACCTTTGGATTCCTTCAGCATGTATCTGATACTTAAAATTTAGTTTGGAGGCTAATTACGGTTAAATGCTTTGAAATGCCCCAAAGGGGAAAGAAAAATTCTTTTTATGAAGTTAAAGGAAGCAAATTTCAGAGGAAGTGGAATTATGTCTTATTAGTGAAATATAACTCAACAATAAATGTTTAACAGTATAATATAATGTGGAGCTGATGAATAAATGAGGCTGTGTAGGGGCTTTTTTTTTTTTATTTATGGAAGAGAAAATACTGAAAAGCAGAAGTTTCAAGTATTATGACTATGTGGAGAGAGTATGTTTATAAGTGCTCATTACTCTAAGAACATATAATCTTTTGACTTAAGACCACAAACAGCCTTGGTTTTTTAGAGACAAACTTATCCACTTAAGAAGTTCTCAATATTAAATAACAGTGTCCAGAAAATACAGCTTGGCATTACTGAGCACCAGGGTTGGATTCTGAGGGAATTCCCTTGGTGAACCATGTGCAGGGTCACCTGCAGGACAGCTCCTTCAGGTGTCCCACAGTGGGGTCACACCTGTCTGTGCTTCATCCTGGGGATGCACACCAGTCCAGACCAGGGACAGGGATCCAACAACTCCTTATTCCCTGGACAGGGCATGGACACAAGGGTGGGACGTTTTGAAAGGAGCTGCCCTTGGTCTGTTTTGGGTCCATGAGTGAAGGCTCACAGAGCTGTGGCAGATGTTCCAGCTGTGTGCTGGGCCCTTGGCATGGCTGTTTCCCCCAGCTCTGAGGCTGGCTGCTCCTCCAGTTGTGCTGATTCACCTCTGGAGAGACCATACTTGAAATTGTGTCATGGCAAGTTCAAAGGGTTAGATGGGGTTGTCTGAATAAATAGCTGTCAGAACACAAAATATCACACATCCTTTGACAGGGTGCAGTCCAGGGGCTTGCTAAACTGGAGGAGTTGCATTCAGCCTCTTATGTCAATCATCTTTGAATGTGTGTAATCAGTTTTTAAATCCATCTTTATCATTGGCTTTGGCAATCAATCTAATAATTTATTTATGCATCTGTAAAAGATATTACTTTTGTTTTAAACCTGCTGCCTGAAAAATTCACTTGCTGTCCATTAGTGCCTGTTTAATGAATAGTGACTAATCATTCCTATTCATCCCTCTTTCACTTGGCAGTTTTCCTCAGCTAAGGAGTCTGACTTGATTTGAACTGTCCTTGTATTGAAGCCTTTTTATGTTTCTGATGATCCTTGTTGCTTTTCCCTTTTATTGTTCTTGAGATGGAGCACTCAGAACTACACATGTTGTTGGGGATGCAGGAAGAACAAGAATTAATGTAGTGGAATAATTATGCCATTTTTGTCCTTTTCTCCATTCTTTTGCTAAGAATTCCTAGCAGTCTGGTTGTCATCTTACTGCCTTCTGGATGATGTGCTGATGTTCCAGGGAAAGATCCATGAGATACTCTTGATCAGCATGAGCTGAGTACTCTGTGGGGGTACTATGGTTACCTTTTTGTCCCCATTTACAATGTTTTGTATTTATCTACATTAAATTTCAGTTGGCATTTTATCACCCAGCCACTCAATGTTATGAAATCCTCTTCCAATTCTTTTTAAGGTTTGTTACCCTGGATAATTTTGTATTGCTTCCCTATTCATGCTTTTTCAAAAGCACTTATGTGTCCTCTACAAAGCTGTGGATGTAACTTCCATGTTTGGAAACTTCTTTTACTTCTGCTTTAATTGTACTTCTGCTTCACTCTTCTGCTTCTGTTCCTTTAAAGCTCTGTTGTTTGTCCCTTTCAGCTTTTGGGAAGATAATGAAGTAGGAGAAAGGCTTTTAAAGTCACAGCTGTTAAAGTAGTTTGTTTACTCTCTCAGCTGGGTTTCGGTTCACAGTATTTTAGTCTTTGGCTATTTGTAATTTTATTTTGGTGAGTTTTAACACTATCATACACTTTTCTTCTTGAAATGGAAAACTTTTAGGTTTTTTTTTTATTTTTATTTAATTTTAGGGATGTTGAATTTGAAAAACATGTAAGAATACAGTATCAGAGTGGTTACATTGTGACATATCTTGCATGATGCTTGTGTCTAAATGAGGAACTCTTTTGATTTTGTGACTAGTTTTCATTTGTGTTTAATACTTCTTTTTCCTGTGACCTCAGTGTTTCACACTCACTGCATTGCTTGGTTGTATTTCACTGGTACAATCCTTTCTTTTTTAATACAGGTAATAAAAAATCCGGGAGAATTCTGCAATGCTCATTACAGTGAATTTATTCTATTTGGCTGTTGGCTTTCCTTCACAATAAGGCATTTCTCTGACAGCTAATTCCATCATTCCTACCATGTCAATTTTGAAATATTGGTGTTTCAGTTGTTTTCAGAGACCACGATATTGGAGCATTTTCATCATTAGATGATAACATATTGCTGAAAGCATTACTAATTTTGTGGTGTGAAGACTTACACCATGTCAGCGTTATGTCTCTTTACAACTGGATGTTTGGGAAGATAAATGTAGGTGACTGGGAGCTGTTTTATCTGTCCATTCTGTGTTTCTCCCTGCCAGGGATTTATTGACTTATCAGCAGAACTGACAAGAATTTTTGATCTTTCTTTATAACACTGATAGTTTTTGGGGTTTTTTGACCTTTATTTTTGCTTCAGAGAAAATATTGATGCAATGTCCAACACTGCTATTAACCATGAGACTGAAGGCTTTTTTCTTTCTAATATTTCTCTTTGCAGCAGGTGTAAGAGTTTGGAGAGTGGCAGGTGATGTATGTTGGGTGTGCTTGACAATACAGAGGGACAGGATCCAGCTCACGAAGTGGATTCCTCCACTGAGGAGTAGAATAAAATCCCTTTGTGCCCCAGATATAAAACCATAGCTTGTTGTGAGAAACAGGATCAGAGATTTCAGAAAACACTTTCCTACTTATTTTGTGGGATGACCTGCTCAGGTTTGGGGGTTTTTGGCCGCTCACTAGAAGCAAAGTTTGACAACAGCAAGGAACATTTTCTATCCAGTTCCACTAATGACAACTTAAGTGCTGTAAGGGAGTCTCTGGTAGTACAAAATTTTCATCTTTGTAGATTGTTAAACTATATGACAATGTTTTCAATCTGTCAGTGGGTAAGAAACATTTTTAAAGTCTTTTTATAGAAAAAAGAGAGATGCCTTGCATGAAGAGTTGTTAGATCCTAACTAAAAAGGAAAAAAAAGCAATTGTTACTTGATGCTTCCTGGAATATCAGATGTTTTCTGTAGTTTTCTATTAGGGAACTTGAAAAAATCATGGCAAAATGTTATGCAGAAGTCTGACTTCCTGCAATCTTTTCAGCCTTATTCTAATTTTTGACTCTGACAAGATTTGGTTCTGTTTAAGCATTGCATTGCTCAGTAACCTTTTCAGGGCAATGGCAGATAATGTTAGATATTCCTGGTAAGGAGCATTATTGGACATGTTCTACCACTAAACATATTGCTCTGCTAAACTAATTATGCTGCTGCCTTAATGTGGAGGGCTTCCAACACAGCAATCATTAACTACTGGTTCTGTAACTAAGGTACAGTCCAGAAACTAGAAAACTGCTTTCTCTAAAGTATTTGTACTCCCTTAAAACTTGAAATAAAAAAACTTGAATAAAAATCAAGAGCGTGTCTGAGTTGAGGGTGTATCTTCAGCAGTTTTCTATTTCTTCATTTCTGATCTCAGTTCGCAATTTCTTACCACCCTCAGGTTTACTCAGAAATTTCTTGCTTTCTCAGTTCACAGCATTGTGTATCTGAATTGAACTTAGGTGCAGAAATGTGAGTAGTTTGGCTTAGTTGTCTCTTCAGTGTCAAGACTTAAAGGCTCTCAACAGAGAAATTTGATAAATGAGGGTTGCATTTTTCCTTTCTTTTCTTTTCTACCAACAATAGATGACACATTGAAACTCTGAACTAGGAATTGACAGAGGATGGGAGGAGAACCAAACCCTGTCCCCTAAACTAACAGAAAAAGAGGGCATTTAAGAAAAAAAAAAAAGGAAATATGCAGAATAATTAAAAGAAAATTGTACCTCTTCCATCAGATATCTCAAGTGTGCTGCTCTTAACTCCATGATCCTCAGCTGCCCTTCCCCACTGCATCATCCTGTCCCCTGTTCAATCACCCCCTTTGCTCTTTGAGGAGTGGCAAGGGGTGGATTCACCTGTAGACCCAGAGGATGGATTGCTCTGTAGACCCAGATGGTGGATTGATCTGTAGGACCCAGAGGATTGATTGATCTGTAGACCCACACTTTGACAATGTGATTGCAGTCCTGCGCTGCTGCTCCAGACCCTGCCTACATCAGCATCAATTCCCTTAAAATATGATTCAGATAGTCATGGCAACACAGTGCTTTAATAGATGTCATGGTGAGTAGCCAGGACTTCATTTAAAGGGTTAGGCAAATCTGCCTCTGTGTAATCTCTGTTAGTGCCAAGTGCCTTTGGAGTGCTCATTTTGCTGCCCTGCCCTGATTTGGAGACTTTCTCTTTCCCATGATTGAGATGAATCCATTTGTTGCACAGCCCATAAACAACTTTACATTGATGCTTAAAGGAACACTCCCTGGGCAAGAACAGAAATCCTTAATTAAGCAATATAACCTGGTAAGAAGAATTATATCACTAGTAGCAGTTTAATGGTCATTGCTCAATGCTTTCTCATGTAATTTTTCTGCACAGGAACTGAATTCATGCTCAGCCTCAACTGAATGAAACCTTTTGAAGATCTAACACCTTTCTCGTAGCTTTTTCATGAATATGAAAATGTGGAATATATTTGAAGTAAAGAATAACAGTGAAACTGTTAGGAACAATAGCCCTGCTGCACTGTATGAGCTGTGATGTTGTCAAGATGAGTAACATCTGTTTTAGTATATTGACTTGACTGAGAAGTAACCATGGTTTCTGCCTTCTTCCTGCTCTCCATTTACACACTTTCATTTACTGGATAAATATACTGGGCTACAGAAAAGGCACTGTTTCTACACTTTGGGGAAAGAGTATCAAAGCCCAGCATTCCCACAGACTGAAGGGCTGTGTGAGTCATGAAAGGGCTGCAAAAAATATTGTATAATTATTCAAAGGAGTTGTTGTAGCAGCTGATTGATGTGACATTACCAATGGTAAGACTGGCAAACAGACAGTTATCTGTAATTAAAATGGTGCCAGAAAGCTAAAGCTTTAAAGCTCAAACTTGAAGTTTTGGACAACTGTCAAGGGCTACATGTGTGCCCCAGGGGCAGCTACAATTCAAAATTCTTTTCTGTTCTCTTTTTGAATTGTGCTGGTGAAAAGAGAAGTTTTGCATTTTATTTTTGAACAAAACCACTATAATTACAGTGATCTGAGCAGTAGGTTTCTAAGCCATATCTTAAGGGTCTCCATTATGTTGAATAACAATTAGTTTTCTAAATCTTTGTACTACTATTTTCCTTTAGAATCATGAAATCATGGTAGTCATTGGGAGACTTGCTGAGGGTGCACTCAGTCCCACTGTCCTTGTCACCAGCAAATGTGCTGAGCAGTGACAGTGCCAGTAAGAGCCCTGAGGAACCCTGGCACTTGTCCCCACATGGACATGAAGTCATTGACTGCAGCTCTTTGAGTGGGAACACCCAAACAATTCCTTATCCACCAAGTGGTACAAGCATCAAACCCATGTCTCTCTAGTTTAGAGACAAAGATGTTGTGTGGGGTGGTGTCCAATGCTTTGCACAAGTTCAGGCAGATGCTGTCAGGCATCTAAACATCTATTTGGCTTTTATAGGGTTTTATCAGGCACCGATGGTTACTTTTTACATAAATAAATTTCATGGCATCATACAACTTGGCTGGTTATTTATCTACTGGTTTTCTCATTTTTTTAAACTGGACAAAATAATGCTTGATTTGATCAGATTCCTTTATCATAACAATAATTATTATGGAAAAAATGCAAACGCTGTCTCAATAGCAAAACCATTTCTTTTACAATCAGTAATCAAAATTGATCTGATTAACGTTCCTTTTAAGTTCAGGTCTTCACAATAGAAATAATGGGTTGTATTTAATATTGCTTTTTTAGATATTAGCCTTTGAGATGTTATCTGAAGTAATCTAAACATTCAAAGCTTTAAAGTTGATTCTTTCAACAACATAAAGCAAAAATCTGGCATCTAAAAAGAGTAATTTCTTTGGGGTATATTGAGCTTTGTCTTTCTCAAACCTCTTGAAATTGTTAATTAGCACAAAATAAAGAACAGTGAAAAATGTCTGCAGTCTTCCTTGGAGACTAGGATTTGGGACAAATAATTTTGCACGTGAAGTGAATATGCAAGTGTAAAGAGATTTAAATATCTGATTTTAATAGGCTTCATCGCACTGGGAGAGACACTTTTGATTATCTATGACCTATACCAATTATTGTGATTCTCCCTGTAGGCAAGTCATAATTTTAACAACTAATCAAACTAAGCCTGAAGGTTCTGCAAAATGCCAAATATGTACTTGCACTCTTGCCAGTTACACAGCTCATACTTGCTACTTGACCTTGTTTCAGTTTCTTAAGCTACTTATTTTCAATCCATTGAAATTTCGTCTTTTAAAGTAGAAATCTTTTGAAATCAAAATAAAAATTGATAACAAATGGTTGCTTCTTTGGTTTTGGTTTCACACCAAGCGTAATCATAAAATAGCAAACTCTATTTAAATGAACGTTGTCTAGACAGATGCTGAGGCTGGAAGTGTGTCAGTAGTGCAATGGCACAAGCTAAGCCAAATTCTAAAGCAGTAACCCCATTAAAATTGGTATCCAGTTCACAGCACCAACCTCATCTTGCTTTTTAGGTCAGTAGCACATCTTGTCTATTCACTCTGCAAAATAGACTTTAGGAAGCTTCTTAAAGCCAGAACTGAAAATAATGCTCTGCTGAGGTGATTTTACTCTTCTAAAAATACATTGGCTGAGCTGAAACAGGAAATTCTGCATTTATTCATCAGTGTGCTCCATTCAGGGAACATTGGGAAGCTTTAGGCAAGTCTGCATCTCTGTTCAATCTCTGCAGCCCGTGTAGTGTGAGCTGGAGGAGATTTTAATGCCACCCTATAAGAAACTGTGTTGAGCTTATGATGCTGTAGAACAGGGAAAAATTCGTAATAGCAAAGGTATAGTCAACAATCTTAGCTGTGCATACAGTGCTGCATGTGAATGTTAAGAGTCAAACCCATCTCTTGAGGTGATATTTTTAGGAAGTTGTTGGTACAGTTATACACAGAGTAAATGCTTCTCAGCATTCTTCACAGAAGCTAACAGAGTTATATACAGTGGAAACTTGCATTAAATGAAAGGAAATATTGTACATGTGTAAGAATACCTCTCTGCAACTTGCAGGCCACAGGATGGCTGTTATATGTAAAATTAGTCCCGATTTTGAATTACTGTGGCCTAGTGATGCTTCTGCACAAGTGTGCTTTAAATAAGGAAAGTATACAGCTTATTAGCTGAGACTCAGACTCTGACTGGATTTCCTGTCTCACTCTTAATGGAAATAAACATTTCCTGATTAGAAAGCTTTGGGTATCCCAGCAGATACTTTTGGGCTGGTGCTGTTAAATTCAATTTGTGGCATGTCAGCCAAGGCAGTACCTACAAAAATTACTGCTCCTCTCCATTGATAATTTATAAATCTAAATGCACACCAGGGTTTTCCTAACAGGATTGTTGGGTTATAAAATCATTTGGCAAAGCTTGAAGTCTTCACTGCTTCCTGAGAATTTGGCTTATTGATTGATGTAGTTAGTCAACCATCAAAAAAATTTGAAATTTGAAAGATGGTACACAGCAGAGGTTCTACTTGTCATTGTATTTGTTTACATTGATGTTTATTAGCTTTTATCTGGCAGAATTTTACAATATTATATATATATTTCAATTAACAATCTTAATTTTGTTAAATGCATACATTTTGTGTAGCATTTCATATTAACTTCATTCTGTTT
Source organism: Sterrhoptilus dennistouni (assembly GCA_013397095.1). Lineage (NCBI taxonomy): Eukaryota > Metazoa > Chordata > Aves > Passeriformes > Zosteropidae > Sterrhoptilus > Sterrhoptilus dennistouni. The sequence continues at coordinate 78,512 of VWZU01003041.1, read as the reverse complement.
AAACTTGGAGCATTCCTAGTTAAATGCAGAATGTTCATGGATGAGATATTTTTAAAGAATAAGTAATATGCCATTAAAGTGCATTAAAGACATTATAAAAACATATTCAAAACTAGAAAAACTTTCATGTGAGATAAAATATAACGGATGCTAAATATTTGGTAAAAAGAAACAAAATAAAGCTGCTATACAGATGTATGGAAAAATATGTAAAAAGGGATTATAATAGTTTTTACTAGGCCACCTAAAGTAATTGGAAAAGACTTGATGCCACTGAGAATTGACATTTTGAAAGCTTTGCACAATTTCCTTATTGCTCAGTTACTCATTATCGTGATGCTTTTTGAATTTCTTTCTTACAGTCAGCAGCTAACTGCATGGGCTGATCATTCCCACATTGTTTAGGGCCATCCCCCTTTGGAGCAGATCTGTATTGCAAGGACAGGACTGGACTTGTCAAAACAGAATTAGAGAGTAGAACTAAGAATTAAGTAGTATGGATGATCAGAGAGCCTGTGGTTTAATTTTGTTGACAGAAACGTTTTTTCTTTTATCAATGTAGATGTGGCTTAAGGCATCACCTGAGTATTGAGAACACAGTAAATGTATTTCATCCAGTAATCACAGTCATGTTTTTATGCTCCTGATTTGGAGGCTACTGAGCTGGTCATGCTCTGGAGTTGAAGTCTCCTTAATATTTATGTTGAAGTCTTGCTTTGAATCTTAATCGCGTGTGATAACGAATCTTCTCTTTGGTTGAATGCATGTAAATACAACACAAGAGGCAGTAGGAGTAGCCCAGCCTGCTGCTGACACAAAACACAACTCTCCAGCCCTTTTTGCAGCTCTTCTGTCAATAATGTGTCCTTTCAAGGGCACTTGATCAGCTGCCTCGAGTTGTTCAATACACGAATCAGAGACCTGCCAGAAATCTATAAATGTGCTGTGCAGAGCTTATGAAATCCTGTTATTTTCTCCAAAAGCTGTCTCAAGGTGAAGTGTAGGTCAATACTGGGATGACCACGTTTAAAAGTGCCCTGAGTATTCCAGCTGTTGCCGCTGAGTTCATAATTGATTTGAGATGGTATTTCAGGTAAAAAAAACTCACTCTCTTTTCAGGAACCAAGAGCAAAGTATCACCACTAAGGGTGCTGCACTTGCCATCATCCACCAAGTGGGTGATGAGAGGTGACAAATTGCTTTCCTACTCAAAAGTTTTGTACCAGCAGAGAGAATCCTACACTATACAAAGTATCTCTCAAGGCAATTTGGGTCTCATGTAAGAACAGTTTGAGTCCCTGTAGTAACCCAAACACCTCAGTACGGTTTACGACTGTGTTGTGTGTGATCTGGTGTTGGAATAGTCCCTCTACTAACTGCTCCACCCGACTAAATAAGTGCATCCCAGACCTGTTGTAAGTTGTTTTGTCCATTATTGCCCCGGGTGAAAACAGAACTGTCCTTAAATGGAATCTTGTATAAAAGAAAAAAGTGAGGGAATGGAGATCTTTCATACATATTAACAGTGAACAGTGAAATTCTCTCATCAGCAGTAATTTTTGACTAAAATGTGGTAATTACTGATTTCCAAGGGCTGTATGTTGATTATTCTTTGTAAGTGAGGATTTGGGGTTTTTTTTCCCCAGTGAAGTAACACTTGTTTCAACACTTTTGTAGTGAATTGTAACATTAACTTGATTGGGGAGAGGATGCGTGTGTATGAATGATGTATTTTCTAGAACAAAATCATTTGCAATTATCATTGTAGCACCTGCATTGTTAGATTTTTGTTCTAAAATTAACTCTGCAAAGCTGGACTTGATGCATAAATTAAGGAAAGAAGCCTTTTTCCATGTTTACTGGGGATGTTCTTGGTTTGCTGCTTTATGTAAGAGGCAAAGGCATGCTGTTTAAGCAGGTTGTTTTCTTGAATGCTGTTTGAAATTATTTTCTCAGTTAAGCTGTCTCATTAAGCCTTTCTGTAGTGAAAACATAATTGTGAATAAGACTTCATTTAATTTAAAAAGATTTGTATTCCCACATAGTTGCCACTGTAGTGCCTGAAATATCTGTTAGGTCTTGGTTTTCTTTTCCTTCCAAGCTCCTAAATATGTATGTCACTTAAACATGTTGTTTACAAATTTTAAAATGACTGTGAGTGCTGCTCTGGCATTTGCAACCTTGTCACTGTGAATCTTGATAAAATACTGATTTTTATTTTTTGCTGCTTGACTGGAAAGAGTGTCCCAAAGTCTTCACTTGCATCTTTAATTTCTGTAGGGTTCAGTATCTCATGCAGGATGCTCTTACATGTGTGTGAATGCTGCACAAAAGGACATCATGCAAAATACTCAATCTAGTTTTGTTACTGAGACTTGTGTAACCAACCTCATTCACTTTTGGATGTGATGTCTGCATAGGTGAGTCTGGCCTTGAGATTATATGTTTATTTAGATGAAATAAATGCCCAAATACTAGACTTTTGTTGCCCCTAACTCAGTAATCAACCCTATTAAGCAAGAAATAGCGAGTTATACAGCAGTCAATGTTTCTACATGAGAAATTAAAAACAGTAGATTTGCTCAGTATGTAAGCCCAAGAAGCAACTTATTTACTCTGGCCCCAAATCAAGGCCCTTCCAACCTTTTAGCAGCAGTGTGAATTTAGGAATCTTGTAACTCTCAAGACATTATAATTTTAGTGGGACAACCCATGTAATAGATGTCACCACAGGCTGAGTGAGGACTTCTGAACTGTCTGCCTGAGGTCTGTGTCTCAAAAATAAAAAGAAGGCCGTAACTTGGGGACCTTAATCAAAAGCCTGATGTTTAGTGGGCTTTTGTTTCTGGCTTAAATAATTATCCATATTCTTTTTTTTTTTTAGTGTGTCACTTTAAATCAATACATGAGATGAACAGAAATACTGAACTTATAAATATTCTGGAGCTGTTTATTTCAGGATAAAAAGGAGGTTTCAAGCAGTTTTCTGCTTTCTTGTCTTATTATGCAGTCTTGACATTGATGAGTTGCATTTGTTCACAGTGACAAGCTGACTTGATGGAGGCTAGCTGTCTACTTCTGGAAGAAGAATGAATAGGAAGCGTGCCTGAAATTTTCGGAAATGATAGATACCTGCCACTGAGTGGTAAATGCAGTTTGAAATGACATTGTGGAGAGCACATACACATTTTGGTTTTGAAGTTAGTAACGTGCGAAGTGCCTCCAAATACTTGTGTCACCCATTACAAGGGATGTAACTAGATTTTGTTCTAGTCAAACAGCACAAATCTGAAATAATTGTCCTCAGTTTGGTGGAGTTGCACCTCAGTAACTGCATTGCAGTTTTGCTGTAAAGTTATTATTGGCCTCTGCTTCAATGACCATTCTTTTGTGAGTTATGCTTTTCATATAAGGTCATGTAGAAAAGTGAACTCCATAAATAAGACAATACTAGTGCTTGAATATATGTAAGATGTTTGTGGTAATGGGGAGTGGTGTAGAATTATATGTTAAATTAAAAAAATCTCCTATTTGGGCTATTTAGGTCAAAGTAATTACTTCTTTTCTTCTCCCTGACTTACCATGTAATTCAACTCTTACTAAGAAACTATTTTTATTTCTAAATTTCAATTAGTAAAGGTGTACTATTTTATTAAATACAAGTTCTACCTTTGATTTCTCAGTAATCCTGCTCTGTGAGTCAGGGTGCAGCTGCCCAATAACCAAGCTGGGCAATCAGATAATAAATCACTCATTTGTCACATTTTTCCCCAAGACACATAATGAGAAAGAGGGTGAGCTACTTGGTATTCCAGTATGTGCAGGGCCATTTAGGCTGAATGGGACAAAATCCATTTGTGCATTTGAGAGTTTTTGGGGTGGAGATTCCCACTGGAGCTGCTGCATAAGGAACACCTTTAGTTTGTTGGCAGTGAGAGCTGTGCAGTGCCCTTCAGTTTCTGGGTAGGTTCGTGCCTGTGCTTGGCGACTGCAAACCGCAGCCCTTTGTTGTGTATTTCACAGTGCTCAGTTTTTTTTCCAGCACCTGCTATTCCCGGTGTTCATGGATTAGAGCTGCCTTTGGTGGTCAAACACTTATGGCTGCAGTCATCTCCCACACCTCAGGAAGGGCTACCAGGAATATTTAGGAGTAAGGTGTGCATTTAGCTGATGTTTCAATGACAGCTGTGAACAGAAAAATGCAAAGATGTTGGAACTTTCAAAAATTGCTGTGCTTTGAAGCAAAACATGGATTTTGGATGCAGGCAGAGGACAGACCTGCTTTTTTTCACTAAGACTTTGCCTTTCTGCATTTGCTCTGAAATGCAGAAAGTGAGGACGGTACCTCAGCAGGGCCACAAATAGTCCAGAATGTACCCACACACGCCAGGCTGTGTGCCTTTTCATAGTGTCAATTCTTTGAAAAATGGGCATTTTCTACAGTCTTCAGATTTCACATATTTTTTACTGCAGAAGACTGTATAAAGTATGCAATTTCAGGGATGTTTTTTAAAAAAATTCTGTTAGTTCTCTCTAGGGTTGTAAAGGGACTCTGTGTAAATTCCCCCCAGTAAAATTTACCTTTCAGCTTCTCTGTTGTACTTAGGGGCAATACACTCCAGATCTTAATCAGCATTTCATTGCACTCCTACATTTTACTACTGCATAAAGAATACAATTTTTTTTTCTTTCCTCAGTTCCACATCATATCTGCTTTCAGCAGTAATCCATAGTTAAAATATGAAATTAAAATACATGATTACTGAGTGAAGTTCTTACAGCATTTCAGATATATCAGAATGTCCAGATAAGAGAGGTCTTATGTACATTTTTGCCCAAATTCTAGCTAAGCATGTTGTAACTGTGGTTAGGACTAGCCAGCTCCCCTTGCTTAGAAAAATTCAGAATAATTAGAAAGGCAATAAGGATTACAGTTACCTGTTAAACTTCCATTAAAAAAAAAAATCTGCATATTCAATGAATGTAAACAAATGGTTGCTGGAAATTTGGAATGCTTTTATTGTGTCAGTTAAGATGATGCTGACTTGTGAATTCGTGAGTAGGAACACTTATGAATAGACACATAGACACTTGTGAACAGACTGTCTGATTTCTGATTATTCAGGTATTGTCCCTCAGTCACTGCTGGCATGGAGATGGACACTTCTCTCTGGGGTTTCTGTGGCAAAGAAAAGTGTCTGACTGAGCTCATTGTTTTGCTCATCAGGTCTGTTACTGCCTTCAAATCCACTTGCAAAAATTCTCTCAGGAGGGCCCATCCCTGTAATAGCAATGGACTGGATAAAAATTACTATTTTTGCCTTTGTTCTCTATCACAAGACAAGATTTAAGATCTACAAGCTGATTCAGGAAGTGAAATTGCATTAGATTGAGTATGATGTCACCTGTACCTCAGTGTGCATATGACATAAATTAAAAATTATCAAATCCCTTCAGCTTGATCCCACAAGGGTAACAAAATCTCACATGTTTTGGCAGAATGTTCCAGCAACACTAATGCTGAATATCTTTTCATTGTCATCTTTACCACATTATATTTGGGAGACAAGCATCATGACGGAGTTAACCCTCTCTCTCTTTCATTGGTCTCATGAAATATTTAAAGCTCCTACAATAAATTATTCAGCAGATTGTGGTATTTTTGGATTTAAATATAGATTATTTATTTCCTACTTCAGTAGGCTCTGGGTATGAAGGCTGGTAGATCCCCAAGGAGGCTTGCTCAGAGTTGCAGCACTGAGCTCTCAGGTATCTTTGATCTGAGTTGCCAACGTTTTCAGTAAAAGAATCAAGAAGACTTAACCTAAAAATGAGGCTTATGAAGGTCTGGATGCCTGATAGGGAATCAGCAAAGAGCTAATTATTAACTAATCAACACAACCAAATACATCTTCTGTAATATGGAAATTTAGCCTCACTGGAGATAATTACTTTCTACAGGTCCACTTTTCAATTCCTTTGCATGTACAAGAAGCTGGAGGAATGTTGCTCTAAGTAGAGCCAGGTGAAATTTCTGCAGTTGTGACCAAATTGTGAATAAAATTATCCCAGTCTGAACCACCTCAGACAGAAGGTGGGATCTGTTGTTCTCAGTAGCACAGGACACTTAAATTATAATACCCATGTGCTATTCACATTGTGGGAAACTTCTCACCTTGTAACAGTACTAGAGATCTTTGGACATTCCTATTCTGCCAGAATAATTTAGCATAGTTATAATTGTAATCAATGGAGTGAGTAATTTATAATTGCAAAAAAAAAATAGGAAAAATAAAAGGGATTTACAACTTAAAATGTACGTGTTTTCTTTTTTGGGGGGGTTATTTTATCACAGTGAATAAAATTCAGTCATTTAAACCTGATTTCATTGTGTTAGGCCTTAGTAATAAACAAGAAGCCAGGAACAGTAAATATTTAATTGGCTTATCTGTATCAAATGAACATGGAGATTTTGCTGAATAGGATAATATTTCAGTGCTCTTATTGAATTATTTTTTTAGGAGGAAGAGTTTATGTTGAATTTCTGAGAAGTTTCCTTACTGGATTTTTAATAGCTACTTTAGTAGGTAAAATGTTCCCTTCAGTGAAATACGCAATAAATCAAGACAGGTTGGTTCAACTGCTTGAGTGTGCTACAAGCACAGTAATCAAAAAAATAAGGAGGTAATATTTCTGGTACTAACAGTAATATTTCTTTTGAACCAGGACTACAATGCATTGTGGTATTACTGCTTTTCAGTATTTTAATTACACTGCAGCCTCACTAGTGGGCTTTCTTCCAAGAATGAATTTTCAGAGTTGACTGTGATGGTAGGAAAAAGCATCTCTTGCAATGTCATTTTTGGTTTTGGATACAATCTTTTTATTAAAGTGTCCTCCTACCAGCCTGCACTTGATGGACTGTGTAACATTTGATTCTGGTCATAGCATTGGAGAGACACAACTCCTATTTCCTAGGACTTAAAGTCTTTGTTTTGTATTGAGACTTTTTCTTCAATCTGAAATATTCTATACATATGCACAGTAATGATAAGTGTTATTATTATCAGGCACTGAGATAAGTCACCACTGCCTGGGTTATGTTTTATTTTTTAAAAACTGGAATGGAAAATCTCCAGCATTTAACATTGATAAAGATAGATATTCAAAACTTAGTATATATAGCTGCCTGGAAAAATATGGTGGTAATGGAGAGGGATACAATTCCAGTGGCTGACTCGTCCAGTACCAACTTCCAGAGGAAGGGTCAGAACTGAAATTTTAACGAAGAGAAAACAGTATTTGAAGGTAATGATGAAAGAATGTAATGGCCATTCAGATGGTCAGACTCACTTACCATCCTTTTAATGAGTTCAGATGCTAAAACAAATAATTGGGGCTTATTCTGAAAAAAATTCAAGGATTTAACCTGATTCTAATCTGTAACCCTTTGAAAAAAAATGTGATCAAACCCAAGTTTTTCTGATTAATAAATTATGTCCAATTTTTTTTTTTAATCATTATACAATGGCATATTAGTTTGTTAAAGATATGGGGTAAGATCCTATGAACCTTCTCTGGGGGACATAGTAATTTTTCCAACTTCCTCCTTTAAAAGGTGGACAATGTGGTAACACTCCTGAGACTGTAAGCTAAAATAAAACAGTGCTTGGCAACTAAGGCATAAAATGAGACTAAGCCTCCAACTGAAATATTCTGTTCTTATCCACATTCACCTCGTGAAAGTAAAGATCATCTTTGAATTTATCTTTTGAATATTTCAGGTTCACTTTTGAAACTGCATATGTGATAAATTACAAATTTTTAGCCCAGAAAATCTTGCTGTCTTGCTCTTCCACTTCAAAGCTTGAAGGTTATTTTAATACCTTAAATTACACTACCTTAAATATTCTGGAAGTTTAGAATTAATTTTTCCTACATCCCTTGGGGGTCTGAAGACAATTCTTAGGTCAGTTTCACTAAAAGAAATGATATTTGGTTACCATTAAATGTCACACCAGCCACGGTGCACTAATATGGGAAATATTCTGCTGCATGAAACTCCTGAGGAGATACTGTGGGAAGACTCATTAACCTGCTTCAGTGCTGCTGATGAAGGAGCTCAACAGTGAAACAAATAGTTTCATGCAAACTGTGAAATTTAGGTGCTGGAGTGCAACAGATGAAGTTTCTAGATGCAAAAATTCAGGTACTAATAGCTCGAAGATACTAAATATTGTCAGTAATTTTTTTAACTGTGCTGCAGGTTAATAGCTAAACAGAGTTACAACTTAGTTTCTTGGTTTGTTTTTTTTTCTCCTTGCATTGGTTGTCTAATTAGAAAGGACAATGTTCTCTAAATCAGAAGGGGCTGAATACTCAGTTTGAGCTTTAGGAAAATCACAGTTTGTACCTGAACACTCATCTTGCTTCAGACTCAGTCACTTTATTCAAAACTCACTGCTGATCAGTTCTCTTTCCATGCTCTTAGAATTTGATAGTCAAGCCAAACCCATGTTGTTACAAAAATGTCACTAAGAGTATTTTATTTTCTTTAATTATTGTTTGTATAAAACAACCTAAATATTCAGAAAACAAAAATTGAAAATAAATCTTTTTACCAAAGAACTTATGAGTCATGAACAGGAACTTTGTGGGAATTGGCATAAAATAAGAGATGGGTAAATATTTTCTGTGAACAACTTTAGACTAATGTGTAATGTAATAGAAACATATTTATTTAAAAATTAATAATTCCTGAAGTTGAGAGAAAAATCATTAAAAAGATATGAGCACTAAATATTTGGATTGCTTCAAAGCATGCAAAAAAGAATTTCCTAAATGAGTTTCTCATTCTGGATTCCTATTTAAAAACAGACCTTGGAAACCGTATTGATTATCTGTGCCAAATGCACAATGTCTAAAATTTGATGGTAGAAAAAAAAGTGCTCCAGCTTTATGGGAAGTTCCTAAAAGGTTCTGGAAATGTTTTTTTAATGAGGGGAATCTCTATTTGTGGTAGGCCAATTTACATCATTTTGCAGTGGGTGAGATTAGCAGAGAACACTGTCCCTGTGGTGGACAGCTCTGTGAATTTTTAGTGCCAGAATCACATGCAGAGCTTTGCAAACAGACATCATTTACTTACATTTTCTAAGGCTATTTTTACATAGGGGCTTAGCAGGTGTTGGTATAGCTAATGATGCTCTTAGGTTTGATTTCAGTGGATTTTCAAAAAGTTTAAGCTTTGTTATACAAAATCCCATTCCTTCCCTCAAATTACCTTAATACATTGCCTTCTTGCTATGATAGTTTAATTGAGTGTAGGGTATAAAGCTAATTTACTTCTCTTTTGCCATCCTAATAGTTCTCATTTTCTTTATTGAAATAGTAATTACTGCCTTTAGATACAATAACTGGGAAATTACTTTTTCTAATAACTTAGGTTATCATATCATCATCGTCATAGTAAAAATCATTGATGCACCAAAAAGAGTTTTGTGACTTCAAATTAGTTCAAAGTAGCTGATATTGCTGTAAAAAGTTATATTTCTATGGTCATCATTTAACCTTTCTTCAACAGACTTCATTGTTCTGTGCAGGAGGTAAAAGACTGGGAAAATGCAAGTTTATTTGTCTGTATTTCACATATGATTTTTAGGTGTTGAGGAATACATCCAGTTCTTTTAGAATAAATTTGTTGTTTTCACAGAATTTATCCCTCTACCAAATATCTCTGAATGGTGTAAGTGAAAGAAACAAACAGATCTCTTCTGCAATTACATAAGCATATGCTATGAAAGAAGGTTTAAGTGTTAAAAAAAGAACAAGGCAGTGTTGATAATGGCTAAAGGTGATTATGTGAGGTTTGTGTTAACTACTTTAAAAAATGAGAAAACTGATACTTAAAATGTGTATCAGAAGAATTACTACATAAGCACTTACACACTGGATTATGTGAGCAATTAAAGCTGAGGCAAAGAGTTTTTGATTGCTCATCTGCAAACTGAGGGCACAATAAGTGGAATAGAAAATAAAATTGTGGCTTCTAGTGTATATAGAACATAAAACTGAATTTTGCTCTTACACTTGCTTAAGTAATTCAGTGTAATTCATTTTTATTAACATGTTCATCAGACAAGATAAGCTATAAATGGGATTGCTTTCCTCCCTCTTGTTCTGTTGTCAATAATTATTTTTGCATGCAATAGTGAAATGTTTTCCTTTAGAGGTCAGGGTAAGAAGGATTCATTGCACAGCTGAGTGGGACAGGCTCCACGTGCTGGATCTGAAGAACTTTCTAGCAATGCAAAAAGCTACGTGATGGTAAAATTCTATAAATAATATAGAAAAAAATTGTATAATCTATTTATAGGACTCGTTACCTGATGTATTATCGAGTCTTTCCATGATTTCACTGGGCCAGAGTCCAAAAGACTTCAGTTTTGAGATATGTGTGCAATAATAGGCAAGTACATATTCCTTTACCTGAATTCTCTTCTCTGCAATGCCAGGCATGAATTTTCACAGGAAAGCTGTGCAGTGTGGTACCACTTAATCTCATAATTACAGAGAGTTAGCAACCATTTTTAATGGTTATTCCTCTTCCTTGGCAGAGCAAGGTCACCTGGCTGGTATTTAGGCACTACTTTAACAACAGCTGTATTAATAACAGGAATTGCAATGTCCCAGTAGGGAGCTGGAATATTTTTAGAGTCTCATTATTGAAATTATTAATAATATTAAATTAACCATGGCCACCTAAGACCTAACTTGTTTCTGTTGTGTGTTCTCTGACGAAACAACAGAAGAAACTAAACCCACACTATATATTTTTCTTCTTATACCATTTCATTTCTTTGGAAACATAAATTCAATATTATGATCTGTAATTGCAATATAGCTTCTCAGGGCCTAAATTGATCATAATCAATGATTTGCACAGAATGGGGTACTGTTATCCACTGCAATTTTGTGATATAATTTTAAATATTACGGTGTGCGTGGAATTGTTTGTTCTCGTGTTTTTGTGGTTTTTGTCTTAGATTCTGGCCTCTATTCTTCCTACCATTTTCTGAAGAAGTGCAGACATCCGTACTAGTGGTGGAAAAGAAATTGGTGCCACCATGTGCTTCCCAGGAGCTTTGGCTTAGTTAATGCTAGAAATGTATTTCCCTTCTACTGTGCAAGGTCAATCTCTCTTCTTTTAGTGGTAAAAGACACCAAATGCTCTGTGCTGCTTTTTGCCTAGCATATTGGCTAGAAAATATGACACATCTCAGCTCACAGATTTCCCAGTAATAAACTATATGTTTTCAGCACTTCCTAAGTGAAGGAGATGGCAATATCTTTGAATCAAAGGCACTGCAAATAGAGAGGTCTTTCCCTGAAGACAGACATATCAAATATTTAAAATGGAATGGGAAAAGACAGTAAAGAGACTCCCACCTGAAACAGTTTGCAAGAAGCACAGTTTGCTTCTCTAAAGAACATTGCACTGTGTATCACAGAGACAAGCCAAAGCTTGTTGTTGTAATGACTTGAAATACTGAAATATCACCAGGGTGATTTATCTATGGCATAACTCTCTTGACTTCAAATAGCCTTATGTATTTTGCACCAAAGCTCTAATTTGCCAGAAAGAAGAGTGCACCTGGTGACAGTTATTTTATTCGAGTATAGTGCTGGGTTCAGGATGTAAATAATAATGGCTCGGATGAAAGAAGGAAGCTTTGATTCTGTTCATTTGAAATAACAGCAGAGCAGTTAACTGCATGCACAATGTAGTTCCTGCTATGAGATTTTGCCAGTAAGAACATTTGTGACTTTATTAGGCGCCTTCAATAAAAAGCAAACAAAGCTGTCTGGTGTCTGCACAGTGTTCCAGAGGTGCTTCAGGAGAGTTGGTGTGTCAGAACCCTACAGAGCTCTGAGTGGGCAGAGTTTTCAGATCTCTTGGGGCCTTGGACAAGACTCCCTGAGGAGCTGCAGAAGTGAAAAACTTAAAAACACTTCCTCATTAATTCAAAGGTGTGTTGGATTAAGTCGTAGTAGCTCAGTAAGGATTTCCCCCCCCCCATGTTAATATACTGCAAAATCCATGTCTGCAGGACATAGTTTTGTAATTTTCAGATTTTAACCAGCGTTATTACTGTCTTAGGAGGATGTGGGAAAATAAGTCAGTGAGCCATGCTTACTTCTGATTACCTGGTGATGTATAGCTGCTTTGAATCAAAAACTCTGACTTCTTGTCAAGACTTTTACTGCTGTTTGCCTGAATGTACACGTATGATTTGACAGATCTGTCTGCTTTTAAATTTGGTGGGCTGATCTGTTTCTAGAGTGGGATTTCTGATGATGAGAGCTGTTAGTGTTGCTTTATCAGTACTCTTACTAACTCATAATTGCTCTAGACATGCCAATCAAGCTCCATCCTCTGTTGTGCTAAGCAGGAAGCAGACTCTGACCCGCATTTCTAACCAGCTAAGGGAGCTTTAGAGGTTGATTTACCTTTTAAAAAAAACATAACAGGGATCTTCACACCGTGGTCTAACATTCACCTGGAAGTGTGGTTTCCTGGGTAGTGCCTGTGCATGTTCCATTCTGGTCCTCAGCAGGCACATCTGCCTTGGAGGTTAGTCCTGTTTTCAGCAGGAGGTTGGACTAGGTGACCTCCACAGGTCTCATCCAGTCTATATTACCCAGTGATTTTGTGATTTCATATTTGAAGAGTTGTTACAGTAGATTATTCTCTGCTTCATTCTGTTGGGGCTCTGGCCTGCGTTGCTGGAGTATTCTATGCAAGCAATGCTCTTAACAGCTAGGGATGGCACTGGAAGGGTAGAAATCATTTATTTGATACCTTTAAAATAAAGGTTGCCAGTGTTTCTTGCATGTTCTACATAACTAACCAGGTTTTAATTGTTCAAAAATTGTGAAACCCTGAAAATTTCTTGAAATATTTAGCTTGAAAATATGACACTACTAAATAATACACCCTCTTAAAGGCCAAGGCACTGTGTTGAGTGCTTAGCAGAGTGTATCTTTGAAGCTGCCAGGCTAAACACTTGAGCTATGGTGCAGCCTCCTTTGCCTCTGAAGTACAAAGGAGGATGTCAAGAAATAAGGGCAAATCAATCTCAGTCATGGGCTAAATGAAAAGTCTGGAGCAGGAAATCCTGCCTCTGAGATTTGGCTGCAGAACACACAGATAAGTTTTTCACCTGCTGTGGCTCTACAGACAGGACAGAAATGATAAAGCTGGCATCTTATATCATCAAACACAAGATTCTTTATGGTTCTACTCCTGACTTTTTTTCCCCACAGGGAAGTTTTCATGAGGTAAGGGCATGAACCCAAACCACTTGGCAAGTGTACAGACTGACCTTTAATCACCAAAGGTAATGGGATGGCAAATCTACATTTGTATTAGCATTGTTGCACTGGTACAAAAAAGGAACCTCTTTGTAGCTTATGTCCTTTCTGACGTAAAATTTTATAACCAGCTTTAATGCTACTACTGTGTCAAAGATGAAGGAACATGGTGTAATGTTAGTGAAAAGCTGGACTTTAAGTATTCCCCAGATAACTATTCTGAGAATTTTAAAATCAAAGTAGTTTTAGGTGATTTTACTATTTAATCTCACTGTCTCCTTCAGTTCTAAATTTTAAAGAAAGAATCTTATTCAAAAAATTTCCCATGTTTGCCTCAGTTGAAGTGGACTTGCCTGATGTCCTGCTCCTGTGGATTTCTTTTCCACAGTGTACTGCAACCACTTCTTTATTTTTTTGTCTCTAATAGTTTTGCAAAGCATTTTTTTGTTGTGACACACAAGCAGTGAGTCGAATGGTGATGGCTAGGGTGAACCTCAGCTTGGTCTAGTTGGTGTTATTCATTTATTGGGTTACAAAAATAAAAGCTGTAAATGATAGGGAAATAATTGGAGTGATCAAAAGCTTGATACGATGCCTGTTCAAGCAGTGGGAATCTTCCTGCTGATTTCTCTCCTTTTCATCAGGCTCCTCAGTTGCATTTTTATTGTCTTTATAGTTGTTACACCCCCTTGTCATGGCATGTTTAATAGTAGATCTGTAAACTCTTATGGTGAAACGTGACCATGGCTTTCTTTGCTTCTGCTAGCAAATAGGATTGTTCCTCAGTCTTGACTAAGAAATTTAGGTCCTACAGGGGTACAAGTAATAGCAATAATAATAATAATGATAATATTAATATAATTTTATACATTCAAGTGTGCTTGTTCACATGTCTACTACAAATATTTTAACTTTTATCTCTGTCTTGTTCAGGCTTGTATGAAGCAAATGCAATTGTGTGTTGAAACAGGAAGCTGATCCCATGAATTTGTGTATATCCTTAAAAATATAAATTGTGTCATTCAACTTCATCCCCATGTGCAGCTCCATTAAATATAATCAGAAGCTGTTGACAGGGATTCAGTAAGTGGTATCTGAAATTAAGCCATGTAACCAGTCTTAGCAAAGGCTTAACAAGGGTTTGAGTTGTACATTTTCCAATTTGGGCACGAATGTTGTCATGGGAAAGGATTAATGTCCTGCCATTTTCTGTCCTTGTTAAAATCTTTTTTTCACCCAAAGAATGTCATATCAGAATTTTAATGCCTTGTATAATCTGTGAATTATATCATTGTGCTCTACTGCTTTGACCTTTTCTACATACTCTAATTTGATAGAGTAGCCATTCCAGTGCTCTCTTTTTGAACTGCTTTATTATCCCATAGGGAATGTGTAGTCTGGGCAGACATTCAGAGTGCACTCCACTCTCATTTTGACGTCGACTGTCTGCCTTTTCATTGCTTTACAGGGCTGTTACTCAGGCTTCATATTCATTAATTGGTACCTAAAAGGGAAGTAGGCTTATCAAGGAATGTTATAAAGAGAGGAGCTTGGAATGACGTGTACCAGAATACTGAGAAGTCAAAGTAGAGTTGCATAACATATTTCTTAAAGTACTGTAACTTTAGGTGTTCCCGGGTGACACAGAATTAATTTGCACTGTGACAAAGGTGATATCAAAGTGGAAAAAGAAATAATTTTCACCAGTTCTAATTATGATCTGGAGATAGCACACTTGGGGCCTTAGTGCCATAATGATGGCAAAAGGTCTGATGAATGGGAGATGGCACCTGCATTTGGGAAGGGGACAGAAATAATGTTCCAACGTTATCAATGCCACATTTGTGGCTGAACGAGACCAACGTATTACAACTGTAAGAAAAATTGTTTAATTTCACAGTTTTCTTTTGAAGGCTCGTGAGGAGAGTGAGTGATTTAATTTTCTCTGATGCCCTAACAGAGTTTTTCCAGTCTGCTGTGCACATGGTTATTCTTTGGCATGTGTCAGAAATGCTTTAGGTGTAATTTGATGTCCTAGTTTGTCAAACTTACCCTGGCTTATTTACTGAATGAAGGTTTCATGAGCTTTTGTACTTAATATACTCCTTGAGTAAAATTATAGAATTTTCTATTACTGAAAGGTAGTTTAAAAAGAAGAATCAGGGCTAAGAATCAGGCTTTTGTGCAGCAAAGAGAGATTCTGAGCACAAGTTACTTGAAATGTACTTTTAAATATTTATCAGAGGAGGTGCCTCTCACTGTACTTCGATCACTTAAAACTCATGAAACTTGAAATAAGTTTTGAGTTATGTATTTTATGTATATGCTATTGACATTAAAACAAGATATTTCAAACTCCTCACCCTGCTTTGAAACAGCAAATACTTTTAATAGGAAAAAAAGTATTCATAATACAGAGCAACATCTGAGTGATTTTCACATCCATTGCTGAGTGACTTTATAGAAGTTTCAGGCTCTAGGCTTTGCTATTGACCAAATGTTGGCACTGTGAGGGCTGATTTTTGTCTCTGGGGGCAGCAGCCTTGGCTCTGGGCTGGAGCACCTACAAACCCTGTTCTGTGTTGGTGTGTGACAGTGTGCCAAGGAAGCTGAAAGGCAGAGCAGGAACAAGGCCCAGGGCTGACCTGCACACTCATTGTGCCCAAATTACAGAATCACAGAATTGGAAGAGACCTCCAAGATCATAAGACCCAACCCAACCCTAACCTCAACTAAGCCATGGCACCAAGTGCCACATCCAGTCTTTTCTTAAACACATCCAGAGATAGTGAATCCACCACCTCCCCAGGCAGACCATCCTAATACTTTATTATTCTTTCCATGAAAATCTTTTTCCAAATATCCAGCCTGTATTCCCCTTGGTGTCCTCTCGTTCTGTCTGCTGTCTGAAAAAAGAGACCAACTCCCACCTGACCACAACCACCTTTCAGGATGTTGTAGAGAGTGATAAGGTCACCTCTGAGCCTCCTTTTCTCCAGGCTAAGCAACTCCAGCTCCCTCAGTTGTTCCTCACAGGGTTTATGTTCCAAGCCCCTCACCAGCCTCGTTGCCTCCTCTGGAATTGCTGCACCCCTGGGTTTTGTGAGCTGGTTGTGAGAATTGCTCAGCCTTCAGCCCCTCTTTGGTGCTCGGGTTCACTCTGAACACAGATAAGAATCCCTGTGTTTCCATGTTTCCTTAGGGTTGATGGTTACAGACACAGAAGGTTTGAAAAAGCAACAACCCATGGGATGGATGGATGCATAAAAACTTCCCCTGCAGTCACTGTGACTTTTCCCATTGATTTGGCCAGGAATTTTGTTCAGCAATGTGGTTTGCAGACACCAAACCAGGGGGGAAGGAAGGCTTGGTTTGTTATTTGCAACTAGAAAACAAAAAATATATGACTAGGAAGATGTCTTACATCCTTCTTTCATCTCTTTATCTTCCATTCACTTCTTAGTATTCATGTAAAAAAAAAAAAAGAAAATAAAAAGGAGGATTTTTTAGGAGCTTCTGTGTCTGATTTTGATTTATTTTTTTTTAATGTATTCCCTCCCTTTATTGCTATTCATTTTCCTCATCTTTTGCAGATTTGCTAACCAATCAGTGGCTCCCTCAAAACTTCCGCAGAAGATTGTCTTTTACTATAATGTGCTATAATCACCCATCTTAGTGACACACTGCAGAAGGCACAATAGCTCCAAAAACAGACAGACAATTGGTGCTTATTTTCAGCCAATTTTCATTTATGTGATTTTTCTTTTTTTTTTCTCTCCTCTCCTTTCAAATGCCCGTGAGTAACTACTTGACTCTTTGAAGGTCTCTCTGATGTGACTCTGCCTGAGGAAGATGACTCATTGTTCTGACCTTCAGTTCCCTCTCCTCATTTTGATGAGGCCAACTTTCCATTTTGTAAAACAGAAAGCTGTTTTCACTTGCAAAATCATTTCATTGTGCCAATCAAATTGCACAAGTCATAGCAGGATGAATCTCTGATTTCCCATGAAGGCTATGGGTGCGTTTAAAGAATCTTGCTTTGTCTGCTCATGTATTGCCTTTTTCTCATTTGTTTTTGAGAACCAGCTCAAAACATTTGCAAAACAAATCCTCTCTTTTTTTGTTTTGGTTTTGTGTTTTTTTCATTAACTGGTTGAGTAATTTTGGTGCAGATGGCTCTTAGAGAGCCCTCACTATGCTCAAGCATTTTCCTTTGGTGAGAATCCGGTGTTCTGGCAAGTAGACGTGCAAGGTTTTCTTGATTTAAAATCAAGGAAAATTTCACTTCATATTTCAAAAACGGTCCTTTTCTTTGATGAACCCTACTAGAAAGCACACAGAGATTTCTCTAAAATTGCTGATGTTAAATGTTAGCAAATTGGCTAGAAATTCTAGCAAAGGAAGAAAAGTATTTGTTAGAATGAACTTATGAAGTTGGAGTAAATGCATCCTTCCACATAGTTTTATTTCCAGAAAAGTTTCTTAGAGGCTTCTGTACTTCCTAATGTTTTTATTTCCCAAAGGCCTTAGAAAAACATATTTAAGTCTCCATTGCTATTTTAAACTTTACAGAAATCAAGAAGCAGGGTTACTTTACTCTGATCCTTTTAAGCTTTCCGTAATTATGGGCTTACCACTCTCCCATTAAAAAACATCTGAATAATAAAATTTTTATAGTGACTGCAGTTGCCAGTATGATGTGGGTTTTAAGTGCTAACAAATTTTGTGCTGGCTTATCAGAGTAATGATTTTTCCAGTGCACATAAATCGTCAGTACTTGACTTCATTTTTGACCATCTTTATGTAGGAAACACCTGAATTATGCTGAATTGTTTGAGCAGACTTCAGGTATTTTTCCATATGAGGAAAAGATGAAAAGGGTAAAAGCATCTAATTTGCAAGAACCAATACTCTGGCCTGTGATTGATGTGACTCCAAGCCAGAATAACACCAATTATAAGTCAGTTCTATTGGAGGATTTTAATCAGACTTTGGTTTTGTGCAGTGTCCATGTAAAACTGTGTGTACATGTAAAACTGTATCAGTTGCGCTTTTTTTTTTTTTTTTTTTTTTTTTTTTGTGGCAAGTGGAAAGCAAAGTATTGATTGGGTGACGTTCAGGTGACAGAAATCAGACCTGGTTCAAAGTGAGGTGCAATGAGGAATGAAGCTTTTCCTCAGGGAGGATTCCAGTACCTGTGTGTGTTGAGTCAGTATCATCTCTGTGTCCACTCCCCGTTTCCTGGGGGCTGTCTCAGTCTGGGCACTGGGTTTGCCTGGCCAGGGTTTCTCATGGAGATCTCTTTCTCATGGGAGGGACCTCTCCCCATCTCTCTCCTCTTCTCCCCTCTCTACCTCTCTCCTCTTTTGAACTCAGGAGTTCCGAGTTCTTTAATTAGGGTGTAAAAGAGACAAACATAATTAGTAAATTTTATTTTATTAAGTTGCTTTTACTGTTCTTTTTGGTTGTTTACACAATTTCCAATACTGACTTGTTTCCCTTGTTACTTTCTTTTTTTACCTTCCACATAGGGAGCTGTTTACAGTGCATTTTATTAGCTGTATGATAGGTAATAAATATAAATGCAGATACCATTCTTTGTCATAGAACCAGTATTCCAGTATTTCAAGTTTATGAAGCTAGTTTTAAACTGGCTTTTTTGTTTTTATACTTATATTGCCCTAATTTATACTTCTTCTGAGACCTCTAGAATAGGCACCTAGAATGATGAAACTGTTAAACATTTTTAGTCAGTTCTTCTCATAAGCTTAATTTGAATTGTTGGCCCATGTTCCTGATAGAAACAATACCGCTGTTTTTTGAGTGTAGTTCATAATTTCTTAGTTTGGGGGAGAACTCTGGGAGATTGTATAAAAACAGAAAATGTATCAATTTTTCTGTGGATGTGCTTTCTCCAACAAGTTGAAGGCCCAAGTTTTCATCCCAGAACAAAATCAGAATGCTACTTAATGAAGGAGGAATTAAGTTACAGAGAAATACAAAGTCACTAACATAAAAAATAAAAATTCAAATAATTTATTAGAGATACCTCTGAAATTGAGCTAAAGCTGTATCTTAAGGTTTTTTAGAAGAATATGTTATTTGTATAGAAAAATCCATAACAAAAGGGTTCTCTGTCCTTTATGCCTCTTCAGTGTTAATTGTTTTAATTCTCATTGTCTGTAGCGTATTTGGATTCCTTAACTTTTTAAAAGGCAGCTGTGTGAGAAACTCCTTTTAGATGACTTTCTAGTTTGAAAGCATTGCTGTTTTATGCTTTAATAACTGTTGGTGGTAATTTATTTGTTATTTGCACACAGACCCTCTGGATTTGGTAGTTTATGAATGTTTTAAAAGTTAAATGGATCGATTTTATCTTTTTTTTTCATAGTTTTAATTGGATGATAGCAACTCCCTCCCATCTATGGACCATAATCTTCCCACATGCTGGGTTTTCCTCTGTTTTCTCAGTTCAGGAATATAAATCCAGATGCTACCATAGACCATATAATTAAAACCTGACTTAATGATCATTGCCTTTCAGACCCAGATGACAGGACATTAAGAGAAGATGAATCATCTTTCTACTTTCTATCTTTCAAGTCCTTTCTTCCCCTTCAAACCCTTCAGCTGGTGACACTGTTTAAACAGTTGCCACCTCCCAGGAGGAGATTGCAGCTCCTTTGTTTTCTCTGCCAATAACAGCCCTGTACCTGTATCCTTGTTCAGGTTGGTACCAGGGGAAGCATCAGCTGTGCAGCCTCTCTTCCCTTCTCCAGTATTCTCACTCTTGTGGATTAGACTGTTAAACAAAATGCTATGTTTGGAGTCCTACCCCTTTTGAGCTCTGAGGAAGAACATCTTTGTGTTCCTGCAGTGGATTTTACTGGTTATAGCTCGACCTCTTCCATTTCCACAGCATCTCCAGCATGGTTTTCTAAGGAGCCAAGACATGTGTGGTTGCACTGTGTGTTCTGCTCTCCCAAAGCTTCTAAACATGTCAGAAGTCTTGATGGCATTTAATTCCTGTTTTATCTATCTCAGCCTGTGTGAAGATCAGAATGCCCAGGTTTATACAATTCCAGGGTAGTCAGAAAATCAGCAGCACCTCCCTTGGAGACTGGGTGAGCCTTGCAGCAAAATTAGGTTTTTCCTGTTGGAGTTCCTGACTGAACTAATAGTTATCCTGTGCTGAATTCTTACCTCTTCCTAAAGATACCTTCCCTTGAGCAACTGTAAGGACAAGATCTGTGGGACTGTGTCTTGTCTTTCTTTTGTCCAAATTATCTCAGGGAAGAGGATTTTGTTGGGATTTAGTTATAGTCAAACAACAGTCTTGGGTAGAACTCCTGGTGCCTGGGTATCTCATTAGGTGATTCTCTCCTGTCACAGTATATTTGCTTCCAATGTTTTCTGACTTCTGGAGTGGAAGACCATCTTTGATTGCTGTTCATTCTGGTTGGAACAAGGTTTCAGTCTTAAAGTCACATAAGAAAAGTGTTTGAGAAGGTAAAGAAAGACTGTTGGAAAATCTTGGCATGTTTTTATCTTATTTCATGACAACTTCATGAAAACTGCTCATTTGACAACCAGATTATTTTTCCTCATAGAGAAAAATCTCCATAAGAATCTGAAAACCCATGCAAAGTGGATGGACCCTCTCTCTGGTGTTCTGCCATATTGAGGTTTCTGTGCAAAAACTTTTACCCCAGGAACCCCAGGAACTCATGCAAAACATTGGATACAGAGTTCTCATATTTTTCTAGCAAATTGCTATCTATCTACCATATTTTTTTCTTTTTTTTTTTTTTCCTTGTAATGAATGTATATTTTTCATTCTTCCTGCTGTGAAACTAACCCTACTTAAAATGTGTAGGAAAGGAGGGGAATTGTAGCAGATGGCAGATAATTTTGAAGATAATAAAGTCCCTTTGATTTCTCTTGGATTATTTAGCCATCTCTGATTAGATGTGTCCTATTTGGATTTAGGAAACTATTTGTGCTTTGTTAAATAATTGCTTGATCACAGCCCAGAGATGTAACTTTTAATGTTTCCTTTGGTGCAATTACACCAAAAGAGCTGAAATGGAGGTCACTTCTTTTACATGACAGCTGACAGGCAAAAAAAACCCCTACAGTTAGAGACAGTAATTATTATAAACTCCTGATTTCATGGAATAATGTTTGAAGTTTTTTTAAGCTGAGTATGCAAAAAAAATTAAAAAATGTTTGCATCTAATGCATTACCATGTTCCTGCTGTCAGTACTGACCAATAACAGATGTCAGTTTGGTTACACGGATATTTTTAAGACCAGTATTGCTGCTGGGCCTGCAATTAGTTTTGGGTCTGGCAACATTTGTGGAAAAGAATAATCAATTAATATTTTTGTTTTGCACTTGATGACTTCATAATTTTTGGGGTTCCAAGCAGAAGTCCTGGTTGTTGGTCTTAAACCATTTTCTTTCAAACGAAGTGTAAAATAGCTAAAATACAATAATTCCTCTGATTTTGGTTCATGCACATTTACCAAGGGAAGAAGGAGAGCCATTGCAAAGGGAGAAAGTCCAGTTTCCAGTGAAGTTTGGTTGTAAGCTACCTCTGCTATTTTATAAAAGGCATAAGGATGACTTTCTGGGGCATGTCTGTGCCTTCTTAAGGTACTGTCCTAGCACAGGGAGATCTGGGTGCATTGTGTAACTTTGGAAAGGTTTGGGTGTGGTGTAACTTTTTTTTGACCACAGTCTGACCTCATCTATCAGGCTTTTTGCCTTTTGCAGGAGTGAAGAGTCTTCTAAACAGCAGGACTATTTGCAGAATGCCTAATGTGTTTGAGCAGTGCCTTACCCGATGGGCTAATATCCACATTAACATGTGCAACATAATAAAAGTAGTATCATAAGTCAAATGGCAAACCATTAGAAGATATGACTTATATGGATGAAACAATTTCCTCCCGTGTAATTGAAATTCAGGCTCTATAAAGTCAGAAGCAATACACCCTCTTTGCAGAGCTGTAGTATCACCATTATTGCCATTCTTATAATTTGAATTAATCATATGCTTCCTAACTTGCAGTTTAGTTCTTGCTCAGGCTCCTAAAATGCCTTTTTCTTCTCTGACCAAAGACAGTGGAGAGCAGTTTTAAAGGTAAAACAGAAATTCTTTGGAGTGGGATGCAATTGGGTTTCTTGGACATTTGCTTCCAGTTCCTTTGAAAATCCTTTTAGGTTTTTGCATGTCTGCCTTGAGTCTGATGTAAGGGAAACAATCTTTTCTATTCAGGATAACTCATTACTGCCTTGGGGAAGTATATTGAAAAAATCCTGTCTTTTCTTTACATCTTAAAAAGAAGTGGTAATTTGAGGGAGTGGAGAGCATCATTTGGTGTTCTGATGGGGTCACAGAAATACATCATGAGTATTTAGATTACTATGAGTGTTGCAATTTATTAGAAAAATAAACCAGGAGAGATGTCAGGGGCTTACTCTCAACATTGGTTTAATTTCATGTGAAGTCTGCTGGAGGAACTGAGTGTAAATAATCAAATTCTAACAATGCCAAACTCCTCCCTCTGTTAAAGAGACACAGCACTGAGCTCACATCTGGTAGCGATGACAGTTGCAAGAAATGTGCTTTATAGGTTGAGACCTTCACTGTTGGCTGTGTGGGAAGAAATTAGGAATTTAAAATGCTTTAGCTTTTTGCCTGTTGAGAAGCAGAGTGCTGGATATGGAGAACTACATTTTCCCTCCTGTCAAATGGAGCTGGGTCCTGTCATGGTTCTGTAGAGACAGGGACTGTGTTCCTGTGGATTTACCAGCTGAGAAGGCTCTGAAATTTATTCACAGCACTCTGCTGCAGCCGTCATCCAAAGTCCTGCTCTGGTTATAGAAGGAGTTCTCTCCTGTGTGGATTTATGAGCTCTATACTCACCTGCACCTCTTGTCAGAAGTTATGTTTTCAAGACTTCTTTTGGGAAAGTTTGATAAATAGAAAATACCTGCCCCCCATCCCGAGAATTAAGCATCAAAATCTCATGATCTATTTGTGTAATGAACATTTCGAGTTAAATGTGTTCCTTTTTTCCCCCATTTTGCATCTATTTTGTTAGGGATCAGTCATGGGAAAGGTGTGCAGTGCCATGCACATAACATCAATGTGTATTCACCATGGTGATGTGCTGTTCTCCTTGGAGCAATGGGTTATTCATGAATTTGGTGCACAACTGACCATGGATTTTTCATTTTCCTCTAAGCAGCAGTGTTAATTTCTACTGCTTTAAACCACTGCTTAAATTAACAACATTTGGTGGCAGTGGTGTAACAACAGTTTGAAGATGATGGAATTGACCCTCCTGGGTACTCTGGCTTATTGTGAGGACTTGAAAACTGCTTGTATCATCTATATTCTTTCTTTTATATTTCTTTTCTGTTCTAAAGCCTCTGAGAGAGGCTCAGGAAGAAATCTGTTGGCTCGTTTAAGGTTATTGATTTCTCCTGTTTTAAAAGTAGTTTTGATTTGGGATTTTGGAGGTTGTTTTGGGCTTTTTGTTTGTTTATTTGAGGAGTTTTTTTGAGTCCTTGTTTTATTTATTTTCTTTAATAATACAAATTCAGAGCAGAGGAACTCAAAAAAAACCCAGAATCTTGCTAGTCACTTCTGGGACCAGATGTTCGTGAGTTCCAAAGCACTTCATACCTTGCTTGCAAATATCAGTTAAGACCGAAGATTGCTTTGATTAAACAGGTTTTCAGACTGTTGTTCTTTGTAGCCCTGCTGGTGATAAATGATGGGAACAGTGTTTGATAAAAATATCAGAGAACTAATTTATGGATTTCTAGTAGTTTCCATTAAGGTAGAAAGCTATTTAAACTTAGTGGGAATAATATAATCAGCTATTCATAAACAGTGCCTTGAAGGTCAGGTCTTGAGGACCTGGTGATACCATTCCTCAAACAACAGCTGGAGTTAAAAATATTGTGTATATTTGTAATAATACAGTAATTATCATTGCTTCAGAAATTATTAAGACCTATAAAAATCCAGAATATTGTCAGGAAATGCAGAATTTGAACATTGGAGGAACTGAAGTCCATTTTCCTACCTAGAGAAGAGGGACGAATTAATTTTTCTTTTGTTGATCCAAAATAAATTCTCCTGGCTGTTTTTTATGGCCCCTCCAGACCCACTGCATGTCCCCCAAAGGGCTGTGCTATAGTTCCATAACCCTGCACAACCTTTAAGTCACTTTGACAGCACGAAGGAATGAAAAAGTGTTCCAGGAAAGTCCCCAGGCCACTTTTATGGTAGGTAAGCCCTTGCCTGGAAGGGCTGCACTGTTGCCTGTTGGCAGCTGCTGCAGCAGGATTGAGCTCTCCATCACCCTGCTCTACTCCCTAGTGGATTGCCTTGAGATGGTCTTTGGTGCAGAATTGGGAGAAAAATAGAGGCAAATTAGAACAGTATGGAATGAGTGTGCACTTTAATCCAAAATGCCCCTTTTTATGTCCTTGTTAAGCACCTATAATTGTCCAATCCAAGTTTATGAGCTTGCCATGACTGGACCAGGCAATCCAGATCAGGATTTTTAAGGCAACTGCTCCATGAATATTTATTTTGCTCCTCTTCTTGCATGGAACTAAAAATACTTGATTTGGTGACCACTGCCAGGTTTTCTCTAGGAAAATCTCTTTATTTTGAGTGTCCATACTGGTATTCATAGGTGAGGATTTACTTTCAATCATTGATATCTTGGTGAAATTCCAAGCAGCTGTGGTGTGATGAATGTGGAATCTTGGGTCTCCATAGCTGTTGCCCTATAATAAACAAAAATACGTATCCCAAAATCTTACAGTCTACTGAGCAATTGTGGTGTGTGCAGAGATTTGCAAAGTGCAGCAACAGCACCAAAGTGAATTAAAGATTATTAATTTTAAGTAAGTTTTACATGGTTGCATTGATTAGTTTCATTCACCTAAATCACAGGGAAAAACAAACAAAACCACCAACCATTTTCTGCTTAACTGCCATAAATAAATATTTATTTAACTTTTATTTAGAATGTTTGATGTTCAGTCTAGAAAACTTGTCTACTAAGAGATCAGTAAAATCCAGACAGGACACTAAGAAAATAAAGTGGTATTGGAGAACAGGACAGTAGGAGTTCTACTTTTTCTGGCTCTCTAGGTTTAATCTATAAAATGATAGCTTTCTGCATTAATTAGGCTGCTGTCTAAAGCTGTGTCGTGAAATTTGCAGAGCAATTGAAGTTAATGAGTTTTCTCACAAATGCAGCTGTGCCCTCCCTCCCTCACTGCCATTGGTACAGTGCAGGCACTGGAATCAGGGAATTTCTTATTTTCTAGTAAAGGAGTAATGGCAGGTGCTTACATATAAAATATGTGATATAATTGTACAAATATATATGTGTGTATATATTTATATGTGAACTGAAATGGCTATTTTTTAATATGTATAAAACAATGTATGCATTTGTAAGCATTTTCCAGGACTAATTTATATATAACTCTGAACTCCTGCACAGCAAATCAGAGAAAGGGACATTTCACTCATTCAATATCTGCACTCAACTAATAAAGCAATTTTGAAGGTCAATAATGGGATTATGTAGATCCTGATTTTGCCTTCTGATCTCATCACTGCTGTCCTCTTGTTAAAACTACAGAGCTTGTGCTGAAATACAAAAACTGCCTTAGCAAAATGTTTAAGAAGATACCACAATTTCATTGTGACTTTTCTAGCCACTTCTAATCATTGTGTGTAAAAGGAATCGTGAGTATTTTTCAGCACAGGACTTCACATTTTCAAGGAAAAACACCTATATGTCACATTATTAGTATTAAAAATATGAGTTATTTCTATAATAAGTGATGTAAAGAACAAGGATCTTCACTTGAAGAACCATGTGAATTCATTACAATTCTGTTATCTTAGCCTATTCATTAGAAAACAAATAATAGAAAAAAAAAGAAATTAAATTCAATATGAAACAAAGGACAGGAAAATTCCTTTAGAAGCCCAGAAAGGAAGATTTGCGGAAATCAAATACAATTCTAGAACCTTCAGTTGATAGTGAAGAATACAGGTTTAATTATGGGATTAGTTGTGTCTGGTAGTAGAGCACTTTAGAATATATCAACATATTGCAAAAATACCTTATAGTACTTGAAAAAGGGAAAGAATAGTAATTACACTGATTCTGGACTTCAAAAGGAAAAAGGTGGGGTTTTTTTTGTGGTAGGGAGACCACAAAACAGTCAGCTTAGGAAAGCTCAGTTAAATTATGTAACATATTAAATGTTATAGGTAATGTCTTTTCAAGTTAGTGTTTCCAGCCTAATGCAGATAATAGGATAATGAGGCATTTATAGAGATTATATTTTACAAGTTACAAATGTACTGCTTTCCAGGCAGCAAGATTGCACACAAAACCAGAGAGGTCATTCAGGAAACCATTAGAGATGTTCGTAGTGCAGAGGAGAATAAATTGAACTTTGCTGGGTTTAATGGCTTTTCCATGTGTCCTAAATACTTCTTCTATCCTTTTTAAAATCCTCCCTTCTCTAGTGCAGCTACACTGTGGGTTTAAAGTGAGTTCATATCGTCCAACCCAGGGAATTAAATTTCACATTTTTAACTCCTCCTTAGGTCCTTGTGAAAGGTCCCCACCTTTCAAGGGGTTCCTTGCCTTGCCCAGTCAGCTGCAAAGGGGCAGGTACTTGGCCAGGTGAGATTTTTGCCATCAGCTGCTGCCTCAGGTGGTGTAGCCTGGCTCAGAGTCCTTCTTGTGCTCGTGGCACAGACTCACCTGTGTCCTTCTGGCTTGTTCTTAGCTCTGCAAACTCGTGATGCATTTTTAATTACCCAGCAGAAAGTTACTGAGTGTCAGAAGACTGAATTTCTTCCAGATAAACCAAGTTGTCAGAAAAGTTTGTCAGTGCTCTTCCTCGGTAGCCTGGAGAAATAAAGTGGATGTAGGGTGCTAAATGAGGTGTAATATATCCGAGGTGTAAGTGCTGGACTCTCCATTGACTTTGAATTTGGTCATATATGAAGATTATGGAGATAAAGGAATGTGGCACAGAAAGAAAAATGGAGAAGAGATGAAGAAATTAAGAAAGGAAAGCATCAGAGAAGACTAGCAAACCCATGTTCTGCAGCAAATAGGGATCTGTCTGAAGAGGGTGTGGGTAACCATGGGGATCTCTTGTGAGATTGTCAGGGAAGGACTCAGAGCAGAATTGGAGCAGACCCAATGCAATATTTTTCTGATCATGTATCAATGAAATAATCATTACTCTGTGTTGTTTGATGTACCAATGAAATGCATCATTACATTGAACCATCTGAATTTTTTACAGGGCAATACATCACTGGTGAGGTAGAACCCTAATGATAAACTAGCGTGCAGCCAGGCTTCATTATGTTAAATTAACTAAAACAAGATTCTTTAGGCTGATAAATATATAATGAGAGCCATCTCAGCTGGGAGACTGAGAGATAGAAGACTGGTGGACTTGCACATGTAACAGGAGAGCAAACAGCACAATTTGGGGTGGTTTGGATATGAAATATCTGCCTAACATGGCTGTGGAAATAATTGGATGAAGCAGCACTTCAATCATGAAGCTTGTCACTCTGTAATTACCTCTTGAGTTCAGCATTATCATGCTGGTCTGTCAAATAAAAAATGTGGAATGGTAACTGAGAATGCATATTTGAAAATGTCAGTATTTCTCATTTTACAGATGTGATCATTAAGAAGGGAGAAGGCTCTGAAGATGCAGCCTCCTGTATTTGCAGGAAAACAGATGACAATTTAGTCACAGAGGAAAGAGAAATTTAGTAAATTGCATTCAACCAGAATATAATGTATTTACTTCCCTCTCATATCACCTCTGCTGAAAGTGGCTCCATACACATTCAAACATGATCTGATTGATATGAAAAATAAATCATGTCCATGTGCCTGTAGGTTTGCTACATTTTAAAATAATAACTGGAATTCTGACATTTCTATCATTAAATCCATAATTCCATCTGTCACTGAGTTAAGAAAATCTCAGGTGGTACTTTTAAAAAGTAACACATTGTAATTGCTGCTGTTTGAATAAAATTCAGAACGTGACAAACAAGTACCTTTAGTCACCTGTTTATAGAGAAGTGATTGTTTATCTAAATGTATAAACCAAAAATTTTTCCATTAAAGCACGTTTTAGTAACATGTAGTTATTCCCAGGAAAGATGGTTTTAATTTTTATGAGAAATAATGATTTTGTTTTTTCATGTCAATTTTTGACATGACAAAACAGAAGGTGCTTGATTTAATCAGACAAAATGCAAACAAGTCCCTTGTTTCTACTTCAAAAACACATTATAAAGAATTGAAATTTGGAAAAAAAATAATAACATTTTCCCTTTTAATAATTCTTTGGAGTGAGGAAGAATTTTGATCAATCCCAAACAAAAGTAACAATATTTTTTTTTACATAGCCTGTTGGAGAACCATTTGGAAAATCAGTAGTCAATGTACAACTCACAATGTCAAAAGGTGGAAAATGTGGCCTTTTAACATTTCCTGAATTGTGGGTTACAAACTTTACAAAAGAATTGATGCAGTGGTGTTTTGTATGAAACCACCATGGGAAGGATTCAATTCTCAGTGCATTTTTGTTTGGTGGGTTGGAAAATCATCTCCAATCTGCTTATTTGAAAAATTCTCAAGTCATCTTTTGTGACATTTAGAGATTTAAAACTTGGTCTGTATTCTTCATAAAATACTGGACAGCAAGGCAGTAGCATCAAACAAAATCCATCACTTTGAGGCAGTATCTTCCTTCTTTTCCTAAATTTAAATTTGAATATTAATATGGTTTGCAGAAAGTAGTTAACTAAAAAAAATCAAATCTAATTTAAAAATTCATGGGCTGCATAAGTAAAAGGATTTGCGGAATATAGTTAAACATTCAAACCTAATTAAAAATACCCTACTACATTAAAAATGAGGGAACTGTGTTCATGATAACTATACTCCTGCAAATAAATTAGTTTTTTCATTAAGACTATTTGTTTAATGTTCTCCATTAGGCTAATGAAATGCTGAGAGATAATTTGGGATACATAGTTCTGTGAATTTTTCTTTTTGCCTAATCCTGTGTGTTTTAAACCCTCCACTGATTATTTTTGAGTTGTCTGTGAGGCTCATAACCTCTGAAAAGCTGCACAGGAGATGCCCTGAATCAATTACATAAATATACATTTGAAATTTAGTTCTTTTTTTTTTAAAAAAGGTTCAGGTCTAACCAATGACTGTTGGTATTTATTTATATTTATATATATACAAGCAAGTGAAGTTGTCATCAGAACTGATGAGCAAAGAGTGTGTGCATGTATTGTGTACATAATATGTCTAAATATTTAAAAAATGAGTATTTGCCATGTCCTGGTGTTGCTCTTACTCAATGAGAACAGAAAGGTTACAGATGATGGAGAGGATCACACTTGAAATCTGGTTCCATGGATACCTGGACAATTAAGCTCCTTTAAAATATTTTCTGTTCCTTCTACTGCCATTTGTTTTTGACAGGATTCAGAAAGTTCAGGCAGAGATAAATATTTCTTTTTGATTGGCATAGGTAGGATTTATGGTAAAGAAGTCCTGGTGGCACATCCATCTCTTACCCTCATCATCTTCTAATGAAAAAAACCACAATAACAAAAAAAAATTTCCCTGGTTCAGTCCTGAAGAGCTGAATCCAGGATAAATCTTTGACCAGTCGTCATAATATTCTTTTTTTCTCATGAGGAAGCAGATGCAAAAATCCCAATAAAGGCAAAAGGTCCATAATGTTTTAGCTACCCACATTAAATTAGGGTTGTTAGGCAACAGTTTAATTACAAATATGTAAGCTATTATTTGAACTACCAAGAAAATAAGCATTTAGAAACATTAGACTAGTTGTGTGTGATGATGAGCTATGCAAGCTGTTGCTTAGGTGGTCAATATTAAGCTGAAAAAAGTAGCCAGGGAATAGTTTCCACCCTTTCTTACCCTCTTCTCATCACTTATTAATATTATAATTTTCACAAAATAAAAAATATTTGGCACCCCCAAAGAAGAACTAGGGCACTGTTTAAATAGAACAAACAATGCAAATCCCATTAAAAAAAGTTAAAATCCACATTTCTGGTATCCCATCATATCTAGCATGTTAAAAATATATTGTTTGTATGCAGTAGATTAGTAGCACTGTCTAAACATGAACAGTTTAAAAATGTATCAAACAGTTTAAAAATTATATTAAAATATCCCCAGAACAGAACTTTATAGCATTTGGTGTTCTGTAGCATCATCCTTCTTCATTTGCTTTGTATCTGAACAATGAAATGTGAGCAGAGTGAAATGTGGAAGCTGTGTGGAGAGCCTCAAGGGCTTTGTCCCTACATGTGATGTGTACACACAGATACACATGGAGAAAGAGGCAGAGTGTGCAGTGGAGAAGAGCATTTGAGCTTAAATTGCATCACTGGATTTTTCTTTTCAATGCCATTTTGCCCCTTCACGTAATTTCTTTCTCTTCTCTCTGGAATCTCATCAAGAAACTAATTGAGAGAGTAAGAGAACATTGGCTTAGAGTACCTTTCATAGAGCTATTTTAATCAATCTTCAGTAGTGTAGGATTCATATAAGACCTTCAATTAACTTGCACATTAACACTGGTTAAGCAATTTTAGATCCTTAACTTATCAGGAACGTTGTATGCGAGGGATTTGAATAGCTGAGCAGAGTTTGTCATCAAACACATTTCATCACCGTGCTCTTATTATGCTGGTCACCACCCAGGAAAGGAAACAAATGAACTGAGAATAGAGTTTTTCTGAGATTTTCCATTCTTTAAGCATTCGTGTTATCTGCATATTGCCGTCTCAGGAGTTGAAGCAGGTTTTCTGAAGGGAGAAGTGCTTCTGTTCCTGTTGACCTGATTCAGAATTGAGGGTATTCTCTGTGTAAAGCAGCCAGCCTCATTTAGTTTTGTAGTGGTTTGTAACATTTGAATCTCTCTTGATGTGGCACATTATCACGTCTACTCTCAGTAGCAGCAGTTGTGAGGAAACCTCCTTTCCAGGCTGGTGCTTGACTGGCCATTTGCCAGGGTTGCCAAAGCCAGTGGAACAGCTGGCACGGAACTCCTCACTCCCTGTCCTGGGAGCAGGAGCTGCTCCTTGCACACCTGCACATGGAGGGTCTGATGCAGCTCAGCCCAGTTCTTCCAGCAGTTAACTGATGAAATTAAATTGAGATTAAATGAATTGATTCGGCTTTTAAGCATTTATTTTAAAATGATCTCCATCTCAAAAATTCTACTAGAACAAAGCTGAGTGATTTTTGTGCTTTCCTGGTTTTTAAAAATCACTTTATGGAATATATTTTTTGTGTTTTATGTTTGTTTCTAGGGGCACATATGTAATAGAAATGTACTATAGTATAGATAGAAAAATTCCTAGCACCCACTAGCCTTTGCATTGAAGGACCTGGATTATTTTACAGTGTTTTAGTCTTTTGTTCCCATGTTCTGCTTTCAGAAACGGCAAAGTGTAAATCCAAATCCCCATGAATGAGAAGTATTTTACTGAACTAAATAGGAGGGTAATGCTTCTTATACAAAAGTGCCTACAGCATTTTAACCTGTAGTGCATTAATTTCTCAAAATTACTTTGTGTCCAGTCAAAAATGATTACAACAAGCCCTTTCCCTAATCAGAAGGATAACAGTGAGTTTCAAATCCAATTATTCTGT
Source organism: Sterrhoptilus dennistouni (assembly GCA_013397095.1). Taxonomy (NCBI): domain Eukaryota; kingdom Metazoa; phylum Chordata; class Aves; order Passeriformes; family Zosteropidae; genus Sterrhoptilus; species Sterrhoptilus dennistouni. The sequence goes on along the minus strand of VWZU01003041.1, from coordinate 46,319 downwards.
CACCTGCTCAAAATTCCTGATGCCTGGCTGACATCATCCTTGCCAGGTCCACAAGGATATTTGTTGGTGTTGCTGACCTTGCAGCAATGGAAGAGAACTCTTTGTTTCTTTAGAGGCCTGGCAAAGGCCTTCATTTAATGCTCATTGGGTGACTCTTATTCAAGGGGTCATTCAAAACCCTTTTGAATGAGCAACCATTTGAATGATGGCTCATTCAAAACCCTGCTGGTTTTGAAACTAAGCCCTCTGTGAGTGGGTGTGATCAGGTCCTCTCACATGAAGTGTGTTAGATATGGATTTTGACCCCGAGATTGGGAAAAATCTTTGCATTTAATTTACTTGAGGGTTTGTGTGATACAAAAGCTCCTAAAATGAAGACCAATGAGCTTTATTGGAGTTTATAAATGTGTGAGAAAACTGCACAGCACCACAAAGCGTGGGTTGGTGGAACTGTGTGTATGAGATTTATTTCTTGACTATACTCTTTGCAGAACTCAGGAAATAGGAGATTGCTAAAGCCTCTGCACTGTTTTACTCATGGCTTTCAGTCAGGCTTTGTCATCTGGTGGACTGTGCATAAAACTGACCCCCAATATCCCTGTCACACGCATAACTCCAGGAAGTTTGAAAACTGGTTGTAATTACCAGATACAAGATGGCAATTAAAGGGGTGCATTCTTAACACAGGCGTGCATAATGTGCCAGAGACTAATTAAAGATGTGAGCACACAGATCACTAGGAATTACCCAAGAATAGAAGTTCACTTGAAATAAGGTAATTAAGTTAATCTTCTGATAGTGGGGTTTTGCAGTAAGTGCATGTACTAAATATGAAAGTAAGGAACTTAAGAGGTAATTAAAAGTAATTCAGGCATTAAATTAACCTTCCAGCTATATGAAGTGGTAGTAATTACAGACATCAAAATTAGAATCATATTGTAATCAGATTAACTACAGTGTAATTAATGTACCTACATCACAACCTATCTACAATAGTCAAATACAAGCTGTTGGTTTCTCAGTAAACATTGATGCTTCAGCTGGAGAGCAAGTCTCAGAACTGGGAGCAGTACCCCAAATGCAAAGACAGCCTGTGCTGGGGTTATGTACCATTTTCAAGAGCTGCACCCTGGAGTTTCCAGGAAGGCTACAAAATTCTCCCCAGATCTGACCATCCCTGTGCTGTGGGTGGGTTTTGCAGGCTCCCTGGCAGAGCAGGAGGGAGGCAGGCAGGCAGAGCCTCCACCCCTGCTTTCTGCAATTAGGCTTCTCAACATCCCTCTCAGGAAAGTGCTAGTGGATCATTAAGGCTAATTGCTGGCACACACCTGATTCCCTCGTAGGCCCAGGAGAGGAGCCGGGCAGAGGGGAGGGAGGGAGGGCTGTGGTGGCTGAGCAGGAGCGCCTGCCAGGCAGGTGGATGCACTTTTAATCATTTCTACAATTGACTTACAGCTACAGGAAACTTGACCTTTTCTTTGATTAGAATCTGAGCTGATGAAATTCCCCTTCTTCCCTGCAATCAGTGGCCACATGAATTAGGCCATTAGATTTGTGTATCTACCTATCTGCCCTAGGCATGTTGTTAATGCAGCTGTGATTAAAGTAATTTATTACAAATTATTGGGTGTGAAAAAGGATCTGATACTATGAAGTAATATTTTAAAGGAGACATTCTAATAGGCACAGTCAGTGTCGTGCTTTGTTTTCAATTATTTTATCTCTGGCACGAACAATAGATTACCCACTACAGGCTTTGTGTTATAGGGCATCTTGTACCTGATCTGTGAAGCAAATAGAACTAAAAAAAAATCTGATTGCATCTCAGTCTTAGCAGAGGCTGCACCATTTTCCAAGGCTGCAGAAGCAGATTAAAGACTATGCAGTTTGATTTCTATGTATTCCTTTATGCTAAAGTTAAGCCTAAACCATTTTTCATGTCAAGAAAGGTTTCTTGCATGGTATTCCCCACTTCTCCACTTTTTTTTCTGTGTCTTAATTTATTTCACCTATTTCCCTAGATAACGCTCAAGTTTTATTTTAATAAAATAATATTTTAATGTTGAACGTTTAGCAACATCTATTTATATGTGAGCAAGAAGTCCAGCCCTTGTCCCACCATATTCATTCCAGAGAGTTTTACTGTAAACTTGGCCAGTTTTTGGCTCGAGGCAGTTCCCATGCAGCCAGACAGGCTGAAAGCACCAGGTGCAGGTGCAGGTGTACATCAGTCCTCACGTCATCAGTCATGCCTCTGGAGGTCGATTTTTTGGGCTTCAGGCGTTTTGGAGGGTTTGGAGATTTCTATGGGTGGGTGCAGGCGCACCTTTGTTCTGCTCTCTGCAGAGGGTCAAGGACACCTTTGTGTTTCCAGGACTTTCCTCCACGGTTTGTTATTGACTGGAGCTGGAAAGATGAGAATTGCTTTGTGTAATTACACGATTGAACTGCTGGAATTGCCTGAAGGATAGATTGTATATCACATTCCTGGCATTTATTACTTTTTCATCTGAGTGAAAAAAAAGCTGGCAGAATGCTGTACAAGTCTGATCAAATCACACAACTATTCATCAGCAGTCATGAGTTAACACATAACATACACAAGACTCACTGAAACGTGTGAATTTTACCTTAAAACCTGTTTGATTACTACATTGTGGTCCATCAATGAAAAAGATACTGTCTCTTTTTGTAATTGTGGATTAAAGTTAGGCGATAATGGATAAAAGAGCAAAGAATCAGAGAAGAAAGAAAACATATTTTTGATTCAAAGCTCTGGTTAATTCAGTAAAACGTGCCCCTTCAATATTTTCCAAAAGGAAGAAGTCTTTGTACTTGGGCTGAAACTGCTTTTATGCATTGGAAATCTGTCTACCAAAACTGGAAAGCAGTTATTAAGTCTTCTCCTAAAAAGATTTTTTCATCAATCCTGTTAAACTCTTAGACATCTTTAAAACAACCCATCTTAATATTTGACACTTCAGAGCCATTTCTTGTGAGTGAAAATCACATAAGCATATAATTAATATTTTTTATGTTTTGACCATAAGGACTAATAATTTTCTTTATTTCACATCTGAAAAAAATATATATTCTTCATATAGGCATTACAGCTTTCTTTCCAATCTTAACAGCCAGGAAAATGTAGTTTAAGACCTTGAAGAAAGCATAATAACTTTTCGTAGTCAAAGGCTCCATGATTTCTCACTATTTCAATCAAAAGTACAAGAAACTGACTCCTTTATTGGAGAGCTGTGAGGAAAAAAAATGGGTCACAGGATGGTTGCAAAACTGGGCATTGCCAGAATTAGTAACACTGAAGTTCTTGCAGTGGTTGAGAGGCACTTGGCTCCTTAAGGAGCCCTGGAGCTACAGGAAAAATGTGTCACCGAGTCCAGAATATCCTCACTCTGCATCATGGTTGTACAAAATTGAACTGATTTTAGGGAGCCAAATACAGTCTACAGAACACTTCAAGATGTTAAACAGAAGTAAGTAAAATAATTTATTTCCAAATAAACATAAGCAATGACTTGGTCTTTCTCCATTATTTTTTAGATCATCTTATTGCAACACTAAAGAAAACCTTAGTGCAGCTGTGTGATGTAATTTGGAGTGATGGATGGTAAATTTTTGAGAAACCTGACTTTTACATGGGATGTAACACAAATGGACACTCCCATCCATGCTTTTCTAACAAATAGCTGCTCCCACTAGGATTTAGATTATACCTGTTTGTCCTTGGAAGCGCTGGTGGGTCCTTGGAAAAGCTGTAGAGCCAGGAGGCAAATTTGTCAAGGGCTTTCAGAAAGGACACCTGAACACCACTGCTGTTGTACTCTGTACTGTTAAAGAATTTATAGTTGAGTTTTTTGAGTTGATTTCTGAATAGCAAGAAAACAACATTTGTGGGGTTTTTAATTTTAGGGACATTAAGGTCTGCAATTTAAACTTTTTCTCAGAACTGTGATGGTGTATCCTGCATAATGGATTTTATAATGGATAATTTTTTTAAATTATGTAAATTTCAACCAACTGAGACTGTAAATCAGGTTTATATTTTCATAATTCAAAACACTGTCTAAGAGTTCTCACTACCATCTTAAATACAGCTGATGCAGAAAGAGTCAAGTTGTGGGAGCATGGGCTGCATTTAACTCAAGGTACAGAAATGACTTTGAAGTCAGACTTGAAGCCAAAGTTGCAAATTGTCCACTCTGTGTCCTTATCAGTGTCTTCACTGCTCCAGAGCCAACAAGCCAGTGCTTCAGAGCTTGCCTCCTGCCACACTGGTCTGAAATTGGGCAACCCCTCATCAGCCCACCTGGGTGTTGTGGCACGTGGTTACATGGATAAAGGGCTGAGGGTACTGCAGAGCTCTTGTGGATCCACACCAGCCCCAAAATCACCAGTCGTGAGGAACAATGAAGTTTATGGATGATGGTCTGAGGCTCAGAGATGACACAGCCATTGTGGACCATGCTGAGAGGTGGAATCAAGTGTCAAGGCTGCTCTGGGTTAGTTCAGTCTGGGTTATCCCTCTCTTGTGCCTGACTCAGACTCCTCAGACCAAGCTGAAACTTGGGGCAGCTGGGGACACCACTCTTTGTGTGGTGTGTGAAATGTTGAATGAGTTGAATTATGTCCTTTCATGCAGCAGTGAAGAGTAATCCTGTTCCTAAATATCATCACGTGTGTACCTTAGGTAGGTGACCCCACTGGTACAAATAAGGAGCAACCACTGATCACACCCAGCCTCTTTCCTTTAACACTGTACCAGAGGAATTAAAGCATCTCTTGACTAAGAGCTTTGGATACCACGTTAGACTGCTGTCAGCTTTCTTTTCTGCTTCCTGTTCCAGTGTAAATGGCTGACTCTTGTATGGCATGACCTGATCACCAGGACGGGTCAGCCAGAACAGAACTTCAAATTGGGTTGGATGTATCTTGAATTTAATTAACTCCTGCTGTTTAGGCCACTTAGGCCTCACTTCTTGAGCTGAATGGTTTACTCCTCCACTTTCATCTCTTCAGGATGAGGAGCTGGGTCCAAAGACCAGCGAATTGAAAGGGCTTCAGGAAACTTTGTAGCCTGTTACAATAATAATGGGGGGAGGGACTCAGAGGTTTCCTTTTGAGCAGCTCCGCGCCAGGTGAGAGCAAACTCGAAAGCGGAGGGCAGGACAACTGGGGTGCACCATTCCTTAACTTTTGTTCCTGGAGCTGGAGATGAATCAGGCTGCCTTCTGCTCTCTGCTCCACATGCAGCTCAGACTTTCCAGTAGGGAGCAGAGGAATGAACTGAAATGGATTAAAAGCTTCCAGGTTAGTTAAGGTTGTCTTGATTCATCCTTGTTTTGTTCCTTACTAGAGTCACGGACTCAACAAACCCGTGTAACCAGTGGTGCTTTTAAAGTCTCAAGCAAGAGAAGGTGGCCCTCCTGCCCCCAAATAAAGAGCTGTGTTGGCTCTTTAGGAGGGGCATTCGTGTGTATTTGGAGGACAAAGCTTGCAGTTCATGCTCTTTGACCTGTCATTTCTGATGCTACCAGATGGATTTGGAGTGTGACCATGGTGGCCCTTGCAAGGTGTTAAGTGGCCACACTGATGAAAAGAGATGTTAGGATAAAGGCAAGTGTTTTGCTCCCCACACAGGGCTGTTGTCTTGACATAGCATGTTGTCTTCATTAATTTGCAGAGTTAAACCCACAGAAGTGTTTCCCCAGGTTCTAAGGAGCTGCTCTGTGGCTGACGTGGCAATTCAGTGGCTCTGCAGCATCTGATGAACCACATCAAAGGGCCTGAGCAGGAACAGCCCCTTTCTCTCCATAATCCAACTCTGCTTTGGAGACATCATTCCAACTTACCCACTTTCAAACCAAATTTTCTGTATCCATATTCCCAATCAAGAATAGGTATAGGTTCTTATAGAGCCAGAATATTCTGTCTCTCCCAGAGGGATTAGTCCCACAAATTACTGAGCTCGTATAAAGCTGATAATTCTTTGTAAGGGATGGTGTTTCTTTACACTGAATAAATAAATGTCTCTATTTTATCTTCACAGTTATGCAAGGTAACGTCCTTTTTCATAGATCTTTTTGCATATTTTATGTGATTTTCTGGTGCCACACATTTTGTGCCACGTGTCTGATTCTTCCTCAGTATAAATGTTTCATAATCACTTAAAAAGTACAAAAAGAATTAGTGTCTGCAGCTGAGCTCTCAAGGGCAATAATCTAATAACAAATGTGTGGATGAGAGAGAAAAAACTTGATTATGCATTTCTAAACCATTACGACAGACAACAGATAGGAAATGTTTTTAACCTATGAAGCTTAATTAAATTTTATCTTTCACTGTAAGATGATCTGGCCATGGTCCAAGAAGGACTTGTGTACAGATGTCTCCTTGCTCAATCCCTGGTTTCTCCAGCTGGTTGCACGACCCCGTTTGCCTTCCTAAACCCATCATGGGAAGAGCTTGGAAGAGGCAAGCTGGAAGTTGAACATGGCTTTTAAATGTTGTGAGGATTTAAGAAGTTCTGAGATACTGGTCACTCAGGCCTCTCCTTGTCAGCTTCAATCTGCATCAGCTCCTGCCCAGCTCCCTGTTGTGCCTGTGTTGTGCTCTTGCATCTCAGAGCAGTGATGGGAACATGAGCACAGAGCAGACAGGGGACAAAGGGCCACTAAAACCAGCTCCGCCTCCTGAAGGAAAGGCTGTGCAGGGCTTTCTCCTTGCTCTGAATTGGAGCTGGAGGAAGAAGACAAAGTGCTTTTCCTCTGGAAAAAGGCCTCCTAGAATTTTGGTGGTTTTTTTATATTTTACCTAAATTATATAATTTACTTTGAATCATCTTTAAATCAAATGTTCTCAAAGCAGGACCTGGAAGCTCTTCCCTGCTGCCAGGGAGACCTTCCTCCCTCAGTGCTCCTGCTCAGGCACTGTGGTACATGGCATCCTTTCCATGTGAAACAGCTTAAGGGGGACACATGAGGGTGTTGTGGGATGCTCAGAGATAAATGTTTGCCACTTGCTGTTTATTACGTCCTAATAGTGCAGTAGAAGAACCTGAACAGGGTCCACCACTGAAAAGATAAATGCACAAGCAATCTACTCAGAGCATACTAACCCTGCCTTGTCCTGACTTTGGGAATTGTAAGCTTTGTAAAACTGTCTTCCTATACAAAATTCCATTTTTCACAAAATATTTTTACTTCTTTTTTTTTCCTTCAGTGTGGGTTACCTGAACAAGACAGTGAAAATGTAACTAAAATAATGTTGTAGCAATTGTATTGTGTGATTTTTCAAGGACACGTAAATGGTGACTTCTGTAATCTGAATTTAAATCAGCCTTACTGCAAAATCCATGCCCAGTACTTTGTCTGGCAGAATTGTTAATGTGTTCTCTGGTTGGTGGACAAATATTGTTGTCTGCAGTTTATACCTGTGGCCTAAGATAAGGAGCTGCATTTAATCTGAGACAGTGAGTCAGTAGCAGAACCAGAGCCAGAACACAAGTTTTGTTTATTTATGTTCCTCATTTGGTACAGCTGCTGAAGCTTCTCCAAAGCTCCAGGATGCTTCTGCCATTACTGCTGCTGGAATTGTACCATTGAGATGATCTCTGCAATACAGACTGTTGTGCTTTATAGGTAATTTAACTGCTGAGGGAACAGCTATGTTGCAGGGGAGAAGGAAGATTTTTTTTAAAAAATAATTGTAAATACGACAGAAATCTGCTAAACATGGCACTTTCTGTAAATCTTGTGGAAATGCTGCCATATATGTGCAGGGCACACCGCACTTCAAGGAGGTTAATCTTAAAATAGTTTGAAGTTTGACAAAAGTAGGTTCTGAAGTGCATTCCAAGACCAGCTCAGGGAGAGGGAGAATAATATGAAAACTCTGCTAAAAAATATTGAAGTGAATTCTGCTCTGCATTAGATTGATATATCAAATTAATATTTGTAATATAAGTGTAAATGTGAACTGCACAAGAATTTTTGACAGAACAAGCATGAAGAGGTGCCACAACTTATGCCATTCTGCAAAAACAGGATTTAAAAAACAATTTACGAGAAGTGTTGCTACAACATTTGGAAATCTCAGCATAGAAAGACCAGTAGAGGAAATGTTCTCACAGGTCTCACTTCTTTGATTTACAAGATTAAGTACACTTGAGAAAAACAAAATTTCCCACACAGGAGATGAGAAAGAGGAGGCTGTGTCTGACTTTGAACACGTTTATTTAGTGGCAAATATGTGTCTGTACCAGTGGTCTCAAAAGACCTCTTAAAAGAAAAGCCCCCACGGTCTGTGCGTTTCTATTCCTTTGGAAAACTTCTGCAATGTGTAACTTTGGTTGCATGTAGCATGGGAGGTGTCACCAGAAAGTAAAATGTGATTTTAGTGATTCCAAGCTTACTAAGGTTTCTGTGTAGTGCAGTTTCATCTGAGGTATAAAATTTAAATGCTTAATTAAATTCTCAATGCAGTGTTAGAAAGAGCATGTAGTGGGTAAAGCAAAACACAACTGCCCAGGTCCAGAACTACCCACAAGTGCTTTATGTACCACAATCAGTTACAACATCCTGATCTCTGTGAGTTCAGATAGAGGTGGGGACTTGGAGAAGTCAGCCCTGGCTCAATGTGAAGTGGGAAATTTTTCTTGTAATTTCTGTTTCCTAAGCTACCTGTTTATTGCTTATCCTGGCTCTATTGTTCTGGAAGAATACCAGGAACATTTTTCTTTTCAGGTTACAGAGGTGCAGACTGTAACTGTTGAACAAATTCAGAAGCAATTTGATGGCATACTTTAACTTACACCAAGTTTTGTTTAGCATTACATAGTCAGCTGAAGACAGAACAAAAGCATATTAGATTTAATATCTTTGTTGATGAATTGAAAGATGCAGAAAAGGTTTTATGTGAATCACAGTTGTCTATTTTGTAAGGTTTGCATTTGTTTCTTGTCAGAAAGTACCACTTTATTGTTGTTTACTTTAGAGATAGAGTAGTTAGACATATTTTTCTGTTCAGGCAAAAGCTTTTGCTTTGCACAAACTGCATAAAAAATGCAAATAATCTGCTTTTATATGTTTGCCACTGAGGTGCTGAAGTTCAGTCTCTGAGTTAAGTTGTACTGCATAAGGCATGGCAAGAGCACAGAAAATAAATGCAACAAGCAATGGAGGAACAGCTGTTGCAGAAGATGGATGTTTTGCTGTAATGATGTTGCTAAGATTATTAATTTATTTAATAGAATTCAGAAAGGATTCATCTGTTAGCTGTCAGGATTTTATCACTGGGAGTCTGCAGGTTGCCACAGGCTATGGGCATGCTGTGTGCTGTTAACAACATCCAAGGGGGGTCAGCTGACAAATAGCTTTGTTTATTACCATTTGGTTTATGGTTCAGGATTCATTTGGAATGTCCCAGCTAACATTTGGTCCCTCAGTTTCCTAATACTGCTGACACCAGCTGGAACAGCAGCCTTTCTCTTCTGCAAAATCCTTCTTCCTTTGATGAGCTTGTTCCTGTAATTGGTTAGGTTGTTTTTTTTCCTGCCTGGATTTTATTAATGTTGGTATTGCAGGGGTACCTGCAGGCCAGTTATGACCTTGCTATTCTAGCCACAGTCTGTACACATCACAAAACCATATGCTGTTAAATATCTTACAGTTTATGTTTAAGATGAGGTAATAGGTGGATGAAAACAGCAGATGCAAGGGCTAAAAATTATGAGAAATTGTCTTAATTAGGTGAATTTGTAGGATGCCACGGATTTGTTTGCTGCTCCTTTGCTGTTATTTTAGGGTTTGGTGTTTCTGTCTCTCTTTCAATGCCATGTAGTAAACAGGACTTTTACCACTGTAACATCTGCCTTAAAGTGTGCTGGTCTTATTTGGAGGCAGAGAGGTGAAGGTCACAGTAATTTATCCTGATGGCATCCATATAATCTCAAATACCAGCAGTTATTGGCTGTAATCTGGGGTTGTAATTCAGGTGGTCTGATTGAATAGGAGGGGTGATAATGCTTCTTCTCCTTACTATTATTACAGGGAAAAAATACCAGCAAGTGACCACATAGTCATGATTCCTCATCATCTGGAAACTGTGTGAATCAACACTCTCTGATTTGATTTCTGAGAAGCTAATGGAAGGATTATTTTATTCTTTATTTCTCTATTTCTTGTTCCATATATATATATTTAAATAGAGGAGCCTTGCATGTCCATCCTTTACCTATCCTGTCAGGAATTTGACATAGTTTTAAAAAATCATTTTACTTTAATTTCAAGCAATTTTTTTGGGTCAATTTTCTAAGGAGGAGTGTAAATAATAACAATTCAAGCCAAGTTCTTATTGCAACTCAGGCATATAACCCAGTCAAGTTCTCTCTGAGTGCTGGTTGAAATGGGGCACAATGGTTCGTGGAACTAAAGAAAAGCCACAAGTTACAGGAAATGCACATAATGGCAAATTAAGGAAGAGAACAGAACCCAAGTTTAGTAAATTGATGAAAGGAAAACAAAGAATGTGAGAGTGCTGGAAACAAACCAAACCCAACATATTCACATTTGGAAAAGGAACCATTTTAGGCAGTGTTTCAGACACATCACAATCAGTCCCAAGACCAGGCTGAGTAACATGAGGTCAGTGCCTTGAGCTTGTACTTGAGCTAAAAGCATGAGCTGTACCTCGAGCTCTGCTCATGTCCTTGTCATTGCCCACCTGATCTTCCCCCTTCCCACCCTCCCTACCAAGAGACAGCACAAAGCCATGACAAAGGAATTTATTATTTCTCTGCCTTAATATTGGAAACAACAGAAAAGGGTGGTGCAGAATTTTAAAGGTGAAGTGACAGATACGGTGTCAGCCTGAAAAACAGCGCAAAAGTTAATCAGAACCCAAACGACCTCTTTGTTCCTTGAGCAGGGGAGCTGGGACTGCCAGTCCTTCCCTGGACCTCACCTGAGGTGGTTGACAAGTCAGTCCTGTCCCAGGGACTGACGTGGGACTCACCAACTTCATCTGGATAATTGTGAAATGAAAGTGCAAAGTTATTATTGAACAGTGCAAACTCTTGTGAGACATAAGAGGCTTTGAGTCTTTGTTGTAAGGATGGAGAGAGGAAAAAAATCCATGTCATCAAACCAACATCATCCATATTGGTCTGTTTTTCAGTTGTGTTGCCTTCAAAATTTGTACCCAGACTAACAAGATGATGATATCTGAAGAAAGTTCTTGTGAATGATGAGGGGAAAGGACACATCTGCATGAACTTAATCTATAATGTAATACAGCCAGGCGTAATTTGTGTTAATCATGTTTTTGTATTATTTCTAAAATTTTGTCTGAGACAAAATAAAGAATATTGTCTCATTAAGAAATCTGGCTGTATTACTGTGTCAGTAATCACATTTTCATTCTATTTTCATAACCAAAGCTTCAAAGCAGCTTGAGAAATATTCATTACTGATGCAGGCTTGAACATGCAAGTGAATAGCTGTATCAGTACTGTCATATATAATTTCACCAACACTATCCAGCACAAGAGAAGTTTATCTAACTGCAGGATAAAAACAATGGACTTCTGGATGAGATTATTGAAAATATTTCTTAAGAAGAAAATAAGCATCTGAGAAACAACAAAACAAAACAAAGTAATTTTTTACTGAAGTAGTAAAGGCTGCTCTTTTATTGCTTGCTGTTGATACAATTATTTCCCAAAGGAATGTAGTCTCCTAGATTTTAAAGATTTACTTTAAAATATATTTTTGCTCTTTGGGGAAACGCTGCAAAGAAAACAGAACTTCAGTAATTTGGTTACATCTTTTATCTTTAAAATCAGGTGCCCAAGCAGGCTGAGTTGTTCTTATAGAAGTTGGTGAGATGTGGTGAGGGTGAACACCTTAATTTGGCTCAGGTATTGGGAAAGATCAAGGGAGAATTTGTTTTTCTTCTCCAATATAACTGGGTGGAAGGGGTCCATTGCTGGTTTTCCTTTATTAACCTAAAAGAACAAATTAGTCTACTGAAGTTAAAAATACAATTGAAAGGCTTTTCAGTGGTGTGGAGTTGAAAAAGAAAGAATTAAAGCAGGAGATGAGTTCTATTCTTTTAAATTACCCACAGGGAACTATGGGATACACAAAGGGGAAGGGAAAATTAATTCCTCTGCACATTCAGGGCTGCATAGCTAAAGTTAGACAAATCTAATGCTGAAACTTGTGGTGATTTAAAACTAAGATTTAAATCGTGCTTACCTCCTGAATCTGTGGTGAGAATGGAACCACCACAGGATCTCGTTTGCACATCCCAAAGCTTGCTGCCACTTGGGCAAATTGTTCCACTTTTTCAGGGATAGTTTTTTTTCTCAAGTAGATTTCAGCCTTAAATTATAGGGTTGGAATTCTCTAAATTGCTTGAAAGTGGGAAGACCAGTAAATTTGCCCTATTTATTTTCTGCTGGAATTACTAAATAAAGGAGTTGGAATTTGCAGTACTATCTTTTTAAAACCTGAGATGACACGTACCTTCTTAAAAAGCAGTTCAGAAAATTTGCAGTGATTTTGAACTAAATCCTTTTCCCGATATTGTCCTAAGTAAAGCTTTGCTGTTATTACAGTTGTCTGCAGCAATGCAAACATAGATACAGCACTGGGAGCGTGAAAGAGAGGAGTAATATTTTCTGAATCAAATTCATTGCTGTCAAAGATCATCATGATTATTGTCACTATACCCATTCCTCTAAACCTGTGCGTGCTAAAACAACAGGGCTGATCTATTAACTTTGGGGTCATCCATGTTTTGCTCTGGAATACAGTAATTTTTAAATTATTTTGGTTTTAAGACACAACACCGTGGTTACATCCTGATTGCAGCCTTGTTCAGCAAAACCCAGTTGCAGCACATTCTTGCTTTGTGGTTTGCACCTCGGTGCCATTGTCAGCAGACTGTGCAGCCCGAAGGCCTGGTGGTCTTCTAACATGCACGAATTTCCTGCCACACTCCATTTCTCTGCTGGTTTTTGCCTGGACTCTTACTCCTCTGTGGGTTGTGGTTTCAAGGTTTGTATCTCCGTGATGTTTAATGATAGTTAAAGCAAAGGGGGAAAGAAACTTGTGACATTTGCACTTGTTGCTGAAGAAATGGTTGCAGATATACAACTCCATATTTAAGGGTACTCGGTGAGGTGGAATTTCGAATTACTAGTTTTGTAGTTCTAAATTGTGTTCAGAACTACTAATACTTTAAAGATTTTGTCCTGTGAATCAACTCATGATGACTGCAGTTCCATTTCTATTACAAATACTTAGAGGAGTCAAATGAAACAGGTGGAGTGGGAAGCAGACATAGTGCTGAGGGATTTACAAAACCCAGTCTTGACATTCTGGGGATTTCCTAAATCATAGCATGTGCTTTCTGCTCAGCTGTTCAGGATACCAAAATTGTCCTGTGCCCTGGGCCAAATTAGATATTAAAGTGCTCAGTAAAGCAATGAAATGTAAGAAGCTGTTATAGCAGTTCTTTTGAAGAGTGACCCTGAATGGATTATCCTATGTAGGGATTGTATTTAGAAAATTATGAAAGAAAGGGAGGAAGGCAGGAAGGCTTATGAGTTAAAATCCATTGGTGTGCTTTTCATATGAAAGGCTTTGCTTCTTTGAATAAAGTATTTTACTTTAGCATGAGCTTATTTTTCAGCTAGTTCTCCCTAAATTAAGCGCCAGGCTCTGTGAAGCAGCAGCTTTTATGTAACTTTCTCTGTGTATCAGAGGTTGCTGGTGGTCCCACAAGAACTGTCTTGCCATGTTTTGTTACTTCCCAGCTCATTGCTGTTAGATACAATCAGTGCTTTCCCAGGATTGGGGTTCTGTGGAAGTTCCTGCATCCGTTGCCCAGGAATTCTGCATCTCTGATGTTCAAGCTCTGTACGTGATTGTGACTGGGAAGTATGAAATAAATGAGAGTCTATATTCAGTTGTGATGTACTGCAGCTCACAGGGATGGGTTGCTGTGTAGGAAATAACTTCCCACTGCTGTAGGAGATAATGGAAAGTCTTTTATTTTGGACCAGGACTTGGAGTGTGTGACTTCTGCTAAAAATAATAATTGAGACCTCATTTATTCTACAGCAGCTGTGCCAACTATTGCTGGATGTTTTCCTTTGGCTCTTCAGATATTTTTGCTTCTTTTTAAGTTCTCTCTTCAAGAGATGCCAGACCTGCTGAGCACCTCTGCAGTGTTCCTGGGCTCTCCTGCAGGCTCTGCAGGGCTCATGCTGTGTGTGCACAGGGCTGGGGGAGAAAGGCAAACCTGGACTGTGCTTGTCTGTGCTGTTGCCAAGGGCTCAGGGCTCAGATTGCCCTTGGAGATGCTGGATTTTAGGATTTAGCATGCATTGCTTCCTGAACCAAGATGTTACTCTCCTATTTTTTCAGTGTTGCCTTCCCTGGGCCTAAAAATACAGCTAGCTCTGATCTTGTGAACTTCCATTCTATTTTTACTTTTCTTTCTGTCTTTCTAAATTTAGTTCACTCATCTCAGTTCTGAGTCTGTGTTGTGCCATTTCTGTGCTCTGACTGCAGCAGTGTTTCTCCATGTCTGCCATTTACTGAGCACTTTTGTTTCTAAGCTGACCACTAGCAAGGAACAGATCCTGCTTCACTCCCCAACAGCATTTAAATGCTTTAGGGAAGAGTGATCATCCCATTTGATTTGAAAAGGAAAGGTTAGAACAGAAACATCAAAACGATAGATTCTGTCTGCTTTAACTGCACAGGACAGAGGAATGGTTGGTGTGCATATGTATGACTTTCTAGTGCATTTGTCACTAGTCCTGAAAATCAAACATTGCTCATAAGGAAGTAGATATTTAATAAAGGAAGAAGGATGAGAGTAAAGTGGTTTAAAGTAACTGTATGAATAAATTGCATCCAAAAATTGATGAGTAATGGTGAAACTTGGTAATGCTGGGAAAACTGAGAAATGTGTGTATTTGCATGTAAACATAATAGCAACGATGATGAAAACATATTAGAGCTGCCAGTAGGAATTTAACTAGGTATGCTATTGATTTTTTTTATTTGTATGATGCAGTTCTGTTTTTAAAATTGAGAGATATATAAGTGCCTATACATTCCATTACATAGACAAACCAGTGGGACAACCTAGAAAAAGGGTCAATCTGCCACCTAATAATGTCCTGTGTTGAGTATTCAAATAGGAATTGAAATGCATGCCAGAATATAGGGTATGGAATGATGTAGGAAAAATATATAAACGTGGAACAAACTGAGTGCAGTGGTTTGAGTTCCCATGTGCCTTGAAGAATACCATGATACTGTCCATCCTTAACAGCTCAATATAAGCCAGTGAAATGAATGCTTATGCTCTTTTTGCATGTTCCCAGCCTTCTCCTGTTGCTTAAAGCTAATCAAAGGCACTTTTCACATGGTGTGGTTCAGTTCCAGGAGTGATGGACAATGGCCTGGGTGATCCCTGTAGTGTCTCAAACTTTTATGATTCCATTAAAAATGGTTTTCTCTCTGTGAGTTACGTAGAGATGTCTTTAATCATTGTCCCTCCATCTTGCTCTGAGTGAAGGACAGATCCTGTCTGGGAACTAACTGCCCCCATGGTTTTGCTTCCTCCCTGTAGTTCTATTTCTGGGACCTCCAGTTACCTTTTCCCAATATCACTTGTTCAAATATGACATTTGACTGCTATCTCCAGAGCCCAGCTCTCACATTTACACAGAGTTTAGCATTAAGGACTAAGCCCAGGCTCATATCATTCTGATTTTGTGCTTATCAACACAGTCTATCCCTTTTCCATGGATGTAAACTGTTTCTGGTGTCTGGTACACACTGGAACAATCTTGAAATATTACAGGGTAGAGGCACTTTTATCTGCTTGCTTTATACATTTTCTGATACACAGGATTTGTAATTTTATTATTTTAACTAATTATACTGCATTTATATTAGACAGCACAGTCATGCATTGGAAAGTGAACGCTGTATTGCTTTGGTGGGAATGTTTTCTCAGATTTACCAGTGAACTTCTTCCTCTTCTGATTGTATCTGATTATTCTGTTCTGACTAATGCTTTTATCAGGACTTTACTGTTAGTCAACTTTTTGGCATCCTGTTCTTTGGCATTTCTTTTTAAAGTCAGCAACCCTGCAGTTGTAGTCACAGTGATAAATGCAGCACGAAATTTACATTTGTTAAGTGTGCAGGTAGGTAGGGCAGAATTTTGGCCAAACTTTCCAGTTCTGCTTTCAAGTGTTATGGTTTTTAGACTTTGTAGACAAAGCTACAAAATTTTCCCAGTTGCTGTTACCACAATGACATTAGTGTTCATTATTGGTGTAATAATTATTGACTTCTCTGAGGTACAGGTTAAATGCTGTAAACAGTAGAAATATGAGCCAATATTAGCAGTGACACGTTTGTGGCATTGATTTTACATCTCCTCAGCCCAGCTTGCAATATATTTGTGTGCAAAGTATTTAACCTGGCAAGACATAAGTACTTCTTTTGGGCCATAGTGCTGCAATAAAATATTGGTGGGAAACTCAGTAAGGAGCTTCCCATTTTAGCTGACTTCCCTACATAATTTCCCTCCTTTCTAATCTGCAGTCTGGTTCTTTCTCTGCCTCCTTCCCTGCTGGCTCTGTACAAGCACAGTGGAACAGACTAATGGTCCATCAAGTCTATTATCCATCTCCAGTGGTGACCTGTAGCTGGCATTTCTGTACTTTGTGATATTTTTGTTTTGGCTTTGGCCTTGATGTTTGCCATAGAAGCATCCTGCATTAAGAAACCTTAGCTTTCATTTTTTTTAAAAAAGGGTTCTTGGCGCTTTCAGTTTCATAGCAGTAATTTTGAATCCAAGCAGAAGGTGGATTGTGGCAGTTCTGTGTGTGTGAACCTGCTGGGATTGTAAAGCAACAAAAACATCTTTGCACTTCAGGGACATTTGGCTTCAAAACATAATTGTTACCTTATAAGAATCACCATGACCACACCATCCAGCTTTTTCTTTTGGCCCTTAACACCTAATTTCTCCTATTCAGGAATCACACCTACTGTAGTGGCAGTGGCCAAGAGACAGCAATCCCTTCATGGTTTTGTTTCACCTGCAAATGATCTGTGTGCAGGCACCTTGCAAGCTCTTGCTGAGAAAACCTTTCTGCTGCCGTGTTTTTTCTGCTTGTTGTGTTGCATCTCACAGATAAAAAGGGAGCTAAACTTGGAGAGCTGTGTAAGGTTTTTTGAGATTGGTCACTTTGTGACCTTCTGTCTGCTGAGGGCAGATATCTCAGTCACCACAAGGCTTTTCTAGAAGAAGATAAGATATGAAATGAATACATAAAAATATTTATCCTTCACTCCTTAAAATGTAATGTTTGTAAAGAACAATGCCTGTTGTCCCCCTGGAAGGAACCTCATATATAAGTACTGGATTCCTCAATACAATTTGGCTCTTTGAAGCTCTTCAAGTACAGTCCTTAGATCTGTGTAACTTTCTGTCTGTTTGAAAGCCTGTTCTTCCCAAAAGGCATATCCCATTAAATATGACCTTGTTGCTAGCCACAGTGTCCAGGAGAGCTGTCTGTCCTAGAGGCAGCCTGATTTCACCCAAAAATGCAGAGAAAGAAGGTTCTCACACAGCTGATGTGAGCCACGGGGTGTGTTGGTGTTGGCTGTGAAAGAGTGATTTCAGACTTGGTTCTCTTTTCTGAGGAATGAAAAAGGAGCAGCTCCTCCTGCTCTCCAAAGAGAGTAGGTTCAGTGTGAATGTTTGAGAGATGTGTATATGCAAAGGGTAGAAAATAATGCAATTCATACTTTCCTGATGCTTTTCTGCCAAAACAGAGCACAGTCTGCTTCTCACTTGGCTGCCATTTATTGCAAAGTATTTATTTCTGTGTAGGATGATGTATGCTGAGTCCAGAATGGATTGTCCCTTTTCTTGATGAAACAAATGGAGATTGTCAATAAGTGAAGCAGAGATAAGATAGATAGCTTGTTAGTGATTTGGAAGTGAGGTGATATGGCACAATAGATTAATGCTTTGCCTTCATTTGTTGACATTTAATCTCTAAACTTTGGTTTGTATTCTGTGCACAAAGTAACTGAAAACCTCTCCAATTTGGTACTTGTGAAGTTGATGTTAGACTCGCAAACAATTTATTTGCTCTTCAGTATTTAATTTTTTTTAAAAGACGCTCTTAGACTGTGTTCCTGATAATTGATATAATTTGCCCATTTTTTTTCCTCAGGAGACTCAGTAATTATGACTTTGTGGCACACCTTTTCTTTTCTGATCTCCTTCTTCCTTTCCCCTCAATGGCCTGGTATGGCCCCTGTAGCCCTTGTCCTTCCTGGGAAGAGGAGTCCTGTGGAAAGGGCAGACCCTTTCTGTGCAAATATTCCTCTTCTGAGCTCTGGATGATACAGGAGCATGCATAGGAGCAAAACTGTGTTTATGAAACTCATGATGATGCAGGGCTGGACTGTTTTTCTGAAATGCTGTTAGTAACTGTGTCATGCTGAACTGTTCCTGAATCCCAGCTGGGAGAAGCAGCACCTCTCCTCAGGATGGCTGCTGGAAGCACACATGGCACCCACATTTTAAGCAAGGACTATTGCAGGTGCAGTCGAGAGAGAGCTCATCTTAAGACCAGTGGTGATGGGAATTGCATTTTACTCCAAGAGTCTGTGCAGTGTGGGCAGCATTAACTGAGTGAGTGCAGCCTCCTCATCCCTGCACCACCGAGCTTCATTAAGCTCCAGAGAGTTCCCATCAAACCCTGAGCTGGAGAGAGCAATTAACTCTGCAGGTCTGGTGGAGGATGCCAGCCCTGCTGATGCATTTGATGATGACCTTCCTCTTGTGGGAAGTGCCCCTGCCATTAGGAGATTTCCTGCTTGGCAGTGACAGGATGACCTATTCCACCACAAGAGATCTGGACAGCTGGGAGCAGGGCTGGGAAGGGGCTCTGTGGGAGCTGAGAAATGCTTCCTCCTCCTGTCATATCTTCCTCTCATCATGGTAGTCACAACGTTCCTGTTCGGCACGCAATATTCTTTGCCATTTCCAGGGTTTTACAGGCACAACAGATCCCTAAGAAAAGCAACGGAGTGGCAAAACAAGGCAGCTGATTTTCTGTGCTGGCACAGAAGAGCACACAGGGAGCCTGGTGCAGTGGGCTGCTGCAATGTGTCTTGCTTAGAGCTAATGTTCTTATTCATTCAGGAAATACCAATTGAGGCAAAAAGCCAGTTCATTCATATACTTGCTAGTGATGGAAACAGGCCCCCAGATATTATCTTGTCTTAATACATAATAAATCAGTAAAGACCACATGCTCTGTACCAACATAAAAATAACATTTTTCAAGGGTGTTTGTTCCCTTTCCTAGGGACAGCTAGTACTTGGTTTTATTTTAACCACACTTTGGCAACCGTGTCTGTACCTTCTAGAGCAGATTTTCCTGTAGTTAATATGCATCACCATATTTGATTATTAATTCATCTAGTCTCTCCTAAATCAGCCTTTTGTGTGCAGAAGAATGCTAATAGACTTCTGCTTCTAAATCTTCTAATGAACTGTGAAAAAGTCTACTACATGGCTGACTCCTGCCTCTTAAATATTTAAATTCGTGTTCTTCTGTCTGCACAACTGATTTGCATGACTATTGTTTGGATATGGAGCTACCTGGCTGTTGTAAATACTTCACAGTCCCATGATCACCAGAATGAGCCTGCAAAAGCTCTTAAAAGACTAGTTAAAATAAAAATTCTTGAGTTTTCCTTCAGATCTATTTGACTTGTCTTTAAAAAACTGCTGCTACGTGCTGCTCTTTTCCTCTCCAGCACCAAGATTTAATCTCAGCTGACAAAATGAGTTATCTGTATCTAGTCTCAAAAGAGCCCTTTTTTGCCTTTGACCCTACCAGTTTACTCACTGTGGCTGACAGACAGTTGGTTAAGTAACAGCATTACAGGGCTTGTGCCTGACTGCACAAAATCCCCCATAATGAAACCCCCAGCTCAGCCTTAGATGTAGAAACCTGGAGTTGTTCTGTGCTTTGGTGCTATTCCAAAAGGAGGTATGGAACCTAAACATCATGATTTTAGCAGTAGGTGTTTAGCACCCTGAGGAGGATCTTCCTATGAGGTCTTCCTTCCTTGGTTAGCCACAGTACAGTCTGGGAGGCAGGATAAGCAGAGATGTGGTTTTTAATGTGCTTTGCATCATAATTTTTTTTTTTCTTGTTTTTAAAGCAATACCTGCAAAACTTCTAGATGAAGTTACTTTTATATAGAACATCTTTAATTGTCTTTTTGGGTCATGGTTTCTGATTTCTGTTGGGTTTCTCCCAGTATTTTAACACTATTCCTTAAATATTTTTCTTTTCTGCAGTCCTTGCTCTCTCACCTGGTCAGGTGAACTAACCTGGGTTATATATGGCCATACCCAGTTTGAATCAGAGCACACAGCTATTAAGCCTAGACACCTATAACACTATTTTATTTCCTGTTGAAGAACTAAAATTGGAAGAAAACAGTGTAGAAAATTGATTTTGCTCCAGTGCAGAGTCAATAAACAAACTCTGCCAAAGTATTTGTGATGCTGATTACAGGAAGGCTGCAAAAAAATGAACGGCAAAGGTCACTCGCTGCCTTCTTGTGATGTTCATGACTCATTAATCAGAAAGCCAAGTTTGCATTTATAATTTCTCTAATCAGACAGTGAAGTCCTGAAGGAGCAGGGACCATTGGAGCATTTAGGAGATTTAATGCTGAACTGGTTGAGCACATGTCAGTTCAGTGTAAATCGGAGATTTGTGGAGGTCATGCCGGGCTCTCGCCCGTCCACTCCCCTGCAGTTGGTTTGGAGTTGAATTACTGCCTCAGAGAAAGCCATCAGCAACTGGCCTTTGAGATGATGCTGCAGAATACAGATGAAGAAGAAAGGGAAAATGTAAAGGAAAGTGAGTATCCTTGAAATGTTTGAAATGGTCCTTTCATCAGGAGAAGGTAAATCCCATACAGATGACATTGGTTATGAAAAGTCTTAGATCACTTAGATCACTAACTGAGGCTTTGGAAGTGTCCTTTGACATGGAGGAGGAGCTGGTGGTCGTGGTGTGTCTTAGGGCTTGCAGGGACCAGATAGATGAACTGGGTTTGGTTTGTGTTTTCTGTTTCTCCTGTGGCTACAGTGACTGTGTTGGCTTCTCAGCCCACCAAGCCCCTGAGCAAATAGATGTCAGAGGTCCACACCAACCAAACTGCTCCATGGCAAGGTCTTTATTGCTCCTTAAAACTGGGGTGAGAATTTTAGGAAAAGAAGGAGGTGGTGGTGAAACATGGATTAGTTAAAAATTCATGTTTGAGCTAAGGGCATTTACGGAGAATTAACACTGTTGACCTTTTAATGTGAGCCCTCTGTTCTCTACAGAGAGCCCAGAGTGTACATTTAATCAGCTCATGTCTGTAATCAGGTTCAGCAGCCATATGGCTGCTTGGATACAACAGCACTGATAGGAGTTTGGGGATCCTTATGAGGAGAAAATTTGATTTTAGAATTTTAGATTCTAAAAAAAATCCTTGTGAGGATGAACTTTGATTTTAGAAGCTTATAGAATTCAAAAAGTCAGATATGTCTGACTGCTGGCAGTTTTAATTTGTAGAACACCTTCTCTTATGTTTAGGCACAACTGTAGATAGAAATTTTCTTACACCTGGTTATTTTGAATATAAAATTCTCCTACTTTTCATAGTGAGGAGGATCCACGATGACCTGTTGGACTTTAGTTCATTGTGAGACGATGGCTGAGTGGCTGTTAATGAAGATGCTGTTGTGTTTTGACATTTATACCTATTTTCTCATCTCAGTTAGGCCTGTTCCTTTGATTTTGTTGCCTGCTCTTTTAAGTTTTTGTTGAGTATTTGGATAGGTCTTTCAAAGCAGTGTTTATATCCATCTGGCTTAGACCAAATGATGGCAGGAGCCTGCTGCTGCACCTATAGATTTGCTTCAGCACTGTAAGGATAAGATAAATAATCTAAAAGGTATGTTAAACTGATTTTTACATTCATGAATCTCTACGTATGCAGTCTGAGTAGGGAATGTAGATAGGAAAGGTTTAATTATGTCTCTCTTCTTTCACCTTGCCTACTGCCCTACATTTCACAGGAGTGCAGTGAACTTTGCTGGCTGTGGAGGGGAGGCTGCTAATTCCCCAGAGAGAGATGCCTGCAGACCTCCCTGCCCCTTCACTTTCCTGTGGTTGTAGCTGTTAAAGGCATAATTTTAACCTAATATTGTTATTTTACCCACTAGATAAATTTCAACATTTCATTATAATGAATATTTAGACTATGTAGATATGTGTTTTATGATTTTTTTTGGTTAATATTGCAGGGGAATGGATAATATTTTCAAGAGTAATTGCTTAACTTAGTCTTCTGTGTCATGGAATTTATAGTAGCTTATAGAATTCAATTTAAAAAATGAAAATGACATTTGGAGTTCATTTGAAAAAATAATCTTTTGCTCTAACTTTCACTCAGATTCTGATTTCCTATTTTATCACTACTGTATTCTCATTTCAGAATAATTATTCTCAACTCTACCTGGCGGAAGAAATCTAGGTCCTTTTTTAAACTGAGCAGCAATAATTCCCTTTATTATAGGTAAAACTAGCTATTGAAGTAGTCTTAGCAGAGAAGGAGAACTATTTTAAGTACTTTTGAAAATGTGTGGTATTGCATGTAGTTGTGATCTGTGAAGAGCTCTGTGTGGCAAGAAGGCACTGCTGTGCAGGTTGATGTAGTGCCCTTTAGAATTATTGCAAAGTTTGGCATTTTTGTAAATTGTAAGTAAAATATTTTTAAATTCCTGATAGCAGTTATTTGGAACAGTTAGAATGGCAAAGTTTTGGCACACATAAACCACAAGTATTTTGTAGACAAAGATGCATATCTAGACCACTTGTATATTCTAATTATGCAAGATGCAAGGAATCAACAGACTCCTCCAGCTCCATCCTTCTGCAGTTTTGAGGGTTTAACAAATCAAATTCATTTCACAAAGCTGCTTAAAGTTGTCTTTGATGTGCAAACGTTTGGAAACAGTGAATATCTTGTTATGTTCTTGTTGAAGCACTAATCAGCTAAAGGACAGACACGTGTTTGTCATAGGAACAAACAAAGTTCCTCAGCTCGAGGGATCAGAGGGAAAGATACGAGGTCTGACAGCTGTACGCTTCTAAAAGAGGCTGGGCTAAAATGAAATTGTACAAAACAAGAGCCTCTGCTGTTGTGATAATCTGTTTTTATCCAAATAACAACATTTGCACCAAATACGCCTTTGAAAATGATGTTTTAACAGGAGATCTGTGTGCTTGCGTTTGAACAGTAATGTACTAGAGCTACAAAAGCTCTAGAAAGATCTAAAATTTGGTTTTATGTCAGGAGAATATCAATGAGAAAGACAAGAAATTAGAAAGTTGCAGATATATAATAAAAAATATTAAGTGGAAACACAGTGCTGAGGAAGCTTTCATGATGCCATATTTACATTACATTGCTAGGGTTAAGTTCTAGGGTCAAGTTTAAAAATACCCATCTAGTTTTGAAAAAGCATGATTTTTACACTAAAGGTGTTCAAAGTAATTAAACCTTTCTCTTTTTCTTTTTTTCTTTTGTAAAATTCTTATTCCTGAGGTAATTAACTCCACATTTAATGCAAACTTTCCAGTGGTTCACAGAGCCACTGGGTTTCAGCAGTGCCACTGAGATACAAATCCCATCTGTAGGCCAGCATTTGGGCACTAGTGCTGCATAGCAACTTTCAGGAAAAGAACAAGAAATTTATTCTTTTGTCATCTTAAAAACTTTTTACACTGTGTGAGACTTGAGATTTCTGGTGGAATCTGGCAGAAGAGAGGGTAAACTCTTGCAATGTACTTATTCAGCATAAATATAATGTGGTATTTTGGATTTTTCCTCCCCCAAAAGAGTGAGATGGAATATATTGTTCTCCAGTATGAAATTTTTAGAAACATCCTATACATTTCTGAAATTTTCTGTCAATCACTTCATGAACATCCAGAAAAAGAGACCTAATAAAAACTGGCAGCTGAAAACTAATATTCCAAACTCTCATCACCTAATTAATTTTCTCATTTGTATTCTAAGTACAGTCCCAACTCATATGGACTTCTGCCAGGGAACTCAACAATAAAATGTTCATTTAAAATTTCTAACAGTAAGAAAATATTGAAAGACTAGGAATAAACAATCTAACCTTGCATGAATCAATCTGAAAATTCTACATTTGCAAGTATGCAAGAGACTGGCCATCATTTTGAAATAATGATAAAACCATAGCAACTGTGATTGCTTTGTATTTTAGGACAAATTGAATTGCCCTTCACACCTCTAAGCTTAACTTTAGACTTTCAGAATTTACTGTTGGGTATTTTTTTTCTTCCTCACATTTTTAATCATATCAGACGGGCCAATTGTTCATCTTGCTCTTAAAATTTTATATTGCTTACATTAAATGATTTATACAGAGACTGAGCCACCTACAAGTCATTATTTTAATCTGCAGATACTGAATTCAGTAACAAGATTTTTTTTTACATGCTGACGTACCTTAAGGTGCAACTAATGAGATCTATCAGAAAACATCAAAGGAACTAATTCCCTAAATACTGAAGTACTTTAGAAACTCCTTGAGACATTACCTGCATCACTAAACATCTGTAAAACTCCAGCACTACAACCCATTTAATTGCAGATTGTCAGAGCCTGTGTTCTTACTTTCCCCTGTGAAATCCCATTCATTTAATTATCCAGTGTATAAAATTTATACTCATTTATGTCCATGATACCTGGAATTATGCAGAAATGTTCATCAGGAAACCTGTTCATACAATTTCTGCCTTGGTAACTTTTATGTAGTGTTTTTTCTCAGATCGTTTTGTTTGGTTAAACAATGTGTTTGTGAGAGCAGCATTGTGCTGGGTGGTTGTGTGACACCACAAAAATATACTCACAAACAATATATCTTCTGCCATAGAAAGGGAAAAAAAATCACCTCACTTTTTCTAAGATGCTGCTGGGTTTGGAAATTGAAAAATTGCTTGAAAATCTGCTAAGAATGGAAAGTAAATGAAATGGAAATACAATATATTATAATGAGACAGATGTGAGCTCATTTTCCCAGTGCAGGTTCATGGACTGTGCATTCACTTGGTCTGCCTGACATTTAAATTTGAGTAAATTCAGTGGTTTATAAGAAAAGCATCTGTTGTTGGAATGACAATAGCAAGACACAATAGCAAGCAAAAGGAATCTAATTGTTAATAGGTATTACAGCAGAATGTCAATGAAGGGGCTCCCATTGTGCAGAGATCCTGTCACCAGGCTGGCTGTGAAATTGGCCAGCTCATCAGGGAATACAGCACATTAGTGAGCAATTCAGCTGTGACTGAGTGTGTGCATTAAAACCTGGCCATCAGAAAAGTTTCCAGTGCCATAAATCAAGAACAGAGCTGATACACAACACATTCATGGGGAGAATATGATATAAATTATTGTGCTTTATTTCTACTAACTTTAACCTTTAATCACATTAGGCTCAGCATTTAATTTTTTATAGTGATATTCCTTCTATTATCACATTTTTGGTCCACTGTAACACAGGAAAAACCTTGAATTTTGCTGTATATTCAACCTGAGTGAGCTGTAAAACTTGCATCTTTATGGCTTCTGCTTTAAGATCTCTGTTTGGGCATGTTCAGCCGCTGAATAGTGAGGGTTGCTGCTAATGACTTTTAATTAAATCAAAAAGCTTTGAGATCATAAACCTGCTGACTTCATTTCCTTTTCCAGTGCACTTCAAGAAAGTAATTACTGTACTGCACATACAGGCAAATATTGCAAAATACCCTCCAGATACAACTCAAAATTAAGACTTCTGGTAATGAATAAAGTCACTTATGTTTTTCAGTTAAGAAATGAACCAAAAATTAGTATAGTCTTCAAAACACATTTCAGAATTTTATTTCTCTTCTATTTTTAGATAAAAACCCATAAGACCTTGCATTTTCAGGCTTGAGGAGCATTAAATGTAAATCCAGTTTTCCTTTTTCATGACTGCTTTCAATTCTCTGCAGCAAATATAGAGTCTGTAGTGGGGTTTGAGTCTTTATGCTTGATATACCTTGATTTTTCTTCATCATTAAAATTAGATGAAGAACCTTGGAGAAACTATAGAGGACGAGCAGAACAATGGTCACAGGGGTCATGAAAAGTAAAAACCAAAAGTATGAAGAGCAAAATAAGAGAGATTATTTTTCAGGTTATATAATGTTACCTCCAACCTCTTGTGTCTCTCCCTCACAACTTATTTTTTAAATTTATTTTCCTTTTTGGGCTGAAAGGACATTTTCAAGTCAAAGATTGGAAATTTAGAAACATGAAATAATTTTTCTGAATAAAGTCTTCTCATGATTACACTGTTTTCTGAATTTGGGTTGCAAGTGTATCCATTGAAAGCCTACATTGCTGGACAGGGAGAAGAAATATTCATTGAAAAAAAAAGGAGCTTTTTACTTTCTTGTGAAATAATTATTAGTACAAAATATTGTTTGTGCTCAGTTCCATCTTTCATACTTCAAGATTTGTCTCACACTGCAGTGGTGGGTGTGGGATTTGGCAGTGCCCATAGCTGTGCATAAGACTCTTCTTTTCAGTTGTTCTTAGTAATTTTTTCATCACTTTATCTGCTCTTCAGCAGGATCTCTTGTGCTGTTTATTTCTCTCTCATAAGCAACGAGTAGATGCCCAGTTTTTATTTGTAACCCTCTTCCAAACAAGAGACAAGCTGACACCTCCTAGCCTCTCTGGTGCTTGCACCAATGTTTTTTGCTCAAACTCAGAATGCAGAAACTTGAGATTTTCTTTTGCATTTAGGAGCACAACTAAGCATTTAATCTGTGAAGTCAAGGTGAAAGGAAGTCTGGTAGCTGAATGTCCACTAACTGTGTTTCACATTCTTCCACTCCTCCTTGAATATTCACAACAGATAAAATAACTTTAATCAGTTAAAAAACCCTGTTCTTTTTCTATAATTGCCTTAATCCATGTATTTACTGCCTTCTTTTGTAGAAAGTTTGTATAAAGCTAACACATCTTTTGTGTGTGGTTGCTTTTGAATTAAGACAAGAATATTTTGGAGGCAGCGGTGTGAAATGCTCTTTTAGTACATAGTAACTGAAAAGAAACTTCTGCAGAAGGTCAAGAACCAGGACACTCATTGCTGGAAAGACTAAATAGTCTAGTTATTCCTTTTTTTCTACATTTTTTTCTCAATTTTACTTTTACAGGTAGCCGAGAGCAAATGTGTTAAAACCCATAAAATGTACAATCCTGGCTGCCTCTCCCCAGATCTCTGCTGTTGCAGAGGCTTCCTGAGGCAGGAGCTGCTTTTTATGTCTTTAGGAGCCTCAGAGGGTTCCTGTTCCTGACCTGGGCACCTCTCTGTGAATGCCATAAAACATCAGCGACCACAGTGTCCTGTGGGAAGGGTTTACAGAGC
The DNA here is from genome assembly GCA_013397095.1 of Sterrhoptilus dennistouni. Lineage (NCBI taxonomy): Eukaryota > Metazoa > Chordata > Aves > Passeriformes > Zosteropidae > Sterrhoptilus > Sterrhoptilus dennistouni. The sequence goes on along the minus strand of VWZU01003041.1, from coordinate 18,674 downwards.
ACAGCTACACCTGCACCAAGGGCAAACCCTCCTATTTGTTTCTGTGTTTGTTGTGCCTTGGCTGTGCTGGAAGAGAAGGAACAGGGGCTTTCCACCTCTCCCCCTGCCCACGAAGGGCTCTGTGGGTGTTTCTAGGCTGTCTCAACATCTGAGACACTGAATTTTGACACAGAAATGTGTTTTTGTGTGGGGATCAGCAGAGTGAGTCTTGGAAGCAAAACAGTTCTTTGTGGAGAGTCTCCAGGCCAGCATTATGGATCATCACTTCGGGGTGATGATGCACAGGAGGCAGCACTGAGGGATGCTCAAAACGCTTCTCCTCACAGTGCAGCTTCCCCAAGCCCCTGTCTGTGTGATCTGCTCACACCAGTGAGATGTAGAGCCTTCAGCTGTAAGAAATCCTGCTCTGCACAGGAGGAACTCTGTTTGCTTCATTGCAATTCCAAAATGTAATTATCTAGAAGGAACAGCCACTGTGTCCCAGTGTTGCACCTCCCATTTGCACAGATTAATATAAATGTGAATGTCTTGTACCTTGTGGTGCCCTGCTAAGTTTGGCAGTCACTTGAGGTTTTATTATGTTTTAGGTTTTTTTTCTGTGGGGTTTTTTTTTATTATTATTATTTTTAGGAGGGCTGAATTAGTCATTCATTTAAAATGCAAGAGAGGAGGTGAGAGATGCAGGTTTGCAGTTAATATTCATTTTATACCAGTTTGTGAGGAGATTAATAATTCGGTTGGGATTCAAAAAACACTAGAACATCGAGAAGTACAAATGATATTTAAAAAAATAACAACACAGATAGATTGTTCTGTCATTTATTATTTATGTTCTTGTTTCTAAAATTCTTACTCTTTAAATCAGTTTGGGTTTTGTATTCGCACATGAAGAAATCACCTGTGGGCTGGGGCTGCTGGAACCTGCTGTGATGGAGGGATTTGGAAGAAACTTTAAGGGAAGTAGAATATCTCCATTTTCTTGTGATGTAGCTGACAGAGAGTGAGCAGAACACCCAGGATCCCTGTGCTGTGGGATGTCAGGGATGCTGGAGACTGGGAAAGGAATATAATTTATTGTAATTGCTACCTGAGCAGTACAGCTGTCTTCTGCAACTGCTGCTTGTCTTTTCTTCAGCAGCAGCGCTGATAACCAGACTTCATCTGTCATCTAAGGCTTGTTTCATTGAAAATATTCAGGTAGTGTTGGACTTCAGTTTGGCAGCAATTACTGAGAGAATACTGATCCCCTCTAAAACATTTAAAAATTAGAATTTTGTATTAGGTTACTGATCATTGCCTCTTGAACTGAATAGCAAGAAAACAGGAATTGTATTTGACTAGACCAGGAGGGGTTGTCTGAAAATTTAAATATTCTACTTAGCAAAAATATATATTCTACTTAGCAAAAATACATGTCATACAAATGACAATATATGTATTTTTTTAAAAAAATTATAATGTTTATAAATAAATGTAAAAAAATTAAAATGTTTCAATTAGTTGTTTATACCAAAACTCTCTCCTGTTCATGCTCTACAGAAATGGTATTTTTCCCCTTTAGTTTTCAAAATTTTTCTTAAATTATAGTTTGGTTTTGTTTTAATATGTGTTTTGACTTTGTTTCCAAAAAATACTTTTTCACTTGCTCTACCTTTCCCTTTTTTCTTCGCCCCATTCCTAGAAATAATAGAGTTGGAGGAGAGGCTGCAATAATGTTTGCTGCTTACACAGCTTGTGGGTTTTTTGTCTAGTGAAAATAGTTTGGTAGAAACATTTTAGTGGAGATATTTGGATCCTTTTATCTTTCTGTGTTGAAAACATTTTGCCCAGCTAGACTATAATTTAAAATAATTGAAATGCATGATAAAAGCTATATACATAATTGCTATGTATAGGGACTAATCTGAGCTTTCCAGAAATGTGTGTTTAGTACCCTGGTAATACCTGAAGAATAAATATATTATTGTCAATTCTTTTAAATTTATATTAATAGCAAAGGTTTATCAACATCTTTGAAAGTACATGGGAGTACTTAGGGCCAGTGTTAGAAAGTGCACTCTGAGCCTTCCAAAATCCATTTGCATCAACATCACTCCTCACCAAGCATTTTGGCTGCAGATGTGTCTAGAGGCTTCTGCTTTCCCAAAGAAGTATGTGCAACAGCAAATTACTGCAACTGAAATGATAAAAGAAAAGGGACTGTTATTCTATAGGAGGAATGCAGATATTTGTCTTTTTGTATTCAAATATTTTCATAGAAGTGCAGTAATAGCTCTGCCCTTTAGGAGACAAACATCTCTGCCGTGGAATTGTTTGCACAAGTGATGGTGAGGTGAATTTTCCTCTTCTCCACCTCACTCCTGTAGGCTGTCTCCTTTTGCTGATAAAAAAACTTAGACTTTCTTCTTGGTCTTGCTGGGGAGGTGCCGCCAGGGAGGACGGAGCAGAGATGTCCAAGGTGGTGCTCAGCTCTGGGTTCGGCACGGCTGCAGAGCTGCTGTTTCCTCAAGTGAGTTTTTTGTGCTGAGGCAATGTCATAAAAGCATTCTCTGAGAGCAGCAATGTGCAGTCAGCCAGGCCTTCCCAGTGCTGGCAAAATCTGGATTTCTTTTTTAATGTATTTCAATTGACTTCTAAAACCATTTACACCACAGGATTAGTCTGCTCAGCTGTACCATCAACCTGAAACATCAGCAAGTAGTAAAGAAAAATGAGCTCTGTGCATGAATAGGCATTTACGAATTTGGCATGTAACCTTTGAGTATTGTGAGGGTTTTTTTACCCATTTATCTCCAAACATACATAATTCACTCTTTCCAGAAAAATTATGCAGTGCTCAGTCTCATTAACTACTCACTCCCAGCTTTACTTCCATGGAAAGCAAGCTCCATTAAACACTTAATGGTGTTCATGGGAAGCAGAGGCAAAAGCCAGGCTGGTGGGGGGTGTTCTATTCTTGACTGCCCAAACTGTACTAGGTTCAATGCAGAAAATTGGACAGAGCCATTAAAAAAAAAAGAAAAAGTATTTATCTTTGTTTTAAGCAATTTAATGCTAATAGTCATTCACAAATATCAATTGGTGGTCTACAAGTAGCTCTAAGATAAGAACTTGGATCACCTGCCTATAGTGTAATTTTCCAGGTTTAGATGCAAAGAGTGAGAATTATTTGTGGCTGTCCTTTTTTGGTAAGAAAATAAAACAGCTGCTAGTGAGCATCAGGTACAACATTGGTTGGGATGTTAAGGAAAAGGGGAGGATCTACCACATGACATTGGCTTAAATTCTTCCAAATCTTTTTTCAAAGGGATTTATAAATGAGGTGGAAACTGAAGCAGTAAGTTTCAAGTGACTTTGCTGGAATGAAAAGGAGTGTTTAAATAGCTGGACTCTATTGCTTCATGGGTTGCCAGAGCAAGCTGGGAGAGAAGATATTTTAGGAAACATTTAGGCTCAGTTTGAAATTGGGCACCACCACAGACAATACTTTGATTCTGAAAGCGATTAGAAGAGATAATAATAAGTGCAATTACAACAATTACAAATAAAATTTTACCGAGAATGAGGATTGTTTTGGGGAGGTTTTATGAAAAGGTGAGACCTTGGATAAATAATAATTTGGCCAGATGAGAATTTTTCAGCTTGATAGTTTAGAATGTAAATGTCAGTTCAATAAAGGGAAAAATCCACCATAGGCATCACAAATATCATCTTTACTGGCATGGTAATTCCACACCACAGTGAGTTACCCACTCCAGTGTTTTTAGCCAAGCAGCAGAGTGGAGCTAAAAAAAGCTCCCATTGTCCAGTGCTGGAAGCGTAACTGAGTACAAGTGGAAATCACTGGATCAAGGAGACTTGGCTTGAAAGCTGTTAACCAACCTGCCAACAAATGTGTCCTTTCACACTCTCTGATCCCCAGTACTGCCGTGAAATGGGGCAGTATTCACAACAAGGGAAAGTTGAGGACAGGGCAGTTATTACTGCTCCCCTCTTTTCTCCATCAGAGAAATAATAACTGGTGCTTTCAGCTGGACAGGGCAAGTGCCAGCTGGCCCCTGGCAAATGCTGCTGCAGACAAATTCTTAGGGGTAATAGCAGCCAGAAGCACTTCAGAGCTTTTTCATTGGGCAGTGCCTTGGGGTGGAGTGGAGGTAGCAGATATAGCCCTAACTGGGGGGCTTTCTGGTAGGGTGGTGAAATGATTTTTGTAGTTCTGCAAAGTGTGAACGGCTGGAAACAGGAGCAGAGCTTTCCGCTGGTGAAGAGAGAGCAGGTGGAGGTGCCCCCTATGACTCCCATCCTCTCTTGTTGCTGAGTGCCTTGGGGCTGGGTGAGCACACCTGAATCCTTCTCACCTTTGTTTGGGTGAGGTGGATTACCACAGCTGAGGAGAGAAAGCACAGTGTGAGACATCAGAAACAAACCTGGGACGGCAAAGTTGAACAGCAGGGAAAATCACATAATTTCCAACTGTGATAAAGGAGAGTGAGAGCAAGGAAGCTTTTAAAAGATATTGAAAAATATCTTTGGTTTTGACAAGCTGTTGAAAAAGCTGGAGATGGTGCTGCTGGGAGCGGGGGATATCTGGGATCACACAGAAAGTGCCCCAGTAGAGAGTAGGGCTGCTGAGCTTGCTGTGTTAAACTAATACTGTAAATAAAAAGCTGTGTGTGAGTAAAGTACCAAGTGAGTGCAGAGGGGTGAAATGTGGAACACTGAGCACTGCAGGATATTAGAACAGACTCCAGGCAAGGTGGGAGACAGCACTAAACATTAATGGACTGTTGAGATGGAGAAGAGGAATACACAATGAGGTGAAAGCCAGACCAAGGGAAGTTTGAATAGCGAGAAATTTCCAGGAAAAGGTCAATTTTATAGACACACAAGAATTAACCCAGAGAAATGCTTTGCTGAACTCTAATTATGGCCAGTAGAGTGTGGTCAGGGGATAGTGCATGTTCTGTTTCTGGTGATGGGCATGATTGCACAGCTTGCTGTAAATTATCATTACTTGCGTAAGTACAAAATTCATCTATTGCCTGATTGAGGGTCTCTGGGCACCAGCTTTCAGGAAATCACAGAGAAGAGAAGGCCTTATGTCTGATGCTGTCCCTACTCTGTGCTCTCTTCACACAAAACTTGAACAAAGGATTCATTTACTGCTTTATATTTGCTCTTTGTTCGAGGATCCAAGTATTTCTTTCATCCAATTGATGCTTAAATTCTCATTAGTTACTACTTCAAAAAGCATTTCATAACTATGCAAAGATGAAGCTGAATTTTCATCTTGATATTTTGTCCATATAACAATTCCTCTGGTAAGTGCTTTCACACTATCTTTTAAAATCAGGAAATAAACATGAAATTAAAAATACACCACTCCTCTCTTTTATATCTTCAGTATAATCAAAGGTCAATAGCTAAGATTAGTACCATGTCCTGGTGGTTAAATAGCTGCTAGAGGTGAAATAGCTGTTTTGTTGCTACAATAATTTGACTTGCTTATGCCAAGAAACGTGGCTTGGTAAATGTTCCCTCAGTTACAAACAGCTCTATTTTCTCATGAAATGCTCAGGAAAAAATGTCTCATGTTGAGAAACCAATTAGAAGAAAGGTTTCTGCTGAAAATCCTGAGAAGTTTTCTTAAAAAAAAAAGTATTTTGGAAAATAAAATGTTGCACTGTATGATTTCTTGTGGGGAACGTGGTTTCTGTGGACAAGAGACGGATGTTTCAGGCTGCTCTTGCCCCTGGCACTCTGGGATACTCCTTACACCTCAAAGCAACACACACATGTGAAACTATGGGGTGAAGAAAAAGAATTTTTAGGTTTTTTAGTAATATAATATTAAGCCTACTAAGTGATTGCATTTTTTAGTTTGGAGGCATTTAATTAGACGTATTCATTGGGATCCCTGTCACTGCTTTTATCTGCTTGATTGTTAAAATTGTATTATAATGAGATGTCACACCATGAAAGCTCTTCTGCAACAGACCTTAACTATCACTATCAGATTTCAAAATTAATTTCTAGAAACTAATGCTAACCAGGCTGCTGAACAGTCTTAAAATTCCAAAGAGTAAACAATTCTCATGGTAGCACTTCTGTTGCCATAATATTAATTAATTTCTAAGCACTATACAGCATGCTGTAACATGAAGAGATGATCTAGTGTTGTAAAAAGCATAAATACAGGCTGAAAACACTTTGCAGGGGTGTATATTTTAAATAACTCAACTCTTTCAAATGACACATTTGGGTTATGATGCTTGTCATGGAAAGAAACTCTGGTTTATCATGTGGGCACAGTGGAGTTAAAATAAGAAAATACATTTTTAAGTAAATGGTAGCATTCACAGACAACTGGAAGGCTGGCACTTAATCTGCAAGTCCTGCTCCTTCTTGCCAGATCAGCCGAAGAGATACTGTATGAAGTGGCTGTTGAATTACATGCTTTAGCAGTCTTTGTAATTGAAATGGTCGCACATAATAACTGTATCATGTCTGGGTACTCTGTGGCTAATACAGAGCTGGGAGAAATTTCGATTTGTCTTGTATAGTTCATGCTCTTTGCTTGAATACTAAAGTATTTGTGAAGAAGTGGAATATTACACCCCCCCCAATAAGTATCATAAAGTTTTGTTTTTGCTACTGTTATTTGAGTTGCTTTCATTGTGGCTGGTTTGTTTGTGGTTTTTTGTTGTAATTGTTTTTTTTTTATTTTTTTTAAGATTTTTTGTTTGTTTGTTTCAAGTCTTGAGAAATTTAATCCAAAATACCAAATTTAATACCAAAATACCATCCTACCACCAACTACTGAGTTGGATCTGGGCAGCTGTGGTGACAAGTTAAAAGCGATAAGTTTCCTTGCTCTGTACTGGGAATTGGAACGTTGTAATTAACTGTAAAATGTAGAATTTCCTTGTCAGTCCCTGTAACTTCACTTGGGCCCCAGTTCTGGCTTGTTTCAGATGTTGTGGGCACAGGGAACCCTCTGAACTGGCACCTGGGAATAGATGTGGGGCAGAGATGGGCTTCACCCCCCTGTGTGACAGTGCAGTTCTGTGTGTCTATTTTAGTCTTTTATTCGTATTTCTGATTCTGTCCCTGTGTCCCAGTTTAGTGTGACCTACAAGCAGCAAGGAAGAAGTTAATTACAGACAGGAGAACAAACTCTTCCCTGTAGCCTTGGTTTCATGCCTGAGGTGTTTTGGTTTTTTGAAATTCTTCTCTCAGGAAATTTTCTGTAAACAAGAGAAGTGTTTTTGTAAACTTTTTTTTTAATTCATTCTTTTTCCTGGGAGGGGCTTCTTTTTGATGTCGCTTTGGTCTGACCAATTTGATTGAAGAGGTTTGTCTTTTTGTCACCAATCAAATTGGTCTGTGTAAAATAGTATATAAAGGAGGCACATCCCAAAAGTAAAGGAGTAATTTCAGCCTTCTGAAGTCAGAGTCTGTGTCACTGTAATGTAAAACAATGTCACTTCTCCAGCTCAGTAGAGCTACAGGCTGATGCAGCAGTTTATCAGGCTGCAGGGTCCCAGAAACACAGCTTGTAGCAATAAAAGAACCAGCTGCAGGCTAAGGAAATGGAGCTTGTGGATTGTTTTATTCCAAACTTTTCTTTTTTGTCTCTCTTTATTCTAATGCCTATTGATTGTACCTTGCTGTGTTACCCCATACCTGCTTTTTCTTTCTTTCTCAGGTATTTTTTTTTTCAATTGATATCAATGGTTTTGAAACAGACTCTTCCTTGTCCTTCTGTATTGGTACAAAATAGAAAAAACAGAAAAGCAGAGAGTGTGTGTAGGGCTTTCCTTTCACTGAATGTGTAGTACCAAAGGGTTGATTACAGGCATTTCTGCAGGGAAATCTGCCTCTCTGGTTGTCAAAGTGAAGGTAGGTGATTGTGAAATTGTATCCCAGGGAAGACTGGTGAAACATCATCTGTTTAATATTAATGCTGAATTCACAATCCCATCATTAGTTATTGACTTCTAATAAATATAACAAAGGCAGACATCATCATCCCTGTACCACCTATACCAGCCTCTGAGCAGCCTTTCTGGTACTGCTTTTCTGTTCTTCAGCTACTTTTGCAATTTTTTGAGAACTGTGTAATTTCAGCAGGGGAAATGTCTAACCTTCTAGTGTGGCTGTCTGTTGCATGTCAGCACATCTGGTTGCAGTGGATTTTTTGTCACTGCAGTGGATTATTTACCATTGCAATTTTATCATGAGAGAGACGAAGGTGCCCCTGTATTTAGGCACTTGAAAATCCTCATGTCACACTGGCTCATGGCTGGACTCTCAGCTGAAGCAAATAGATGGTCCAGGGTATTTTTTTTCTTTTGTACTTTGAAGTTGTAATTTTTTTTATCCGATCAAGTCACAGAAAGAGATCTTTGTTAATCAAGATTTGTGAGGTCACTGTAGTGACCAGATCAGACCAGTACAGATGGAATAGGAGATAGGGGTGAACTGTGATAACCCTTTGTTTGATATTTAACATCATCTGTGCTGTATTTTCTACAAATGTTTTATGTTTTTTTTTCCTGCATCTAGAAGAGTCCTGTGAAGACAGCAGACTGTTGTCCTCAAATGCCTTTGGAAGTAAAAAGACACTTTGAAGCTTTTTGTGGTCAAATAGCTTTAATTTTGTGTTAATTCCTTTCATTTATGTGTATTCTGCTTATATGTGAATATAAATATAAATTGAATGGAAACTAAATTATTCAAAATGAAAGTTGAAATGCAAAATTTCTGCCTTCTTCAATTGACAACATAAAAGTTATTCATTTCATCCATTTCCTCTGCCAGAGGTTTTTGATTTGATCAGATTTGATCAAATTCTTCTATGGAAAATTATTCCATTCATTTTTTTCTAACTGTGGTTTCAGCTGTGAATACTGCAAAAGTATTGAAAATCTCCAGAATGTGAAATCTGTCTCTAATACTGTTTTAATATGATGGGCTATTAGAGCTAGAGAATAGTTTTGTTTGGAAGGGCTGGGGAAGAATATATGAGATATATAAAGTGACAGGTAAACCTCTTCCACATTTGAAATTAATGCAAAATTCTGTTGGAATACCATGAAGTTAAGGTTAATTTGGATTTATTGTTGTGTAATGTGGTTAGGGTTATTGTGCAAAGTATGTGGTTCTTTGCTTTGTTCATTTCCTGAATACACATTTCCTCAGGTCATCCATAGGAAATGAATTTAGAAGTTCAGGACAGAGTATTGTGTTTCTTAAACAAAAAGAGCAGCTGTGTAAACTGGTAACACTAGCTGGTCGTTATCTTCTGGATTCAGGTTATAAGGAGTGTATTTTTTTACATTTTATATTTATATTTTTATAATTTATAGAATATTTCATTTTAGAATTTATGTAATATGTTTATATTTATATACTAGAGCCATTGTTTTTTAATAAACATTCCTGTGCTCAGCTTTGGGGATATTTGCCTGCAGTACAATCCCTGGCTTGATTAATGCTGGTTAGGAACCATCAAATATAAATCTTTATTCAGGATAGTTAGGAACTATAACCCCTGCCCCTTTCAAGTCAAATATTTCACAACACTCCAGTACAACTACAGAATTATTCAATCTTCTGGAGCATATGTGAGGTCCCAAGATTTATTAGGCTCTGAATTTTGGGTACAGGCAAGTCATCCTGAGTAGATGTTGTCTGCTGAGGACTTTGATTGCTAGTGAAGGGAGAGTCTGCACATCTTTACAAATGTGGCTGGGAAATGACTACTGAACCCTTCTTCCCTGTCTTTGTTACCATCCTGTCTTGACATAGACTTATTATTGCAACATGCTTTGAGAACAAGCAAAAGCAAAACCCACCTCCCCTGTCTCTCCATCATCCTACTGCTCTCCCCCCAGCTCTGTCTTCTAATTTCTCCTCTCTTATTGGTTTTCTACATTTAGAAATGTCTATTTCCTGTTGATCAGTTCCTCCTTTTGTCTTAAACAACTCCTTAATCTTTAAAAAATGTGCTGTTTTCTTTACATCAGTTCACTGAGTTAGGAAGATTTTGGTTCTGCTCTGGTGCACTGGGACAGAACAAACAGCAGCAATGGCAGCTCAGCCCATTACAAAATCTTGATTCCCAGACAGATTCCTTTTTTCCTCAAAGACAAAAATGAACATGAACCTTGCTTTGTTCACTGTCTTTTATATTCCTTCCTTCAAAGTTTACCTGTGGGTTCATTAGAAAAAAAAAGGATTAAAAAAAACCCATAAAAAAAACCTTTGTGTGGAAAGATTCTGATCTAAAGTTGTTGGCACCTTCAAAGTACTGCTGGTCAATGGTACTGATCTTTTCATGCAGACAAGGATAGATCTAGCTAATGTTTAATTCCTAGAATACAAAGACTTCTGCATAATGGATAAGATGAATGCATTGCTTCTGATATTCATATCTTCCCTTATAGCAGCTTTCCAGCTCCTAAAAGAGGTATGAGGCAGCTGGAGAGGGACTTTTTGCAGGGGCATTTAGTCACAGGACAGGGGTTGATGGTTTTAAACTGAAAGATTGCAGCTTTAAATTAGATATTATGAAGAAATTATTTAATGTGAGGATGGTGAGGCACTGTAACAGGTTGCCCAGTGAAGCTGTGGATGCCCCATCCTTGGAAGTGGTGGGGCTGGATAGGGCATTGGTGGAGATGATTGTAAAGGAGCATCTTCCATCATCTTCATTTGTCCCAACCATTCTGGGAGTGGAAAAAAATGTGTTTCAAGATGAGCAGTGATTCAAGTCTCTAGCAGTTTTAACTGAGAGGATGATCTACAATGAGGGTTTTACTTTCTGGGAGTGCTGCTGGAATTTCCTGTTCTGTGTGCCCACCGTGTCTTGCTCAGTCAGACCCTGTTCCCAGTGCATGGATTTTAATGTTGGCACACCAGTCCTGCTGACACAGGGCAGTCCCTGAGCTGAGGTGTCACACAACCAGAAAAACCCCAGCCAAGACTGATGGGAAGGGGTCTCACTGTAATCATCACACTTCTCTGTGGAGCACATGGACTCTCTGCTGGACAAAATCTATCCATGATCAACCATCCTGATGGTCCCTTGGCTGGGAAGAGGGCTCTGCTTGGCAATGCTCTCCCACAGCAGTGTCAGCAGGCTGCACCATGCTATAGATAGCACCAAATGCCACTTTTTGTTTACCTCTTTGGAGAGGAAATGGTAGGAAAAAGCAATACAGGATACATAACTGTGTCTTCTGTCCCTGAGGAAAGTGATTCTGTGTTGGAGGACCCCAGCAAGGGCCAGCAGCTGCAGGGGGCAGAAAGGCCCTGTGCATTTGTGCACATGAAAAGACTGTGGATTTCCATGTCTCACACATGGGAGAGCAGGGTATTTCATTGAGCTCTGGTTATTTCACTCCTGCTGAAAGGAGGAGAGAGCCAGCCCTCATGTGCTGGTTCCCTTCCTTGGGAGTGAGTTATTTCATGTACTCTCCTTCCCTGAACTCTTCCCATGGTGCCAGATGGTGCCGGGGCCTCTTATCAGTGGCTGTGGACAAACTGTCCCTTCTGGCCTTTTCTGCACTTCCTGCAGTATCCAAAATACATTTCTTAATATGCTGTGTCATAATTTTTGGGTTGCTTTTTTCTTCCCTTCCTAAGACCAGCAAACGAGTGCATTTAACCGTGAAAGCAGGTACAAATGCATTCCTGTTAGTGGGTAATAATGAAAAGTCGGAGAGATTAATGTGCTGTTGCTGTTTATTCAGTACTGCATTGCTTGTGACTAACTACAATGGATGAGACCTTCTTTCTGCCTCATTAAATAAGTTAATCATGTAAATCAGGAGGAAAAACATTTTGGGTAGTGAGAATACAGGTTGAGCATCAGGTATGCAGCTTTGACCACCATGTGTTAAAGGAGATTTGACAACATACAGGTGTCCCGACTGCAAAACATTAACATCAGTCTTCTGTTATCTCTAAAGCAAATGAAAACAAAATTAAAAGGTCAAACTGGTGCTTGTTTCCATCAGGAGTACATGGCCACCGACTGGAATTTCTTTCAGAGAAAGAGGGTAACTCTAAAGGAGATGGAAGTTCTTGAAGAAGATAAATTATAATGGACATTGCAATATATTCAGAAAACTTTCATGCCTTTAAACTTACAAATCAAAAGCACAGGTCATTATCTATAAAGTAGGATTTAATAAAAACTTCCTGATATTGCTCTCCTGGCTTACCAAAGTCATGCACAGATTTAAACTCTGGGTTTGAAGGCAAGAGAATGAAAATGTAAATAGGGAGGTAATCTTGACAACCTGGGAAGGAATAGGAATAAAAATGTTTAGATTAAGCCAGCAACAGTGATAAAGAAATGTAGCTCTCAGGATTAAAAGACAGAACTAGGAAAAACCTGCCATTTTATCTGAACATTTGTTCAAAACACTTTTAAAGCCCAAACCAAACTGCTGAGACTGAAGAAATTCCAGGTTCCAGTAATGTGTTTTTTAATCAGACCCAGTGCTTGCATTTTGTGATTGCAGATGGAATGGAAGAAGTTTAAAAAAATATTGTTTTTCAGCTCCAAAACTGCTGAATTTTTTATTTTTGTCATCACAGGATTCGTAGTCCAGAGGCTTCAGAAGCCCTAACAACTACATACTTTGATGCCAGCCCAAGAATAAAGTGGCTGTGGAGATAATTGTTAGAAGTTGGATTAAAGGATATAGAAATATTGGAAAACTATTGCCTTCCTTCCTTTGTTTTCAATTAAAAAATAAAGGTAAATCCATTATGGTTGTATTTTAGAGATGGCAGTGATCACAGGGGAAACAAATAAGGAGGCCTGCAAAAGGATATTGAGAAAATGGCAGCACTTTATTGGCTGTAAGGAAATGAGTATGGATCTGAAGCAAAACTTGCTGAAATCAATGGATGGTGCTCACTGGTTTCAGTGATATTTGAGTAAGGATCAAGAGCTTGAGCTGATGTTACCTGATTAAGCTCCTGATGGCTTATTTGACCCAACAAATTGTACTGATGCTTCATTGCAGGAATAATACTGAGATTTAAAACAAAATATTCAATTCAAAACAGCCATGCCTTTGCAATAGGCTTAATCTACATTTCAAATCAGAAATCCCTATTTTTAGCGTCAAAACCTGTTTTCCCACTTCTGAATGGTACTGTAGCAGCTAGTGTTTGGCATTAATTTATTTATTTTTACATCAAACAAGATTTGTATACAATTTGGTTTTCAAAACTATATTAGATTAACTCTCATCGATTTTAGGGCCTATTTTCATATCTTTTAATTTCATAACAATAATAGATCAAAATTAATTTTGCCTGTGGGTAATAATGAGACAATTGCAAGTGTTTTAAAGTTCTGTCCTAGATTGGAGTCTGTAAATCCCTGGAGGTTTTGTTCTAACTGCCTCATTTTGTCCTGGATGCTTTAGGTTTGGGGAAGTTTTGATTTTGTAGCTTCAATGTGGGAAAAGTCAAAAGGAAAAATAGATGTTTCTCAACAAATAGAAACTGGGGTCAACCAAGTACCAGCTCACCTTCCACTGTGGCTGTGGTCAGACTAATCCTCTTTTCTTAATTTCCTTTTGCTGAGGTTTGAATTTGTTTGAGAAGAGAACCTATCCCAAAATAAACAAGAGGTGAGATAGTGTAAGAACACCTGTCCTGGTGACATTTCTACTCAAAGTGATGGAAAAGTGGCCAGAACATCTCAACTTACGACATTCGTAGCATTGTAGGCAGAAATGTTTTCAGGCCAGTTATTGACATTTTGACATTCCTGAAACTAATCCTTAGCTTTATTTCATCCCTAGTGACTATTTTTTTAAACTGATAATTGAAACAATATACAACTCTATTTTCTACAGTAAAAATAGGTGCAGATAGGATATTTTCTTCTGTTGCTATCTTGTAGCAGTGCAAGCTGCAATACATTATATGGCTTCCAATGACAAAAAAATTATGTTTTCAATTTGGTAAGTCGTTTTCAATTGAAAATATAATGCATTCCTACATAAGACATATTGCTCTGTGGCAGGCTGTAAGTATCAGGGAAGACCTACTATATCTGAAACAACATAATTAACACTCTTTGTTCATGATAGGTAAATAAACAACCAAGGCAGGCCTTTTCCAGTGATGGATAGCATCTTTATTAAAGAATTAATCTAGATCTCAAAGCAAGATCTATCTAGTACATAAATCAGGGCCTTGTGGTTCCATTTATGGTTTCTTTTACAACCTAAGTGTTGTTTATTGCCATACAGCCCCATAATTCATTGTTGAGGGATGCCGAGCCTTTGTCTCCTCTCTGCTCTCACTGCAGATGGAGACACTTTTAGTTCACAGCACCAACACTGATTTCCTCTGTTCTTAGCAAGTGCTTTTCAATTCTTGCTATCTAATGTCAATGGTATAACTATATTGAGAAGGTTAAGTTGTGCTGATGAAATGTATTTATGTATCTGAAGTATTTATTTTCCTCCAACCATATGCAAAGTCAGGATTGCCCTGCCAGAGAGCTGCACTTGTCCTCCTGAGATGGTCAAGTTTGGAAGAACAGAGGGGTTGCACGAAAGCTGCAGTGATTTATTAGCTCATGTTTGGAGATGATGAACCTAAATACACTATTTGGCAGCTGCCATGATCTGTGAAGACTGACCTGAGAACGTGTCCAACATATTTAAATATTGTCCCTGGTCAGTAGTTCTCTGTGCATGTTGCAGGTGCTTGGGATCCCCAAAGGCTTTTTCCTCACCTGCCCATAATTGCAAGATGGGCAATTAGAGCACAGTATTGAAAGCTGTATTTCAGCTTTCATTGCTCAGCAGCAGATCAAACAAAGGCACCATGTCAGATCATTGGATACTTGTGTGTGTGGTGAAATTCTATTTGTATAAATCTTGCAAAAATGCTTTTGGGGCCCAGAAAGACTCTTAAATGCCTCATTTTCTAGTTTAGACTATTCCTTGGATAAGGTTTGTAGGTTGTTTGGACTTTATGAAATTTAGTATATTTGGCTGTGAGCAGACTGTTGGATTATTTACTTAAGAACTAAGTGATGTTTCTATGCCTCGATGTGCAGTGGATTATCTGATGAATGTTTTTGTTTAAATAATTATGAGATGTGGGAGATACCTGCCTGTGAGGGGTCACATCAGCTGTCCTTTCAGATTGTTGCCAAATGCATGTAGATACATCTGCAGGGATTACACTCTTGGACTGGAAAGTTTCCAGGAAAAACATAGCAGAGCTCTAATTTTTATTTTAATTATGCTGGTAGTGTTTTAGTGAAAAATGAGGTTTAAGAGAGCATTTTAGAAGTTTGTTTACAAGATTCTCATGCAGATGCTTCTGCTCATTAGGAAATGTCAGCGTGGAAGTTTTTAGTCTACAAAGATTGCAGATACATGAAGGAGAAGGAAATGGATTATTTAAGCGTTAACAACAGTGGAAAATCTGCAGTCTGCATAACCTCTTCAAAATTCATACCAGCTTCCACTTCTCATTCTGCTTGGCACCTTGAGAGAAAGAATGTCCAAAGAAAGATAAAACCCTTTTTCAGAGAATTTTTTTTGTTTGCATTTAGTTTTGAGAAGGCAGTGAGCAAGTGAAAAGTGTAACTAATTTGGTAACTGTGGAATAAATTGTGAGGTGGTTTTCACCAAAGATGAAGAAATAAGAGTTTTATTCTCTATAGCCAAGATATCCTCCTTTCCAAGAATATGGATGTAAGACACTGTAACATTTTTAATATGAAAAGCTTATGGTTCTCATAAATCAATAACTTTTATGATTTTATATTGTGGCATGAAACAAAATGAGGCCCAGATTTCTGAAATAAACAAGAGGATTCTGTATAATAGGAGTTAAAGGTCGTTTGATTTGAGTAAAGGTGTGCAACATTGCCTTATTTTCAAATAACACCTTTCTGGTTTGTGCACACTTTTCTAAATTCAAATATAGGATATCACAAGTCAGACTCTGAGTTCACATTTGTTGAATGAGCAACAGGAGGTTTTGTTCTTCACCTTGATTTTTTCAATAACATTGACCAAATTCAGCAAGGCTTCGAATGCCTTACCTGGATGAGGTAATGACGTGGGCACTTAGTGAATATTTGCATAGCAACACCTCTGCTTCCTGGTGATAAATGATTTCAGCATATTGAAATACAGCTAAATTTGAAAAATAATGAATCTCCCATTTTCTAAGGACTCGGAATTTTAATGAAATGCTGTCTGGTTAGAAAGTGATGTGCTGTAAAACCCTTCCTGTACTGAAACTAAGGAACACCAAAGCTGGAATAAAATTATCCACATAGGTGTTTTTAATAAGTTCAATAGTGTGTTTTTCTGCCTGTTTGAGAAAATAAATTTTTTGCTTTTGGTGCATCTTGCTTACATTACTTGGAATAAGGTATTTCACAGCTCAAGCAACATTATCTTCAATCAAGGAAGCAATAGCCTTTTTTCCCCTTAAATTACTGATGTGGGAGCATTCCCAGTGAGAACTTGTGCAGCTGAACTGAACCCAGAAAATCACAAGTGTCTCAAGTGGTGTTTGAAATGTCGCATGCACAAATTAAGGTTCACCCAGATCATTATTCTGTAACAGGTTCTTTTCTGTGTCAACCTGGTGTGCAGGCACCATCCCTTCCCTGTTGTGACAGGTTTTGCAGGAGCACAGGCTCCATCTGCTTGAGCCTGACTGCAGCACCAAGGCCACAAAAAGTATAAATAATACATTAGTCTGCAACATGATAGGCACTGACAGTGAAGCTGGAAAATTGGTGTTAGTCTGAATGAGAAAGAAGACTTTAGTAGAGGTGGAGGCTAGCAAAGAACAGCTTCTTCCAGATTAACATTTTAAAAAACCCTATTACACTCTTTGGATTAAGTAAAATTATTACAGTTCTTTTGTAAGAAGCTGTTTTAATTGCCATTTTGTTTCCATAAGTTGCTGCATAAATTGTATTTTCTCTATAAATTCTCTCTGGTTGGGGCTTTGCCTCCTGGGGTTTTCATTTATCAGACTTGTCATTTCTTGACTGTTATCACAGATTGAAATGTACAGTAGACACCTGGAGAGTTTTACTTTTTCCAATCCTTGGGCTTTGTAGAAATAGAACCATCTGGCCTGTAGGTCTGGAAGCATCAACATTCACTCATTAAATGTGTCTGAAGCCCTCACTTTCAATCTGCCTCATTTAGCTACCTTAGGACTGTAGTTAGGGGGTCTGTTGTTTTCACCTGTTGTTTACAAGCAGTTCAGACGTGTGCCCCAAACTTGAGGAAAACATCTCCTACATCCATCTCAGTCTTTGTGTTTTGGTACCCTTTGGCTTTTCCTGGCATAAAAATCTGGGGTTAAAGTGTGGTGGTAGCTCAGAAATTTCATTCAACATAATCAGAAGCGTTCAGCATTTCAGAAATGGTATTGAATACAAAGATTTTAAGAGGATCCTGCTGGCTTGTCTGATGGGAGCTTCTCAAGACACAAATGGCAGGGAAGTATCTGCTTCCAGTGACATTTGCTGGTGATAGTCCATGTGGGATGTGCCTTTGCTTTGTCAAACAGGGCTGAGGTGCAAAAAGGAATTCCAAGGGGAGAGCTCAGCTCTCTGTGTCTGTGTCTGGGAAAGCAGCAACATTTTCACATTGGAAGCAAAAGCATGTTCTAGTTGTGAATTAACTAAAGACTGTCATCTTGCAGAGTGTTCCTGGGAGAAGTGAGACCCCAGAAAGGAGCTTTGTTTTGATTATTAGCAGTGACTTACCTGCCTGTCAGGAGATGGTGACAGGCTGTAAAACCCCCTTCTATTCTGTGTGTGCTTGAGGAGTTGACAGCAGTTCATTTGTGAACTCAGCAATGATGTAATTGCACTTGCTAATGCAGTTTTTATTTTTTTTTCTCTCTCTAGTTGATAAATGCCTTTTAAAACTTTTAAATAAAAACAGAGAGTGTAAAATTCCAAACAAAATACCAAAATTATCAGCTTTGCCATGTGAATGACTGCGTGCACTGAGGCTTGTTGTAAGAGCAACCATTATAGGCATTTCGGCCAAACTTGCTTCTGTGGAGGGATCAAAAAACCCCCTCCTACATAAAAGAAAAAGAACCTGAAAATGTGCTGCTGTGATGTGAGCATGAATAAGGATTTAGCTTAATCTGGAGACTCTCAGGATCAATGAGACATTTTGGTAGAAGCTTCTCTATAACATAGATCAGAGCACTTTTACTGAAGTATTTTCACCACAGTAGTAGCTTTAATAACTGGAAATATTTAAGAGAGTCAGAATAAATATTGAGCTTCTCTTCCTTTCCTCATTTTGCCTGAAATTCATGCAGAACTATAATTTCCTGAAAGGAGATCTGCCAAAGCTTTGGAACGTGCAAACCATTCCTGTCTCTTTGCGTACTTCAGGTCTCTTTTGATGTAATTTCTTGTTGCTTGTTGCATTTTCACTGAAGGGAAGTAGCTCTCAAAATTAACATTTCATGAGATGGTTCCAGCAGACTGTAAAATGCACCATACCTATATGAAATAAATATTATTTGTTTCTGTCTTCTGAGTTGTTACGAGTGTGCACCTTAGTCATGCACTTCTTGTAACACTCAGAGGAAGTGGGGGGGAGGTAAAGCTGTGGAGT
>VWZU01003040.1:1069079-1096622 GCA_013397095.1 Sterrhoptilus dennistouni | reverse complement strand
ACCCCCAGCCCCCCGTTACAGCCGCCTCTGGCAGCGCAGCATCCCCCGGGAGCGTCCCCTGCATCCCGCCGGGGAGGGGAAACTGAGGCACGCACGGGCCCCTGCAAAACCTCATTGAGGGATTTTATTTTGGAGGGATGTAAAACCTCAGTTTGGGGTGTTGTGGGTTTTGCTTAAAATGGAATTAAAAATGCATAAATGCTTTAAAATTAAAAAGGTTTTAAATTCTTAAAAAAATGTGTCCATTTGTTTAAAATGGGATTTTTTGGGGGGAGTGTTTTCCTGATGTTGATGAAATGGGGGTACCCCATCTGGGTGTGTTTAAGGCACATTTGGAGCATTAATTGGGAGCATCCTCTGGATCCTGCTATGGAGGGGGAAACTGAGGCACACGTGGCCCCCTGCACAACCTCATTGAAACACCCCGAGGGGTTTTATTTTGGGGGGATGTAAAAACCTTAGTTTGGGGTGTCGTGTGTGTTGCTTAAAGTGGGATTGAAAATGCTTAAATGCTTTAAAATTAAAAATGTTTGAAATACCTCATAAAAAGTGTCCATTTGCTTAAAATTGGGATTTTTTTGGGGGGAGTGTTTTCCTGATGTTGATAAAATGGGGATGCCCCCACCTGGATGTGTGCTCNTGATGTTGATGAAATGGGGGTACCCCATCTGGGTGTGTTTAAGGCACATTTGGAGCATTAATTGGGAGCATCCTCTGGATCCTGCTATGGAGGGGGAAACTGAGGCACACGTGGCCCCCTGCACAGCCTCATTGAAACACCCCGAGGGTTTTATTTTGGGGGGGCTGTAAAACCTCAGTTTAGGGTGTTGTGGGTTTTGCTTAAAACGGGATTGAAAATGCTTAAATCCGTTAAATTTAAAAATGTTTGAAATGCTTATAAAAGATGTCCATTTGCTTAAAATGGGATTTTTTTGGGGGGAGTGTTTTCCTGCTGTTTGGATGACTTGGGGGTACCCTACCTGAATGTGTTTAAGACACATTTGGAGCATTAATTGGGAGCATCCTCTGGATCCTGGTATGGTGGGGGAAACTGAGGCACAAAACTCTTTACTCCCTCTTCAAACCAAATAAAAAGGCCCCAAGGCTTTTTGGGGCATAAAACCTCAGTTTGGGGTGTCATGGAGTAACAGGAATTTATTTAACATGGGATTTTTGGAGTGTTCTCCCAAGGTTTGGAGGAAATGGGGATCCCTCCACCTGGATGTGTTTAAGGCAGATTTGGTTCTTGGGAGCACCCTCTGGATCCTGCTGTGGAGGGGGAAACGGAGGCACACAACCTCTCACCCCCTCCCCAAGCCCAGTGAAAAGACCCCAAAGATTTTTGGGGCATAAAACCTCAGTTTGGGTTGTAGTGGAATAAGGTTGGTTTATTTAAAAATGGGATTTTGGGCACTCCCACTGTTCTCCCACTGTTCACAGGGAATGGGGGTACCCCACTGGGATGGTGTTTGAGGAACATTTCCTTACAGGAGAGGGATCCCCCAAACCCCCTCAGGGCCTGGGACAGGATCTGTGGGACACAGCCAGCCTCCAAAATAAAGCAAAGTTTCACTATTTCACCCCCAGCTCTGCTTGGCTCTCCCTGATGCTGAGCAAGGGATGGGTTTTATCACTCCAACACCCCCAGCCTCATCCAGTACCCCAAAATCCTCGTTCTGGGGACCAAGGGGGCAAAGCTGGAGCAGCTCCAGGGTGTCTGTTGAGGCCCCATGCAGAGGCCCAGGGTGATCCCACACCCCCAGCACCGGGACAGGCTCTGCCCCACAGCAGGAAAAGCCCCAGGAGGTGCTCAGAGAGGCTCATTGGGATGGTGACCACCCCCAAAACCCATTCCTGCCCCCAATCCTGCTGCAGACACCACCCAAAACATCACGGGCACACAGATCCTCATCCAACACCCTAAAAACAGAGCAGCACAACAGCTCTGGAGGGCACTGGGGGCACCCCCAGAACCCCCAAAAGTGGGATTTTCACCCCATCTCCCCTGCTCCCCTGGTTCCCCCAGCCCCTCCCAGCTGCAGACATCCACATGTGGTAACGTCTTGCACTTGTTTAGACTCAGCCCCGGTTGCTGTGTCAGTAACTCCTTCCAGATGTGAGCAGCTCTTTGCATAACATCCCCGTGGCCACGTCCTGCCTGCACCAGCTTCATTTCTGAGCTTTTTGAATTTTTTTCTTCCTCTATTTTTATTTTTTTAATGCCCTTTCTCACTCTCAACCCTGCACTGCTCTACAAGAGAAAAAAAATAAATTCCTGGACAGTGCCACCAGAATATCTTCCCCATCAGAAGGCTTTTTTTGTGAGATGAGTGTTTGGCCTGTCTGACATCTCTCCTAGCCTGGAAACTTTTCCAAAAAGCTACATAAGCTCCTGGAAATGCAGCCAGTGCTGGGGGTGAGATGAGGCTGGAGGTGGGAGATAGGGATTTAAGCTCTGCTCCAGAACCCAAATCCCTGTGGCCTTTTTATGGATGTGGCACAGGGGACCAGGGGCTCCAGAACTTTGAGTCCTCATAGCTCTGAAATATGAAGGGGTGGTCCAATCCCTAAGGCCACTCTGAGGGGCTCACCAAAAGGTCCTGGCTTTTTGGAAGAGGCTGAGCTCACCTCTCACATGGAGATCTGTTCTTTGCCAGGTGCAGTTTTTCCTTCCTGAAGAGAGAGAAGCTGCTCCTGCAGTGGCCACCAAGACAAGGGGAAAAACATTGGGAAGGGCACAAGCAATGTCACACTTCAGTGAAACCCTTTATTTTAGCACAGAAGTGATCCTGAGAGACAAAACTCGGGTGGTTTCTTGGCCACAACCACCCAGAGGCTACGTGGGGTTTGCTGAAACAACTTCCTGAAGCTCCCTGCAAGTCCTACCCCGCCCAGTTTAATTTCCAAAAGGAAAAGCTCCAGGAGGTGCCCAAAGAGGCTCATCGGGATGGTGACCACCTCCAAAACCCATTCCTGCCCCCAACCCTGCTGCAGACACACCCAAAATGTCACAGGCACATAGGCTTGTGCCCCTACCAAGGTTCTTCCCCTTGTTTTGGTGGCCACTGCAGGAGCAGCTTCTCTCTCTTCAGGAAGGAAAAACTGCACCTGGCAAAGAACAGATCTCCATGTGAGAGGTGAGCT
Organism: Sterrhoptilus dennistouni; assembly: GCA_013397095.1. NCBI lineage: Eukaryota > Metazoa > Chordata > Aves > Passeriformes > Zosteropidae > Sterrhoptilus > Sterrhoptilus dennistouni. The sequence goes on along the minus strand of VWZU01003040.1, from coordinate 1,093,478 downwards.
CAGCCTCTTCCAAAAAGTCAGGACCTCTTGGTGAGCTTTCCTTTGGCTTGGGAGCTTTGTTGTGTGATTTACTGGGGCATGTGGGTGACTGATCCCTCACTGGAGCTTCTTCAGCTGCTGGGATTTCTGACTGGGGGTAACTCCAAGCTCTTGGTGTCTGGAAGTTCCGAAGTCTTCCTGGAAGGCTGTGGGCTGGGAATTGGCTCTTGTGCATACCTTGCACAGCATCACTGATGTTAAAAATGATGAAGGAAAGGTTAAACAGGGTCCACAGAGGGATCTGAGAGTCCAGAGCTCAGTTCAGTTGCTGGTTGGGAACAGTTCTCCAGGAAGTTGAAGTTCTGAAGAAACTGGCAGCAAGGAGCACGTGGAGTGAGCTTGACACAGGAGAGGTGTTGGGTCTCCTCCCTGGGACCTTGCAGCAGTGTGGTGGCCGCAAAAGGGACATTTCCTGTAGCTTCACCTTCTTCCTTTCTCTCCCCAGGCCACGAGATGGCAACTGCAAGGTCATGAGGGTCTTAAATGAAAGATCAGCCTCAACAACATAGAGGAAAATGTTTGGGGAAACCAGAAGAGGTTCCTATTCCATTGGTTTAATTGAGGAGTGCATTTCCATAGTTTCAGGCTTCTCCAAAGGAAGTGTCATCAAGGATAAGGGACAAGAAGAAAGCTGAGACCCTGTGAGAGCTCAGAGAGCTTTGGGGTTGTGAGGAACTGTGGAAGAACCTAGAGATGTTTGTGCAGAGGGGGCACTTGGGGACAGAGCTTGGTGGTGGATGTGGCAGTGCTTGGCAGTTAATGGTTGGACTTGACAATCTTGAGTGTCTTTTCCAACCTAAATGATTCTGTGAAGAGTTGGGTGGACCTGGAATGATGAATTCCAAGGTGGAACCATGGCTCTGTCTGCCTGGGATTCCCCTGCTTTTACAGCTGGGCTCTGCTGAGCATCTCCTGCAGGCTGGAATTCCCATGGAAAGGTGCTCCAGGAGGTGCTGAGAGGAGGTTCTGTAGTGTCCACCCTTCCTGAGCAGGTCAGAGCTTGGGTGGAGCAGGAGGGAAGAGCCCTCCAGGTTCCCTCGGGACACAGGATGGAGGATGGGGACATGCTCAGCCCTTTGGGGACATACCCTGGGCTTGGTCAGTGGTTTTCACTCAGCTGCTGGTTTTCTGAGCAGGATCATGGGAAAGAAGGGATCAAATTGGGCCAAGGGAGGGAGAGAGAAAGAATAAAAAATAGAGGAAGCAAGAACATTCCTGGAGGCTCTCTGGCCCCTCTCCTGAGAGGAGCAGGAGGAGGAGAGAGACAAAACAAAAGGCACAAGAAAAAGAACGAGCCAAAACAACACTAACACGAGGGTTGTGAGGTCCAAAGCAAGCAGTGCCGGGGCAGGCCCCTTCCCAAAAACCCGTCAGCTTTCGGAGGATCCGGGGGTCCTGCAGAAAACGCTGCCCTTTTATGGCCAGGAGAGGAGGGCCGAGCTCGGGATGCTGCCCTACTAAGGGAAAACATCTCCCGCTCAGTGTTTGCAAGGAGAACACCCACAGTGAGTATAGACAAGCTCTCAAAGGACGACTGAAATACTGCTGCTTGTGTTGACCCCGATTCTTCTCTTCTTTTCTCCTTTTTTTTTTTTTTTTTTTTTTTTTTTTTTTTTTTTTTTCCCTTCTTTGAGTTCTCACTTCTGCCTCCAAACCAGGGCCAGGGTGGGGGGTGTGGAAAAAAAAAAATAAAAAAGACATTTAATAAGAAAAGTGATGATCCAGGCAGGGCTGGCTGGGTCCAGGGACACCCTCCGAGGTGGGGAGCAGATTCAGGAGGGTTGGATGGGGAGGTGGGTGAGTGAAGCCCCCTGAGCTGTTCCCCTTCCTGCAGGCAGCAGGAGCAGCAGCTGTGCCGGTGTTTATCCTGCCCTGGGCCCTGGAAGGGCTGTGATCCAAGCAGGGAAGACGTTGTTACTCCACTCTCAAACACGACAATCTGTGCCAAGCCCATCCATCCACTGCTGCAGATCCTGGCCCTGGCTGACCTGGAATCTTGCAGCCTGGGAGGGAACCATCACCTCCCAAAGCTGCAAAAGCCACTCCATCCCATGGCAAGGTGGTATTTTCACCAGGAATAACTGTTTGCTTCTGCTTGGCTGAGGCAGGGAGGGAAATCCACACTGCAAGTGAAACCCCGACTCATAGAAACCTCACTGAATTTGTATTTTCTGTATTTTCCTTGCACCCAAGAATTTATCCACCCGTGGGTATCTTCTGGATCTGGCAGCAGCCAGATTTTAATTCTCAGAGGAGTTCATATTGGATTCTAGGCCTTTTTTTCTACCAACTTTGTAACCACCAGGTTTAATTTTATATTTGGTAACACCAATACTGGGAAGTTTCATCCTTTGAGTCAGTGCACAGTGATGAGATGACCAAACAATTAATGAAAAAATGCTTGGAGGAGAGAATTTGGTTTGGTGGCCAGGTTTTGGTAGTGGGGGGCTACAGGGGTGGCTTCTGTGAGAAGCTGCTGGAAGCTTCCCTGGTGTCCAGCAGAGCCAATTCCAGCCCCAGGACTGACCCAGTGCTGGCCAAAGCCAAACCCATCAGAGATGGTGGCAGCACCTCTGGGGAAGTGGAAAAAAACCCAACCCAACCCTGTGCAGCTGCAGACAGAGAGAGGAGTGAGGATATGTGAGAGGAACAGCCCTGTAGACCCCCAGGTCAGTGCAGGAGGAGGGGCAGAAGCCAGAGCTGCCATTCCCTGAGATTCCATGGGGCAGCCCGTGAAGAGGCAGCCCCTGGAGGCCATGGATCCATCTGCAGGACATGGAGAAGCCCATGGATCCACCTGCAGGACATGGAGGAGCCTGTGCTGGAGCTGGGGGTTGCCCAAAGCACCTTTTGACCCTGTGGAAAGCCCAGGCTGGAGCAGGGTCCTGGCAGGACCTGTGGATCTGTGGGGGAACCAGCCCACCCTGGAGCTCCTGGCCCATGCTGGAGCTGCATCCATCACAGCCCAAACATCTGCCCAGCTGCTGGACTTCAAGAAGAGCTTATTGGGTACAGAACTGGAGCCAGGTGAGGCTGTGCTGTGTCTCTTCACACTGCCTGGCTCAGCGTGGCTTCAGTGTCTGTGTTGATGTTGGCAGACGCCGACTAGTTAGAGCTGGGGCCTTGGGGGATGTTTTCATGGAATTCTGGAATGATTTGGGCTGGAAGGAACCTTAAAGATGGTTCATTTCCAACCCTCTGCCATGGGCAGGGCCACCTTCCACTGTCCCAGGGTGCTCCAAGCCCTGTCCAGCCTGGCCTTGGGCACTTCCAGGGATGGGGCAGGTGGGTCACATAAAGGTGTAACAAGTGAGGAGATCATGGAGCAGCTGCCATGACCCTGCTTTTGAAGCTGGCTCTGCTCATCCCTTTGGATGAGTTACAGCAGAGCACTGCCAGGTCCTCGTTTTGGGTGGAAAAGGGCTTATTTGGAGAGTTGTTTAAGAGCAGGTTTTACGACCAAGGTCTGTGCTCTGCATGCACCAAGCCAAGCCAAGCCAAGCAGCCCAAGCCAAGTTGTCCTCACTGCTGTTGTGTTGGAGGAACAATCTCTATTAACAACTTGACTTGGCAGTTTCAACATTTTGGGGAGAGAAATATTTTTATTCTCCCACCAGGCCTTTCTCCAGCCATTATTGGCTACTGCTTTCCTGCACAAACAATTTAACCCCCATGATGATCAGGGCACTGTACAAAAGTAAATTTAGTAAAAATTCACCTTTTCCTGATAAAGCATGTGGATTCTATGATTTAGGTAAGAAAACCACAGTATTTTACTTCCTTTTTTTTTTTTTTTTTAATGCCCTTCACAATAGAATTAAATAAACTATGTTGCCACATGACTGGAGAAAAGGTCCTTTTGTTGCTTGAAAACTGGTGAAAAAGACAGAAAGTGAGAGGCTTCAGTGTTAATTTCTCAGGATGGAAATGAGTCCAGGGTGTGCTACAGCACAGATTGAGTCTAGGGTTTTTCAACATCCTCCTCCACAACCTGCAGGAGCAACAGCAGCCCCATATCTCCATTTCTGCAGGAGAAATCTTCTCAGGGTGCCACACCAAGGACAAGAAACTCCAAAAGACTCTTAAAAAATGGAAAAGCTGAGGAGAAATTTCAAACAAGCTTTGATGTAGGAACAGATAAAGCAAAGCATCTGGAGAAAAAAGACTTGAACACTTCTTATGCTATGTCAAGGCTGGGCCTGGCACCATGAGCTGAAATCTTGGACTGCCCCCAGAAATCACTGGCTCAGCCTGTGGCCAAGGAGTGCTCAAGGTGGCAGCTGAAAAGAGACAAGAAATTGTTGTTCCTCAGCCTTCCTTGTGCACATCCAAGGCTGAAGGCATCACTTTGCTGCTGCAGGAAACCCTGATGTGTCCTCATTTCAACAACTCTGTACCCTGATCTCCAAGGGGAATGTGATGGTGGTGGAGAGGAAGAAAGAACAATTTAGTACTGGGTAGGGGCAGCTGCTTTACAAGGTGAGGTGGCAGCTCAGGATTGTTTAGACTGGAGAAGGGAAGGCTCCTGAACCAGGAGCAACAAATCCTGAAAGTGATTAGGTCAGTGAATGTGAGATTATTGATCAAATTATAGAGATCATAGAATCCTATGGTTTGGGTTGGAAAGGGATCTTAAAGCTCATCCCATTCCACCTCCTGTCGTGGGCAGGGACACCACCCACTAGACCAGGCTGCTCCAAACCTGGTCTTGGAGTGTTGCCTCCTTTTGCTTCTGAAAAACACCAATAGGTTTGGTAGACTCACAGAGAGATGGGCCAGTTATGGGAGCAGACTCTCCCAAATGCACTCGGATCACTGCTCACCACCTGCAGACTTCATCAACCAGGAGCAATAAACTCCATTCCTCATCCAACACACATTCCAAAGGTGGATCAAACAGTTTCTGCGTTCTCCTGTGCAAAGTTTGCCCCTCAGTTTAGGATGGACATTGAGACTCTTGAACGCATCCAGAGGAGGCAACAAGGCTGGTGAAGGACTTGGAAAACAAACCATATGAGGAATGACTGAGGGAACTGGGGTTTTTTATCCTGGAGAAAAGGAGACTCAGGGGTGACCTTATCACTCCCTACAACTCCCTGAAAGGTGGCTGTGCTCAGGTGGGGTTGGTCTCTTTCTCCAGGCAGCAACTGACAGAAGGAGAGGACACGGTCTCAGGCTGTGTCAAGGGAAATACAGGTTGGATATTAGGAAGAAGATTTTCATGGAGAGAGTGATAAAGTACTGGAATGGTCTGCCTGGGGAGGTGGTGGAGTCACCATCCCTGGATGTGTTTAAAGAAACACTGGATGTGGCACTCGGTGCTGGGGTTTAGTTGAGGTGTCAGGGCTGGGTTGGACTCGATGATCTTGGAGGTCTCTTCCAACCTGTTCATTTTGTGATTCTGTGAAAGTTAAAGACGGAATTCCTGTGACAGCTCTGAAGGGCGTTGGTGTCACCCCCAGGCTTTGCCAGGTGTGGATCTGCACGGTCTGCCCAGCACGGGGCTGGCAGCTCAAAGGCAGCTTTGCATATCAAAGGAGAACGCGGTGAGAAGCAGCTTTTCATTAGTCAGGAAGTTATAAATTGATACCTTGATTGAAATAATTATCAAGAATTACAGGAAATACCCGGAGATGCATTTATATTCAAGAGAGTCTCCAGGGAGTTAGGGAAACTTTGCCCCGAGGAGGAGTTTCTGTTTAAGGATGCAGCACTGCAAAATGAAGCCCCACCTTTCAAAACCCCTTGTCCTGCCTCTTACCTGTTTTCTTAGAACATATTCTTATTTTCTCTTCTTTAGATAATCCTGATTTTAAGGCCGCTCTGGAAGTGCTGGAGTTGCAAAGCAGATACACAGGAACTGCAATAATTTCACAGCCCTTTCTATCCCCTCTGGCTTTTAGGATTCCCTGGAATCCACAGGGAACTACCCAGGAGTATCCAGAGAAGATGTGGCTCCCTCTGGATCCCTGGAAGTGTCCTGAACTGGTCTTGGAGCAACCTGGGATAGTGGAAGGTGTCCCTGCCCATGACAGGGGGTGGAATGGGATGAGTTTTAAGGTTCCTTCCAACCCAAACCATTCTGAGATTCTGTGAAATTGGTAACGTGAAAGACAAGAAACCACCTTACTATGTAAATATTCATATACAGGAAATATCCAGTGAGTTTTCCTCCCTTGCCTAAGCCATGTTATATAATGCCCCAAACAAAACCAAAAATAAAAACAGAACAAAACAAAACCAAACAAAACCCCAAACAAATAAAATAAAAACAAAAAACCAACCAAAAAAACCCAAACCCAACCAAAAAAACCCAAAAAACCCCCCAAAAAACCCCAAAACAAAACAAAAACCCAACCAAACACAAAAAACCACAACCAACCAACCAAAAAAAAACAAAACAAAAAAAGAAAAAACAAAAAACAAAACAAAACAAAAAACCACAAACAACAAAAAAAAAAAAAAAAAAAAAAAAAAAAAAAAACCAAAAAACAAAACAAAACAAAAAAAAAAACCACCAAAAAACCCCCAAAAAAACCACCAAACAAACAAAACATCAAAAGAAGAAAAAATCCAGGATGAAGAACATACAGAAATAATCTGATTTATATTAGTGCCAAAATCCCTCTTTAACTGCTGGTTTTGGTGCTGAAATATTCAGCAGAGAAGGTTCCCTGCCCATGGCAGGAGGGTAGGAGTAGATGACATTTTAGGGTCCCTTCCAACACAAGGTTTTCCATAATTCTATGATCCCACAGACACAAGGGTGAAGTGAAGTCCTCAAGGAAGTGTCTTGGGGTAGAAAACTCAGCTTTTCAAGGAGAAATTTACAGGAGGGTTTAGAACCACCAAGGCTCCAAGGGTGGGTGTGGAAAAGAAGCCACGGGCACCTTCAGCCGCGTTTTTTTTTTGTAAGACCCAAATCCAGGAGCTGAAGTCAGACCAGCTGAAATTCAAACTAAAGATTTGATTTTAAAATTGATGCCAGCCAGCCTCTCCTCACATCCCTGCAGCTCCAGCACAGCTGGAAAGGAGGGAGGATGGCAGGGACAGACGACACTGAGCCAGAGGGAAGCAGTGCTGGAAGGAGGGAACGTTGCTCGCCGGAGTTATTTGTGATCTGCCAGGAAAGCCAGGAGATGCACAGCCTGGGACTCCCTGGGGATCTGTCCCAGGGCTGCCACTGCTCAAAATATTTTTTTAATAATTACTTGCATGAATAGAAAATTTGCTTCTTACAGCTGCAAATGATGCCGAGCCGGGAGGGACTTGGAGAGCTTTGGAGGATGGGCTGGGACTTCAAAACAATCTTGACGCAGTAGAGAATTAGGCTAGAAAAAAACCCTAAACCAACAACAAAATAGTCTGCAATTTAGGAGAAACAAAGGGAAAATGCTGCTTGTATAAGAGGAGCTGGGCTGCAGAACATGGCCTGGGAAGGGAATGGGGGAGCAGGGATGCGGCAGAGGCGTCACATCCTGGGATGAGCAGCCCTGAGGGAAAAGCAGAAAACCACAGGCAAGAGCAGGTGAATTGTTGCCTGCAGGGCTCGTGGAGTGGTGGTTTAGATCCGTGTGGCTCTGTGGATCCTCACCAGGAATGGGTTGTCTGCATAGATAAAGGGATTTGGGGGGGTTGTGGGTTGCACTCCAGGGGTTAATCAATCTCAGAAGCTGCAAAAAGGAAATCAAAACCAACTCACCCAAACTCCAAAACCCCCTCAAGCTCCCCTAAAATAATCAAAGGACTTGGAGTTAGTTATTGCAGAGAAGATCAGCTTTGGGCAAGAGCTACCTTGCTACCTTAGACCTTTTACAAATATTTAAGGCAGTCTGTTCTCTTCTATTTAAATATTTACAGGGGCTTGGAGTGACAGGTCAAGGGGGAATGGATTCATAGTGCCAGAAGGTTAGATGGGATATTGGAAAGGAATTCTTCCCTGTGATGGTGCTGAGGGGTTGGAATAGAATTCCCAAGGAAGCTGTGGCTGCTCCTGGATCCCTGGAAGTGTCCAAGGCCAGGCTGGACAGGGCTTGGAGCAGCCTGGGATAGTGAGAGGTGTCCCTGCCCATGCCAAAGCGGGGCACTGGATGGGCTTTTAGGTCCCTTTCAACCCAAACCATTCTGAGATCCTCTGATTTTATTAGAAGGAAACAGGTCATTCTCTTCCTCTCTGTGACCAGCAGTGATGGGCTTATGCAACAGAAAAGGAGCTTTAATTTAGACAGTAACAACAACAACAACAAAAAAAAAAGTGGAGAGTTTGTCTTGGTTTGGTTTTGGATTTTTTTTTAATAGAGTGCGTAGTTCAGGCAATTTTGGTTTTGGCAGCCCAACTGCACTGTATCAGCCCTGATTTTTTTTTTTTTTTTGTAGATTGGTTGGATAAGAACTGCCGTGATTTATACAGCTGGAGTTGATCCTGACTCTGCAAAGGAGGAAACTGTGCAGAGCTGAAAAGGTCCCTTTTTGCCATGTTCTCTGGCACGAACTCCCTGTGAAAGGTGTCAGCTCAGAGCTATTCATGGAAATGAAGGATGGGCATGGAATCTATGCAGCTTCCTGCAGAAAGTCAGTAGGAAATCCATTGCTAAAGCTGGATTTCTCCATCAATATGTGAGGTTTTGTTACAGAGAGCGGTTTTGAAAAAGCAGAATTTTTTCTTTTTTTACTTTGTTTTCCCTCCTGGTTTAATAGAAGGGAGGTGTATTGCTACACTCCTGGAATCAAAAATCACACCAGAGACACAGCCAGGCAGGTTTGGTTTGAGATGATGTGAGCTCATATTCCCACACTCCCTACTGTTGACCAAAATTTCCTTAGACAGCTCTCACTTCTGTAATAAGCAATCCTGCCAAGCCCAGAAGGGAATCACATCCTCACAGCAACCTGTGAGCTCTCAGCAGCTGAGAATTGTCCCAGATGATACTTGGTGGCTTTGGTAGCACAGAGAAACCAACGTGCCCCTCAAAGTCTCTGGAAGGGCTCCCACTCACCAGCCCTGCTTCCCACAGATGAGAACATCAAGTCCTTGCTATCCTCCCTCTCTCTTGGTTTTTTTTGTTTTTTTTTTTTTTTTTCCAATTTTTCATTTTTAAAAGAAGCAATTGCTTGTCACAAAGGGAAAGGTAAGGCCCAGGGTGTAGAGCCCATGGGCTGAGGGTGATTCCTGTTCAGCCAGAGGTGAAGAACCTGTAGGTCTGCATGGAATATGAGAGTTCCAACATCTTCCCTAAAATCATCACAGAATCCCAGAATGGGTTGGAAGGAACTTAAAAGCCCATCCAGTGCCACCCCCTGCCATGGACAGGGACACCTTCCACTATCCCAGGTTACTCCAAGCCCTGTCCACCTAGCCTTGGACAATTCCAGGGATCCAGGGGAAGCCACAGCTTCTTTGGGAAACTTTTTCCAGGGCCTCACCACCTTCACAGCCAAGACTTTATTCCTAATATCCAACCTAAATCTATTCTCAGTCTGAAGCCATTTCCCCCCATCCTGTCACTCCAGGCCTTTGAAAAGTTTCTCTCTGTTGTTCCTGTAGCTCCTCCAGGCACTGGAGGCCACAGCGAGGTCACCCTGGAGTTTGTCCCCTCCAGGCTGAACAATCCCAGCCCCTGCAGCCTTTCCTGGGTGCCAAACAGTGATGGCACTTGGGGAGCAGCAGCTGCTCTGTGCCAGTGACACCAGGTGACACCAGCAGCTCATGGGGACACTCCTGTGTAGCACCAACCACAGGTACTGATCTGTCCCTTCAGGGGAGACACTAAGGGAAATGAAGTGACAGAGGGTATAATATCTAAAATTGACATTGCTTATCAATCTTTTTTTTTTTAATCTTTCTTTATGCCAAAACATTTATCCCTCTCAATGGAACGGCTTTGTTCTCATTCTTTCCCAAAGATTCTGCATCTGCTGATTGATTCATTTCACATACCCAAGAGCCAGGTGTTTCTTCTGGAAGTGCAGCAATCTTTGCCCTGTCCCCTTCACGAGGACTTTGCCAACTCTCCTCATGCTTTTTCAGTTGCCAAAATCCATTGGGGTAAAGTTGCATGGATGCTGCCCAAGGGGGTGGCCAAGGCACCAAGGAGAGGGGAAGGATCTTCCTCATCCTCCCTCACAGTGTGCACCATGAGCTGGAAGAAAAACACACCCCAAGAGGGAGGGCAGCCCCTTCCTGTCTGAAGGAATTAATTAAGGAATTTCACAGCCTGAGGCCAGGACTGGGACACAATGGCAGAGTGGGAGCTACAAGTGTTCACAAGCTGTGTGGAGCTCAGAGCTCTCCATGTCAGAACCACAGAATCCTGAAGGTTGGAAAAGAGCTCCAAGATCAAGTCCAAGCATTACCCCAACACTGCTGTGGTCACCACAAACCCTGTCCCCAAGTGCCACATCCACAGGTTTTTTGAGTGTTTACAGGGCTGGTGATTCCACCACTGCTCTGGGGAGCCCCTACCAATGCCTGACCACCATTTCCATGAGAAATTTTTCCTGATATCAAATCCAAACCTCCCCTGGCCCAGTCTGAGGATGTTCCCTCTCCTGTCCCTGTTCCCTGGGAGCAGATCCCAAATCTGCCCCGGCTGTCCTCTCCTGTCACGGAGTCGTGCAGAGCCACAAGGTCCCCCCTGAGCCTCCTTTTCTCCAGGCTGAGCCCCTTTCCCAGCTCCCTCAGCCTCTCCTGGTGCTCCAGACCCTTCCCCAACTCCATTCCCTTCCCTGGACATGCCCCTCAATGTTTCTTGTGGAGAGGGGCCCAACCTTGCACACAAAATTCCAGGTGCAAAGTCAGAGATAAGGACATTCCTGTCCCTGGGCTGCAACCCATTCTTGCAAGGACAGATACACAGCAGCAATATCAATTAATCCCAAATTAGTGCCAATCCCTTCTTTGTGCACCCACCATGCAGAAATTTATTACCTTTATGAAAAACTTCCCCAAATCTGGTCCTGTGATTTCACTCACGCAATCCCCTCCACTTCCCAGGGATTACGAGGATGTGACAAAATTCAGGCCTGTGTTCCTTTAATTATTCAGATGATTTGTAAGCAGTTTTAATGTACCAGGTGGAAAATCATTCTTGTTTCACCAGCACCTAAAAAAGAATTATTTACATGGCTGTGAAGCAGGGGTGGGGCATGCAGAGCTTGATCTCCTCCTGATTTAAATCCCAGGCAGCAGCTCCCTTTGGGAATGACACCAGATGGGATTCCAGGGTGCAGCTCAAGGTCATCCAAACACTCTGCTCTGCTCTGAACTGCGAGTGGGATCAGAAGAGAAATTTAATCCACTGCCACAGACCCAGAGATCCTTGGGAAGAGCACTGGGAGTGCTCCGTCCCCTCGAGTTGAAGGACACAAATAGCCCTTGGTTGGAAGTGATAGAGTGGGAAGGAAATCTCTTGGCACAGAGGTATGGCAGGGAGAGTGTGTTCATGCTGTGGCTCTGTAAATCTGTGATTTAAAAGAGGAGAGGCAGATGGTTCATTTAATATTGTCTCATTTAAGACAAGTCATTCACCTGCAACTGAAGACTGAGCCATTCCACAATATCCTGTGGATAACCTATTCCCAAAACAACCCCAGACCTGCACACCAAACCTTGCTTAGAGCTTTTTTTTATTACTTTTTTTTAATGAAATCATTCCTAATTGAGCACTAATTTCACTTCACTGCAGGATTTCAGACCTGTTTCAATCCTGAGCAGTCCATGCCTCGGTGTCACCACTCTATTTTTACGCTTAGAGCCTCCAGCCCTGCCTCCAGAGCTGGCTCAAGGTGACAGTGTGACCTCCACAGCAGCAGAAGCAGCACCTGAGAGCAGCCCTGGGATCCCCAGGATTGACTCCTGCAGGGAATATGGCTCTAGAAGCATTAAAAACATTGTTTTCTTAAAGGAAAGGTTGGTGACTACCTCTAACACCCTGTTAGGGAGGGGATTCTGCCCCTTCAGCCCACCCTGCTGTGCTGTGCCCAGCTCTGGGGTCACTGGAGCTGCAGGAATGAGGCCAGAGGACACGGGGATGTTCCAAGGGCTGGAGTCTCTCTGCTCTGGAGCCAGGCTGGGAGAGGTGGGAGTGTTCACCTGGAGAAGGATCCCGGGAGAGCTCAGAGCCCCTTCCACGGCCTAAAGAGGCTCCAGGAGAGCTGGAGAGGACAAGGGAGGGAAGGACAGGACACAGGGAATGGCTTCAAACTGAAAGAGGACTGGGTTAAATGAGACAATGGGAAGAAATTGCCTATTTTCTCTGCAATGGCACAAGTTCCCAGAGAAGCTGTGGTTGCCCCTGGGTCCCTCGAAGTGTCCAAGGCCAGGGTGGATGGGGCTTGGAGCAGCCTGGGATAGTGGAAGGTGTCTCTGCCCATGGCAGGGGTGGCACTGGATGGGCTTTAAGGTCCTTTTTGAGGTCCTTTCCAACCAAGTCACTCCATGACAAGCTGGTTTATGCTGCCCTGTGACACAAGTGTCCAACACTCACCATTTTACCTGCTCTGTGATGGTGCCACTTCCCCTCCAAGGTCAGGCAGTGCCAGGTTATCCAGATCACACTGAAAACCAAGGAACCACCTCCCTTTATCCTTTTAACCTCAGACCCAGGAAATTCCTCTTTCCCTCATGCCAAAGCAGCAAATTTCCACTGAAATCCAGTTTCTGTGGAACAGAAGGTCTGAAAGACTAAAGGATCAGTCTGCAAGCCACCGCATCTGCTGCCATGGACTAATAGCACATTTCGAATATGCTGAGGAAATATCTGGGAATGGAGATTTAGCAGAGTGGATAAGCTCAGCCCATTCCCAGATTTCCGTGGAGATCTGTTAAGTGTTTCTTTTCACCGAAGAGAGGAACCTTTTATAGATCTCGAGGAAATGGCCAGACCTCAAATCACTTGGAAATTTCAAAATATTTGTTCCTCCAATGACTATTATGTAAACCCAGAGTCCTGCTGAGGAATCGTTCCCCTATGTAGGTCAGGAAAAGGAAAAGCAACTTCGTGTCTGAGTTTTGCAAGGGACAAAAACGGATTCTTAGAGTGTATTTTTAATTTTCCTGCCTGTTTCCTTCAAGCAGCACCACCAGATTTTTCCAGATGTAGAGAAAACAGCATTTGCAGATATGTACAAAAGTTTATTTTACAAACAGCAACTACTTTGGAATAGCAAAATTGCAAAAACATAGAGCAGCGTTAGAAAACCAGCTCAGGGGGACATTTTCTATCTGAAGCACAATTTAACAGACTTCACTAAGTAAAAATACCCCCAACCCTTCCCTCAACCCCTCCCCAACCATTCTCTACCTGATGGAATTTCTTTATAAACCTTTGACTGAAGATATGAAAGACTTTAGTGACAGTGCAGTAATTTTTGATAACTACAGTTAATTATTTGACCGTATTTCCATTACCTTTTCCTGGCCTTAAAAAGTCAAATCAGTCCTGAAATATGATAAAAATCTGGTCCTGGAGCAAAATTTTCACTAATAGGTATTGAATAGTAATGGTTATATTTGTATATTTTGTAATACCATGAACCCCTTAGTTCTATTATCTTAGTAAGGGGAAAAAAGCCCCTCAAGTTACAGTTGTACTGAAAATGATGAAATGACAACAAATATCACTGAAATATTTGCTCAGGACTCAGAGGTGGCTGCTGCTGTTAGAAACACATCTGTAAACATATCCTGACTTGGATATTAAATGTATTTAATGCTAAAAAGCATAAGAAGTTTACCAAAGGGTGGCAAGGTTGCAGGCACACACTTTGACACTAAACTCGGAGTGTAGGAAAGGGTAAGAGCAGAGTTTTGGGTACTTCTAGGAAAGTGAAAAACCTCCATGGCCAATTCATTTTCAGGAACGTGCTGTGGGTGGGCAGAAACGGAGGGAATCATCAGCATCTCCCTTTGAACTTGTTTTTCATATTTCATAAGTGCACCAAAAATTCATTGAATTTGGGGGAGCTTAATTCAATCAAAGAGAGAAGGAACTGATGCCTCAGCGAGAAATTACCGCATTTAATTTTCAAAGCTACTGGGTCCTGATGAGATTAAGAAAAAAATCATTTCCAATATTTGAAAATGAGGAAATGAAAGCATCTCCAGATATTACAGAAAGTCAGTAATGGAAACTGTTATGGTACAACACTGCTCGTTAGCTCTAATCAAACCACATTTGTTTTGCCACTACAGACCCCAATTTTCAGGTTACATTATGCCATTAAAAAATCTGGTTCTCAGTACACAACTTTCTGAACCACCCCCAAAGAACTTTACAGATTTTAAATCAACTCAATCAGAATATTGCAAGAATTACTCAATGGTCTTCAGCCTGAATCTATAATTTTTTTTATTTTTTTTTTTTTTGCAAATCATTTGCCTGTAACCCAAGAGTAATTTTTGGTACTAAACTTCAGTTTGAAATTATTGTCCGTGTTTTTTATGAGGCATCCCACTATTTTTGTAGTCCTGCTTTAACAAGATATAGTTCAATATCTGCAATATCAGTATCTGATATTCCCTGTGGTGAATGGGATACAGAGCTTTTAGAAAGGATGTTTTATAAAGGAACTTTTATGGCTGGTTTTCTCAAAAAATTATCATCATGTCAGTTTTTGAAAGAGTGCTTTGGACAAGCTCATGGTTTACCACATTCAAAATGTGTTGAAGGATGCCAAGTACTGTAATAGGAACTGAAATCAAAGTCAGGAAGTGTTTAGAAACACTTTTTTTTGTTTCTGAAGGACATGGCTATTTATCACAAAATTCCTCTTTCAAACATAAAAAGTTTAGACAAGTTAGATATTAAGCTCCAAACTCATTCATCACACTTTTGCTCACTGCTTGTCAGTTTGACAATTCCCACTGTGCATCATCTCACCTTTTCCGGCAGAATTCTGGAACATCACAGTTCAGGAGGGATTAAGACAGAGTGGCAGGCTTTGTTTTCCTCACCTATATCCTGTATAGAATGCAATAATCAACAATCAAGACAGCATGGAAACAGCTTCCAGCAATAAAAAAAAAGCATTTTCATCAACTAGAAATGGCAGCCTTTTTAAGAAATTGACTTCACAGTTTAATAGTTGCTAGCACATCTTTCCTAAGGTGTTTTATAAACAAACTTGAAGACAGTCCTGACTGCTGCACCCAAAAAAGTGGCAGCAGCAATTCACCTAAGTGTCATTCATGGCTTCGAAAAGCTGATTCAAGGAAACCAAACCGGGTTTTTATTATTATTTTGTAAAAGTTGCATTTGACATTAAAAAAAAAAAAAAAAAAATCAGCTGTTTAGCACAGTCCTTCTCTCTGTAAGCAGAGAGTTGAGTTCACCGTTAAACGGGAAAGTTTCAGCTAATTCAGCAAACAACCTTCACTCCTTCACTTGTGACACTGTCAGAACAGTTGTTTTTTTGAATGTAACACTGAAAAGATTCTGGAATCCAGTTTCCATCCTCAAAGGAATGTCCTCAGCTGTATCTGCTGCTCTCACTGGGGCTCCTGTTGTTGGAGTAGCTGCGGTCGCTGTCGCTGTCGGAGCCATAGGACCTGAAAGAAGAAAAAAAGATTTAAATGCCCCCCAAAGTTGCAGTTTGAGCTTCAAATTCAAAATTGTATCATGTCAAAAAGTTGCCACAGATAAAAAAAACACACCAGCCTTTTACAGGATTGTATTTCTTGCAAGTGAAGGATTCATTAAAGGATACTCAAAATGGAAATGATCATTAACTTCATATGATGAAAACTTTGTGTAACTCAAGTCAAACTGTTTGTAATTTCTTGCTTTCTCTGTTACAGCTAAAAACAATCCAAAATTAATGTTTCAATATAAAAGCTAATTAAGCTGAGTGAGAAGTGTATTCTAACAAGTGGAATTTTACACTGCAAGCATTTCTCAACTAGGATAATTTCACAAATCCTTGATTTATATATTTTATTTTCTTGTTTGAAGGAGGGTCTTAAAAATTAGGCCCCATAACCACAACAGAAGTGCATTTGTGCATCTCCAGTGTGGAAATTGTATTTAAAACGTTTTGGCTCCTCCAGACAAATTCCAAGCTCAGCACCTGGCCAAATGTCAACACAGAGCCCAGATGGTTTCAGACAAGCCACAGGACACGTTCAAATTACACAGAACAAGCTTTCAGAGATTTTCCAGCCTCCTGCCTGCAAAAGAAGCTTTCTAAGTGAAAGGTGAGCATTTCCTAATCCCACACTGTTTCTCTGAAGCTCCTCAACATAGTAAAGCAATGGTTTTTAAGTTTATTTCCACATTCTTCATTAAATCTCATTTATTTTCCCTCCAACACAAGGTGAAAGTTGTCTTGTGCAAACAGGTGAGAGCAAAGTTCCATTAAGAGTTGTAATAAAGCTGTGAAAAAATTCATATGAGGAGAGGATGAAAATGTACAGTAGTCTTAGAAACCTGATTTATGACTAATAGGGGACATATTAAAAGGTATAAAACAAATCATCAGTGATATTAATTATCACTGCAACTCTCCATCCAGATCTCTGATCTCTGATCTCTGTGAAATGTGCTCACTTACACTTATATATCCCCTAGACTGCAGAGAATAAAATGTATTCTAAACTCATCAGATTTGCAGGTAAAAATATTCTTTCAAAATACATCCTACGTGGTTAAAAATTAAATCTGGATTGCAGCAAAACTTTTACTTTCTTTTCCAGATTGTTTTAAATCCACATCTACAGCACAACCAAAAAGAATTTACCATCCAGTGGAATTCTCTGCATACCAGGCAGCTTTTAATCCATTACAGAGCACTTGATTGAAATCTTGTGAGCTATGTGGGTTTTAAGAAACACTTAATTATTATTAAAAAACTCCCAAATCATAGAATCATTAAGGTTGGCAAAGACCTTTGAGATAACCAAGTCCAATGGTCAACCCAGCCCCAGTATCTTCACTATTAAACCATTATATAAACTATTAAAATGCCATTTCCACAAGTTTTTAACACTTCAGGGATGGGGATTTCATCATTTCCCGGGGAAACTGTGCTAATTTTGAATGCATGGACACAATGAACTGGAAATCAACCTTTTCTTATCCTGGTTGTTTCCCCATCCTCATATTTGCAATGTCACAACTTCCAGCTTCCTCGCTCACACACACACTCTGATTTTAATTAGAATTTGGTCTGAATTATTGCTTTTGCTGAGTGTAGTTCTTATTTTTATGGGGAAAAAACCAGCACTGTGGCCTTAAACATCCTCTGTTTGTGTTCAGCAAATCCTTGTGCACCAAGGCAGGGTCAGACTCACCTGGATCTCCTGTCGTAGCTCCGAGATCTCCGGTAGCTGTCGCTCCTCTTGCTCCTGCTCCGGCTCCTGCTGTAGTAACTGTCATAAGTGTAGGACCTGCTTTAAAGGGAGGAGAAAGTAATTGTGAATTCACCATTTCTGGTCTAAAATGCTGTTTAAAATGCTCGTTTAAAGGATATTTATATAGAGACATGAGGGGCTGTATAGAAATTACTTTTGAGGATGTGGCGAACAATTCTACACTTTATAAAGGTTTCAACACAACAATCTTCAAACTCACAGGAAAAATCTCAGATTTTGTTAGGAAGGGCATACTAAGCACTTACGAAGTTTTGTGCTTTCTCTTTTTTTTTCTAGTAAAATTCTTGTTTGCTGGTGCTTCTGAAAGCAAGCAAAGCGATTCTATTTGTAACTCAATTTTATTAAAAAAAAACAAAAGCAAATGTGTTCACTACTACTTATAGCATTACCTGCAACTGTAATGCCAGGATAGTTTAGGTATTTTCAGCTTTTGAAAGCGTCTTGTGTTCATTTAGCTTTGATTCCAGTTGCCATCATGATATTCTATAATAGTTTTAAGTACTACAGATCCTTGGAACTGTCCAAGGCAAGGCTGGATGGGGCTTGGAGCACCCTGGTCTAGGAGAAGGTGCCCTGGAGTTGGAACTGGATCATCTTTAAGGTCCTAACTCAAACCATTCTGGGATTCTATGAGATAAAAGTAGTCTTAAAAAAGTATTTTCATAAATAAATATGTATTTAGATAAGTAACCGTATTACAGTATGCATAATAAAATAGGTGATATGTAGGATATATAATAGTATTACATACAATATTATATGATAAAGTCTATTTTAAAGAAATGTAAATAAAAGTACACTTATACTAAGATGATTTGATGGACAGCACATTCCTTGCAGAGTTTGTATAAAAGGACAATCCCTACCTGGATCGACTGTGGTGACCATAGGAACTGCTCCTGGATCGGCTCCTGCTGTAGCTCCGACTGACAAAAATCAAAACCACAGAAGGGTTTTTAGTCCACAGAAAGCCAAAGTGCTGAAGAGAACAGGGGCAGAGGGGGAACAAGAGGAGGAGAACACAATTGGCACCATCTCCAGCTGGATGAACTCACCTACGGCTCTTGTAGCTGTGGTAGGAGCTGCTGCGGCTCCGGGAGCGATCTCGGCTGTACCAGCCCCGGCTCCGGCTCCTCGAGTAGCTCCTGGACCTGCGACCAAGAGAGAACATGACTGAGGAGAAGAGCAGCAGAAAATGGGAACCAGAAGAAGTTATAGATCTTTAGCTTTCTAGCTAAATATTCATTCCATATTTGCTAGATGATATGAGTTAAGTTAATCCAAGGGCTGGAGCCCCTCTGCTGTGGAGCCAGGCTGGGAGAGCTGGGGGTGCTCACCTGGAGAAGGGAAGGCTCCAGACAGAGCTCAGAGCCCCTTCCAGGGCCTGAACAGGTTCCAGGAGAGCTGGAGAGGAACTTTGGACAAGGGCCTGGAGTGACAGAACAAGGAGGACACTTCACATTGATACAGGGTGCCCACAGAAGCTGTGGCTGCCCCTGGATTCCTGGCAGTGTCCAAAACCAATTAGATGGAACTTGGAGCACCCTGGGATAGTGGAAGGTGTCCATGGCAGGGGGTGGAACTAGATGGTCTTTAAGGTCCCTTCCAACCCAAACCACTCTGTGGTTCTATAACACAGGACTTTTAAAAACCAAAAACCACAACCTGAAAAGCATTCTTTGAAAATATAAGAACATTCATTTTGCCAGGGCTGGCTGTGGGAGTAGCACAAGCTTCTCACCTATATGAGTATGTAGAACTTCGGGATCGACTTCTTGAGTGACTGTAGGATATGGACCTTGTTCTGTGTCTGGATTTAGACTCAGATTTACTTCGTGACCTGCTGAGACTCCTGGAAGGGCTGTTGTCATCTCTGCTCGGAGATTCCTCCTCACTGGAGCTTTCTTGGTTCCTTGGCCGACGATTTAGCCGGGCTGTTTTTCTCACTTCATCAAAAAGAGACCCAGGCCTTACTTTATTTTTTGCTTTTATTTCAATTCTTAAACCTGCTGGTTTAGGCTCTGGTGCTGATGCTACATTTTTAACTTCTGTGGTTGTACTAATGGTTGCTGGTTTTAAGTTACCAACACCTTGCAAAGGCTTCCATTTATTGTCTATCATATTACTTGGTGTATTTTCAGAAATTTCACTTTTTAAACTACAGTCTTTAGCACCAGACACAGGGGCAGAGTTACTTTCTTGCCTTCCCATTTCTTTTTCTTCTTTAATATTAATAAAGTCTCTTATGTTGTTTCCCAGTTTGACAGCATCTTGCTCAGGGGTCTCAACCTGTAACTCTTTTTTTACATCAGCACTTAAAGGTTTAGCAGTGAGAATGACAGGAGACAAAACATCCACATCCACCTTCCCCGGCGAGCTACGATCCGGAGTACAAATCTCCATGTTGTCATCTGTCTGAATAACATCTTCCAGCCCATTCTGGTTATTTTCTTCAGCTTGTTTAATCTCACTCTTGCAGGCAGCCACGTTTATTCCTGAGTTTAAAATACCGGTTGAAGTGCTTGTTTCAATGGGCTCTTTATTAAGGTTGCTGCGATCTGGCGAGGCCCCACATGTGGTGTTTTTATCTAAAAGGTTTTCATTCACACACGACTTTTCACCATTTCCCATTTTATCTGCAACGATTTCATCCTTTTCATAAACTTGTTTTTTATCCTTTATGTCCCTGCTAAGCTGCTTTTCTTTTTTATCATCCTTGGTAACTGGCTTTTCATTTATCTCATCGTCCTCTTCTTCCCCAAACTCAAGGGGGGGCTGCCAATGAAACATTTCTTTTCTTTTCTGGACTTTGTGTTTTTTCTCCTTTTTGCCTTTCGATTTTTCCTTTGCTTTTTTGGAATGTGATTTTTTAGGAGTCTTTTTCAAGCCATGTTTGTGTTTTTTCGACTTGCCTTGAGTGTCTGCTGAGCTGGAACAAGAACTCTCAGAGTCAGAAGATGACAACTGTTTGCTTGTCTTCCACGCACAGTCAGAGCCCAAAAAGCCCTCTGAGGAGTTGGATTGTTTTTTTATCCTTTTGGTAACACTAAGCTCAGTGTCAGACCCTGAGGTGGCCTCTCCTTCTTCTTTCCCAGAAGAGGGTCTGGAATCCCCCCTATTATGCTTTGCCTCTCCTCTTTCAGAATTCGACTCTGAGTCCCATTTGCTACCTGAGTAGGATTTGCGTTTTGTTTTTGCACCACCTCTGGGTTGCTCTGAGCATTTCTCCTTAGCCGCTTTCTTTCTCGAGTGATCAGAATCCCGCTCACCCTTGGCTTTCTCCTCCCTTCTCTCAGAACTTATGCTGTTTTTATCCTGTTTCTCAGCATCCTCTTCTAATGGAAAGTGGCCTTCTTTTTCTTGGACCGCTTTGGCAGAGTGCTCGCTGTCAGAGGACAAGTCTGAGGATGACAAACTGTCACTCTCCTTCAACCCTTGGGAAGATTCATCGTAGTCCTTTGGATGCTTGTAAGGCAAAGTGCTTTCAGAGCTCGTTTCCTGCCTCAGCTTGAGGCCCCGAGCTTTGGGATCGTTGGATGTGGATTTCCTTTTGCTCCTGTGCCTGTCCTCATCGCTGAGGGAATAGTCAGATGTGGACTCGCTGTACCCTGACCTGTCGCTGCGGTATTTACTTGGGGACGGTGACCTGCCAGAAGAAGGAGATTTTGTCCTCGAGCTCGATGGGCTTCTAGACCTTGAGTAAGATCTGGAGTATGACCGGCTTCGAGAGGACCTGCTCCTGGACCTCTGCCAGCTCTCCGAGCTCCTGTCACTGCGGCCTTTGGAATAACCGCTCCGATCGCTCTCAGAGGTCCTCTCCTGCTTGCGATAGGAGGATGAAGTGTTGGCCTCCTTAACGACCACTAAATTGTAATTAGTTTGGGTGGGAATTAAGTGGGTTGTTTTAGCTTTCATCTCCTGAATTCGCTCATACGATGGCTTCCAAGGTTTCTGCCCAGGTTTCCACCTTGAAGGTGGTGGACTGTCACTTAAGGGTATGACAGGGAGGTTTTCTGGGACAACTGGTGGCACGATAACCTTGTCACTGGGCAGGATCACTGCTCGGACAGGCTCAGCAGTCTTGGCCAACTTAGGGTCAGTTAACCGTGCTGAAATATTCCGTGGAGAGTTGGGAACAGTCTTTTGCTGCCTGGGGTTAGAACTTGACCGTGACCTACTTTGAGATCGTGATGATTTAGAGGCTGATCTTGATCTAGAACTTCTTCTGGAGTAAGATCTTGATTTAGATCTAGACCTGGATCTGGATCTGTAGTATGATCGAGACCCTCTGCTTGATAAAGATGATAAGCTCTGGTCTTCCTTATCAGATTTAGACCAGTCTCTCCTGGATGAACGCCTGGAAGACAACGAGGAAGAACGAGATTTCCTCTCGCGATCGCAAGATGATTTTGTCCTCCTGTGGAAGGAATGGGAGGATTCTACATCTGAGGAGGCTGATGTTTTCTTTTTCTTTGTTTGCTTGTGCTTCTTGAAATGCTTCTGCTTTTTAGATTTCTTTTTATGCTTCACCTTCTTCTTCTCTTTCCTGTGCTTCTTGTGATGGCTGGAGTATCTCACAGTGCTTAGATCAGCATAACCATTATGGGACCAAGACCTGGATCTCCGGGATGCGCTCCTCTCATCCCATCTGCTTGTACAGGGGTCACTCAGCCTGGAAAACAAACAGATGAACCCCAGAGTAAGTGCAAATGCCTTAAAAACCTTTAGATAAATTAAGTATTTTTCAACATTTACATAAACCCTAGCACACACACTTTAATACCAGAGAACTGCTTTGAGTTCCTTACGCTCATTTTAAGAATAGAGAATTGCATCACTAATCAAGAGCTACTTCTCCATGAGAAATAAATCAGCCAACACCAGCAAATTTTGCCTATTTTAAAGAGATTTAAGGTTTTAATTACCCCAGTCTGCAGGACTCTGACCTCTACAGCTACAGCATCCTTAAATCACATTTAAATACAAGTTTTAAAACATCTCAGTACATAAAAAAGAATAATCAGAAACGTTTGCAATTAATCACTGATAGTTATATTCAATATTTTTAAGTTTGCTTTTTAAGATTTATCTCTCATAATTTGATAGAAGCTTATATTTAATATCAAGCCATCAGGAATTTTGGAGAGCTGACTTCCATCCATCACAGAGTTTGCAACTGCTGAAAGAACATACAACTAAAACAACAAAGGCTTGGTGTATTTGATTGTTTTACTCCAAAGGAACCATTTATTCCACTTTGAGGATAAGGAAATCCCTGAATCCTTAAGGCTGGAAAAGGCCTTTAAGATCACCAAGTCCAACCACCAGCACCACCACCACGTTCAGCACTAAACCATGTCCTCAGGTGCCACATCCACATGTTTTCTGAACATTTCCAGGGATTTTAAGATCACCAAGACTAACCACCAGCACAACCAGCTCCTTCAGCAGTAAACCATGTCCTCAGGGGACAACATCCACAAGTTTTCTGAACATTTCCATAGACGGTGACTCCCCAGTTCCCTGGACAGCCTGTACAGTGTTTTCTGCAAAAAATAAAATTTCCTAATATCCAACCTAAACCTCCCCCTTGAGGCCATTTCCTCTCACCCTAGTACATCCACCCAATCAATCCTGGCTTTTTAAGGCCAGGACATTTCCAAGCTGTGTAAAGGCTCATCTTACTTGTCTCCTTTGCTCCACTTCTCCCCGCTGGGTGCTCGGTAGGTGCGCAGCCTCTGCATCTCCTCCTTCCAGTGCGGAGGGGTCTCGCTGCTCTCATCGTCGTCGGACTCGGAGCAGGAGCGGGAGCGCGGCGGGGTGTGATAGCGCTGGGACAGCAAACACACACAGCTGCAGGGAGGGTCTGCTCACACAACTGCTGCATCTTTTATACTCCTTTATACGTTCTGCAAAGCCTGAGGGAGGCCAGCAGCTCACCCAGCTTTTTGAAAGGAGGAATCAAGGAAGAGGCCGCAGATTCCCTTTTGGAATAACATGATTACGGCAGATAACCACCCTCGTTTTTAAGGCACAGATGTTTTACTTTAGTCAGACACTTCGTGGTTTGTAGGAGTAAAGACAAAACCCCATTGCAGAAGTTACTGCTGCTCAACTCTTCAGAAATGGGAATCCAGATTAAGTCACTTTAAAGCAATTTAAAGAAATAGAAAACCAAACAAAAAAACTCACAAAACACCTCCCAAACTCTTTCACAAAAAAAGAGCAATGATGCTTCACATTTAAAAAATTATGCATAGGCAGAGCATTTAAGTAGGCAACAAGAGCTACTTGTGCAGCAGAGAAAGAAGAACTGTGCTATTGCTAACTCATTATTTTCCATTACCCAGTGGGATACACACTTAGGTAAATTCTGTGAGGAAATCAGATGCTCCTTGACTCAATAAAAGCACATCTGGATTTGACTCAATTATTTTGAGCCACTTATGAAAGCAGTAAAAATGGAGGGGAATGTGTTGTTCCCCAGAATAAAATCTCAAAGATGCATGTATTTATTTATCCAGGTAATTACAGAAGGCTTTAAGACATCCTTATATAAAAAAACAAAATCAAGATAATCTGCCATGCAGAACTTCCCTATTGTTTCAGCTGAAGCAACGACTACTTAAAAAGCAGCTTTTACAGAAGAATGGCCTAAAAGATTGCAGGGTGTCATAGACCTCCCTAATTCTCACATTTTTATACTCTGGAGTCCAAGTATTTTGGAAAACATCAGTGAACTTCACCTAGACAGAAAATGTGCTAATAAAGATTATTAGAGATGGAAGGAAAATGTACTTCTCCAACTGCCAGCCCTAAATGACATCTTTTTTCATTCTTAATTTTGCTGAGTGGGTGCCAAAATGATGAAAAAAAGACAGAATGCCCAAAATCTGGCAGAAGCCAATTCCACTCCTCTTTAAGTTATTTTTCCCCAAGTCTTTATTTGTATAAGTACTTCCAAACATTCCATTTAGGCTTTTTTTCTTGGG
>VWZU01003040.1:1033059-1069019 GCA_013397095.1 Sterrhoptilus dennistouni | reverse complement strand
TTTTTTTTTTTTTTTCTCCAAACAATCTTTAAGTAAAAAGACAGTAACAAGAAGGATGGGAAAAAAGTGTTTTAAAATCAACTACCTGACAAGATTTGAATGCTTTCTAAACTGGATCCTACAACATATAAATAAAGTGTCATACAAAGCCCTCCAGGGAAATGCAAAGCTCAGAGTCAGGGAAGATACTCTGGGTGAGAGGAAATAAAGAAATAAATAAAATTGTCACATACTATTGTGCCTCTTCCTCTAATTTTTCGTCCAGATTTAGAGACTGATGGTTTCTGGTCAGTCAGAACTGGTGCAGCATCAAGAAGCTTCCTACATAAATTAATAGAGTATGAAGTTAAATAGTAAAAAAACAATTAACTTACAATTAGTTTAAGTTAAAAAATGAGAAATATTCATCATCTTATTCATTTTCAGACAGAATCCAGCACTTTTTTTTTTCAAGAAACAAAGCAAGAGAGTTCTGCAACAAAGGGCAAATCAACATGTATTTGTTTTCAACCAAATGTGCAGCCTGATGTCTTGACACAGAAATTAATGCTAACAATGAACTTGCAAAACACTGTCACAAGAGCTTAACTTGTGTTTGGGACACAAATCCTGAAGACAACAGGGGCAGAAGAGTTTCAGGATAGTTCACAGGTTCTAAAGCTTTGCTTCTTTCACCTTATGTAATAGCCCCAAAAGTAGTAAGTGAATCTTTGGGAATGTGAGTGGTGCTCCAAGAAAAGACTTATAGGAGGCTGTACCATTAAGGGAAATTAAAAAACCCAACACCAAACAAGCCCAACACTGATTTTAGAGGTATCTGGCACTGGCTCTGTTACAAAAGCAAGGAAATTTGACAGTGGAGGTACAAAACACATCGAAAGTATCTCATGAACTTGTGACTCCCTTTTTGGCAAAACAAGAGTATTTTCTTTAATTTTCAAACGCTGATAAGTCACGTAATTCCAGGTGATTGATTCTGAACCAAAGTTTCTTCATCAGTCTAAGAAATATGAAAAAATCACCTCTCCCAATCCCAAGTTACCCTTGTAATCAAGTATTTCCTGTGGTTCGCATTGCATGATTACTTCTGAAACTATTCATTAATTGTTTTAAACTGAGTTTAACATCTTTAAAGACCAATGAAATAATTTTGAGATCTCACTGAAAACCCCAGGCACAGGTCACAAGGAATATTACAAAGGAAACTGTAAAAAGGACAACAAAATGACCTCATGTAGCAATTCTGACACTGCAGGCAGCAGCACCAGGAAGAGAACATTAACAGGAATATTTCATGCACACTTTTGAGCAAGTCAGAATAAAAAGCTTGGAGATCCTTACGGTTCAGGCTCTACATTGACAACAGGCACATCTCTTCTGAGCAAAAATCTATTTTCAGGCACTGGGGGAATTTCTTCAGGACGTACCACGGGCTTGTCCCGCTTTGTGCTAAGGTCGACTTTGTCCGCGACATCGCTCTTGTCAGAAAGGCTGCTGAGGGAAAGGGCAGGGTGAGAAATCACAGTTACCTGCAAAAATCCCTTTCCCAACTGGATTCCAAGACAAACTGCATTGAACTTAAAGTTGGCTTAACAACCAAAACATGTTTCATAACCCATTTCAGGCTAAAGGAAGGATGGGCCACTGTTATTGGAGAGAAAGTTCAGTCCTTGCTTTACAGCAAATAATTCTGCTTTTCATATAAAACTTGTTGTGAAGTATTTTTAAAATCTAATCAAATGTATTTACAAAGTTCTGCAATTTGTCTTAAGTCTCATGCTAACTCAGGTGCGCTGAGCCCTGAATAGTTTCACATGCCGGGATTTAGTTATTTCAACATCACTCTTGCTTCTATCTACAAAGATCTTCAATTTCATGGAAAACTCAACAACAAGCTCAGCTTTAGAGCTTTTTGTTTGTTTATAAAATCATGCACAAAACCCCCAAACTTAAAAGCATTTTCATATTTACTGCCTGAGCACTTCATGAAAACAAAGCAGAATTCCCCAGACTTCACTGCAACTGTTGAATTTAAGAGACCAGTCACCGTCTTTGGCTTGAGGTTCGCTTGCACCTTGGATCCTCTTTCCTCCTCTCCTCCTTCCTTCGTTTCCTGGACTGTTTGGTTTTAGCTCTTCTTTTCCTCTTTCTCCTCCTGCTCCTTTCATTCTCAGCCTCACTCTCAGATGAGGATTCTGAAGAGCTGGATGCACTGGAGGAGGACTCTGAGGCTTCTGAGTCAGAGCAAACCTTCTTCTTCTTCTCCAAAGCTGGAACAGTTATTTTCAATTTACACTGTGCACACAGGTGTGTGCATGTAAAAGCACAAAGCACACAAGTTTATAGATGTATAAATACACAAATGGCCCATTTTATAAAAGCACAACATTTTCACAACATTAAAGAATCATAATAAAAATTCATCTGATTTTGCCCAGTCTAAATCCATGTTGGCATGATACAAATATTTTCCAGCAAAGACAGAATACATAAATAAGCAAAGACCACTCCTAGTAAAAAAAGTCAGGTGCTTTTGGAAACAATGCACAGGTTGCAAACCAAAAATTAAGAACAAATTAGTTGCTGGCTCAGTTGTGTATTTTTGATTTTTAAAACTTTGTAATTTTCTCTTTTCTGCATCCTCACACTTCTACACTTTGGCTCCTCATGACTTTCCTAAAGGACAAAAATAACCACCTTATCCTTAAGGAAAATCAGAAATTAGGTAGAAAATGCAAACTTATAACACTCCACTAATTCACAGAGACTGTCCAAACATATAGTTAAGACCACTTATTCTCCATAAATCTTCATGAAAAGGAAAATAAGCTTGAACACATACATTGCATGCATTAACTTGACAGAATCTTGAAATAAACCTTTGGGAAGTGCACAAAATTCAACTTGAAGAAAAGTGCATTTGGGTTTGCCTCTTTCAAACACAGAAAAAGAACTTTTCACTCTTTTTGAGTTTGTCATGTCAACCTCTACCATGAACAGGGAAAAACGTTGAGGGCAGAAATATTTTTTTTTTGCTGTGCCTTCCTCTCCTACACCAAGATTTACATTTTACAGGCTCACAAGAATTAATTAAGATTCTACACATTGACCATAAGGATTTTTAGCTGTTGGTGGGGTTTTTGTACTCTCAGAGAACATGAACATCACTAAATTTGGGAATGCTGGCACTCACCATCTTTAGCTGACCTGGTGACCAGCACCCCGCAGTCAATGACCCGGACGTCTGCGTAGGGTCTGCTTGCCGTGTCAGTTTTGAGATTTTCTATCTGTTCTATCACTTCAAACCCAGAAATAACCAGTCCAAAGACAACGTGCACGCTGCAGAAAAAAAGGCATTCACAAAGGACAAAACACCTGAGAACCACTGGAATGATTTTCCAATTAATTTCACATTTAAAAAGTCAGTCTGAGGTAGAAACATTGAGGTCTTAATGCATTAAATAAGTTTTTTAAAAAAATTATTTTAAGTTTAACATTGCAACCGTGCTATGGTTTTATGCAATGTGAAACAAAGATTCATTCTGACATCAAGTATTTCCCTGAAGTTGAAGGAGTCTCCTCTCCTCTACAAGGGCAGGGTAAACAGATTATAATTCCTAACCCACTCTTCTATTTTTGCAGTTTTGTGCAACAGAGATCAAAAGCCCATCTATAAACATGACAAAAGTCTTCCCCCCAGAGAAGAATAATTTATAGGTCACTACAAACCCAGGATACAATTCCCCCCTGGCATTGCAGGCACAGTTAAAATAAAAGAATCCTCAGTTTTGTTCTATGGTACCACATTTCTCTTTCTGCCTTCCATTTCCCCCATAAATTTTAGGGATAAAAACATGCCCCAAAAGAGACGACTGCTCAAATATATTAAACTTGGCAATTGAACTCCCAGATTGATGGGCTGAGGGCAGCAACCAGTTTTAAAGAAATAATCTTAGGATTTAAGACAATTCAAGTTTTTGTCTGGCTTTAGGAAATAAGTTGTGACTTGAAATTTTTACAGAACTGAAACTTTTGTTTTCCATCTCATCCCATTGTTTAATCTTGCACAGAATTAAGGATTTGTTTCCCCATTGTTGTCTACTTTCAATACAACCCTCAAATTTTAGGAACCATTTGAGAAATTGGAAAGGATTCTTACCCATCGAGATGAGGAGCAGGTTTTGTTGTTCTGTTGGACAAACAGCAAGATGGGAAGATGGTAAAATAAAATAAAATCAGGGATTCAGATGAAGTAAAAGAGGAGAATGACACAGAAAAAAAAAAAAAGAGGTGAAGGTAAGACAAAAATAGTGAAAAAATGCAGTTAAATACATGGAATTAACAAATTAAAATTACAGACTATACATATAGGCTTTATTAAACTTTTACATGGTATTTGTTTGAAGTTTAGCTAGGTGTGCATACTGAAAGCTGTACCAAGGATCATTTCATGCATGCAGTAAACGATTTCCAAGTAAGTGTCTCTAAATACACATTTCATGTAACGTTAAGATTTTTAATCACAGAGAAGATACAATTTGGTGATAAATATTATGTGACCAGTGGGATTTAAATGTTTCTGAGCTTGTTAGCTTCTTAGATTGCAAGGTCACTTTAAGGACAGTTTATTTAAAAAAAGAAGAGTTATGGTATGTCAGAGATTCTCTGCTTCCCCTCACTTCCCACCACTTCTTTGTCACTCCCCATTTACCTGCTTGGCCTCCTGACTCAGAATACAAAGCAGTATTTTGGTCTTAAATCATCAAACACTTCAGCTCAAAAACTCACAGGCTTCCCAAAATCAACAGCAGACATTCTGTGCCACCTACACTTCACTGATAAATGCAGATTTCCTCCCTATTTTTCAGCTTCTCAACATTGAGCCTGAATGGAAAATGCAACTGCCTTTTGTAGAAATCTTTTGGATTCTAATGCTGTGAATTCTTTTCCAAAACCAAACTAAAGTTACTTTTCCAAGTGAGCCTGAATTCCTGCTGCACAGGGGATCCTGCTGTGCAGGAATATTGAATAAAGAACTTCAGAACATATTGAAATATTGGGGAGAAATAAAATAGAAATCACTTCTGAAGTTACTTTAATATGTGAAAACATTCTTCCTCTCTCTCCTCCCAAACACTATTGTTTTTTTAAAGCCTTCTTCCAGTGAACTCTCCTCTCTCAAAATAAATAATCAATCACAAGTGATTTTTCTAAATTTACCATAACACAGATTTGGAATGAAGAAGTCAGCTTTTCACTGCTAGAATAAAATATTACTTCTTAAACACTTCTCTTCCCTCGAGTTTTGAACTATTAGGTCACAAAACACTTCAGTGCTGAACACATCCCAGAAGGTGGAACTGTGAATCAGGAGTGTTTACACTCTTGATTTTTTTTTTTTTTAAGCTCCAAATGTCAACCAGCCCATCCATTTCTGTAATACTGAATAATGCAGAAAACTTCTTCGGGTTAACACAGGGAAATAAATGCTATTAACACAACATTAAATTTATCAATAGCAGTGGGTGTTCTTTGATTTTTTTCCTTGCTA
The DNA here is from genome assembly GCA_013397095.1 of Sterrhoptilus dennistouni. Taxonomy (NCBI): domain Eukaryota; kingdom Metazoa; phylum Chordata; class Aves; order Passeriformes; family Zosteropidae; genus Sterrhoptilus; species Sterrhoptilus dennistouni. Next base: position 1,063,468 of record VWZU01003040.1, on the reverse strand, counting down.
ACACAGCATATTGCTAGAAAGAGAAAAATCCTTACAGCTTTTGAAGCTCTTGAAGCAAGAGTTAACTGCATTAACAACCTGCTGTTAAGTAAACAGTTTAAGTGGGTTTAATTACGAAGCTGATTTAAAGGGGTGAAAAAAATAGAAGTGGGTTACTTCAATGAAACGAATAGTAGTGAAGACTTAGTGTTTAGAATTAGCTGCAAACAGCAATAGGCTCAAATCCAGGGCTGGGGAGGCTGCAGGTGCTCCTGCCATGCTGCAGCAGCATTTGAGACTAATTAAGCAAATTACCTAAGCAGGAGCTGCCTTTAGACTGGTCCCTACTGAGCAGAGAAAGGGGTGGGTGGTGCATTAAAACCCAGCAGAGGCTTCCCCAACCCCCTGGCAACTGGAGAGATAAAATGGACACAGTTTCTGTCCTTGTTCACCAGGAGAAGTTTTGTCTCCACCTTTCAGATGCACCACAAGGACTTGGGTGACTGAAAAACTTCCAGAGCCCCAAATCCTTGTGGTGCCTTTGAAAGTTTTCTCACCTCAGTGTTAGGGTTGTAATCTGACATTTATTCTGTAAAGGTGCACTTTAAAAAAGCATTTCAAGGTTTTCTGCATCAATCCTTGGATGTTTGCTTTGGCTTCAGTACTTAACCAGGAGCAAACCTACCTCCTGTCTTGGCACTATGGAAACCCAAAGTCATGATGAGTTCATCCCCCAAAATAATACTTTGTTAGAACATTTCTATATAGAGCTCTTGTCATTTAAACCATTCAAAATCTGCCTTTTAATAGACACCGTTATGCAAGTTTATTTACAGAAGGACAAATACCTTGCTTCACTCAAGTTTAAATTGATTTAAGATATTCCTGAAGAGAAAAAAATCATTTTTGATAAAAGCACCTTCTCACCCACCCCCCTCAAAGAACCTCAGGCCTAACAAAGGGTTCAATGCACATAACAATATGATCAGAAAAACAAGAAAGATAAAAAACAGAAAGAAAAGGAAAGGACACAGCCTTAGAGGAATGAGACATTACCTTTGGAGCGCACGATGTAACACTGTTTCTGTAAATTTTACACAAAAATGGCAGAAATAAATTGTAATACATTTTCAGACAAAACTGAGTCTATGTTTTATTAAATACAAGTTCAAAATTAATATTAATCAAGTTGTATGCAGAAAAAGGATGCCTAAAAGAGGGCTCTAAATTTTCTTTAGAATATAAGGTACTTTGAAAACTAAAGTTCTCCTTAAAAACAAAAACAAAACTCAAGACAAAACCTGCTTGCAAAACTACTGCAAAAACAAACAGTTAGAAAGAGAATACCCCCACTCCCCTCTAAGTCTCAATCCAGCAAAAAAACGCCCAACTTGAAGCAGATGAAGAACCAATTTCTGTGGGTTTATTCACGTGCTTTCAGTTCCACAGGGGTTCAAAGGTTCTGCTGAATCCATCCCTAAGCAGAAACTTCCCAGGCTGCCACACAAACGTTTGGATTCACAAAGGAAATGTGAACAGCCAGGAAATTCACAACTTCAGACATTTCATAATCAGCTGCCATCCTCCTCCTCCTCTTACTATGAAGCTTTTCTACAACTAAGGAAAATCAGTGTTTTCTCTAAAATACATGCATTGATTGCTTCTGTTCAGAACTTTAGAACAAAAACCACATTGCAGCTGCAAAAGAGCCTAAACAGCTGCAGCAGCTGATACTGGATTTGTCCTCTGGTGTAATTCTGAGCAGCAGCAATGTTTAAAAACTGGATTATCAACTGAGCTTATCCACAGCCCCCCCCACCAATAAACTATCAGTGATTAATTATCTCTGCATAGTCAAGCACTGAAATGGTATTTTTGTTACTGATTAAACATGAAAGTATCCTGGGAATGTTTCCATTTTTCCATAAGCTTTTGATTGAGCCAATGGGACTTGCTTGTGTGAGAAGTGCACGCGTACCAATAATGCTCAAAGATAATGCAACATCAGCCCCTTCCATTTGACATCTTTTTTGTGTTAGTCAACTGTTCAATAATTAGCTCAAAGGTATTTCATTCACAGCAAAAAAAAAAAAAAAAAAAAAAAAAAAAAAAAAAAAAAAAAAAAAAAAAAAAGGGAAATTATTAACTGTTGATTAGAAAAATACCTGGTTTGGGACACCAAAAAGATATGAACTACTTTTAATGAGCTGGTAACATTCAGAAATAATTTGTAAAATCAAAACAAGAGTCCTCCCAAATTATTTTATCCTTCATTTAGCAGATCAAAGTGGTCCCTTTGTTTCAATTTATGAACTGGGCATGGCACCACACGTTATAACATTTTTAAAACAAAAAATCCTATTTAGTTCTGAGCAAGAAAGCTGAACTTGAGAGACACATTAAACCAACAACACCCTCAATAAGGAAAAAAAAGAATCTGTCAGTAATGGGAAATCAGACTCAAGTTTTAAATAGCTGTGGAACAGAGAGGCAAGAACTCCAAGCATTTGAACTGATAAGAGAATCCAGGACTCCTCTTTAGGTTGCACTAAGGGCTTATTCCTCAGCAAACTCCATAGCTGGAAGAGGCAATAAAAGAATTATTACACAAAACTTCCCTCTTTTAACCAAGAGGTTACTTTGTTTTGCTTCCTATTGATGCTCTACTCTTCCTTCTTGGGGCACTTGTGGTTTGTTACAAACGTAGCTTGGCATATTTGGTGTGAGAGGGGAAACAGAGCTGAGCCCCCGGGAGGACCGGGTGCCTCATTAAAGTGACTTTATTCCCCCATTTTCACCAGAGCTGCACTATTTTGGGCTGTGAATTTCCTCCCTGGCAGGTGGGGGATGGCCACAGGAATGATGGAATGGCTCTAAAGAGACAAGATATTCCCAGATGAGCTGGACTGAGAAGGGAGAACATGGCTCCAGAACATCACCCAAAAGAATCCAGCCACTGAGCTGGAATTCCCAGGAACAGCCCTGGAAATCAGGGCCCTGAAGAGCTCAGCTCTGTTTGTGCAGAGCTCCAGTTGTGCTCCCCAGTAACTACTGCTGATGTTGGCAGCAGCAATTCAAAGCAGCTACTGGAGATGGAGAAAAAGAAAAAATTCTGGAGTGGCTCCTGCCAATCGCTGCCCCATCCTAGGGATTCTGTATCTCAGCACCCACATGGAAACAGGACAGTTACAGATTATCATCCCCAGACGGTTTTAGAACACTTGCAAAATCACTGAGGGTTCTGCAGGAAGTTATTCACAAGGAAAAAAAAAAATCAGAGTGGGGCTCCCTGAAAACACAAAGAGCCAATTTCTAACCTGGTGCCTTTACAGTTCTCTTCAACACAAGCCTGCAATGAACTGCTCCAAAGAAAACTGCAATTGCAGAATTTCACAAATCTGAAGGGATTCTCTCAGGATCCTCTTTGCTGGACTGCAAAATGCTGTGTTCCTCCAGAGCAGGAAATGTTTCTCAGGCACATGAGACAGACTTGGCCTATTTACAGCACATGTGCACAGAACTCACAATCCTCCCTCAGCTACATGTTCTCCTTCCTACCCAACTGTTGCTCCTACTCAAGTAAGGGGGAAAAAAAGGGAGGGGGAATTAGTCTACAAGCATTAAACCAGCACTGCTGATACTACACAGACACACTTGTGACTCTTCCCACCTCTGCACTGTGCACCAAAGCTTTGATTTCAGCCCATGCTTTTCCTGAAGCTTCCTAACATCACCTCCACTGCCTTTTCCATGCCCAGTTCTCACTGCTGCCCATAAATCCTCCAAGTTCCTTCATGCCAGAGAAATTCCTGACTAATCCAAGAAAGCTGATGATTTTTGAGGATGGATCAGATGCCTGATTACATTAAGGTGACTCTGGTGATTATATTTCAAGTAAACCTGACTGCTTTAAAGCAATTTTTAAACAACTTTTAGGCATTGCAGGGTCTTGTGCCTGGTTTGTGGGTGCCTGGTTACTTCCTGTGAAGACTCCTTATTCCAAATAAAACTTCTCTGTGGTGAGCAGGGAATTCTGATGAATTAACAATACTGTTAATAGCCAGAATCCTTGCTATTATTTTAGCCCTACTGGGACAAACTATTACATAAAAGAAAATGATTTATTTGCACTCCTTATCTGCTACATTAGATGTGGACAAGATACAGAGTTCTCATCCCTGAAAACAAATGCAGAGCTCTAAAGAAGCTCAAATGAACTATTTCCCTTTCTATAAACTTAATCAATTAAATTAAATAGATACAAATGTTTAAAAAAATCTGAAGGCTACCCCTGAGGATTGCCTATCACGCACTTTTCGGGTTAAACATTTGAAGAATATTTTTTCTAATGACAAACTACAGAGAAACTGAGCATTACTGGCAGTATAAAAACCCCCATATTTTAATTTCAGCTTAAAGTGTAAAGGAAGAAAATATTTTACTAAAGGAAAGCTCTATAGATGCACTGTATATTCCCTAATGTAATCAGACAAATGCCACCCAGCAAGACTAACTGCTTTAATAAACTACATTTTAAAGTGAAGGCAGAAAATGCCTTTAGATAAAACCTTTAGGAGCTGTTTTTCCCACTTGCAATCCTGATTGTCCTCCCTAGCTCCAGGGCAGGCTGGTGCCTTTTCAGACATCAGAGATACCCCAAAAATCTGAACAGGCAGGCAGGTAAGGCAAGAGCTCCAGAGCATCCTCACCCTGAAGGCCGTAGAGGACACCCCAGGAGCCCAAACCAGCTCTGGATTCCTGCAGGCAACTCAGGAGGAAGATTTTAGGTCTCTTACTCTGCCTCAATTCCCACTGAACTCACACTTCTCACAGTGATTCTGTCAAAAAAACCCAGATTTTTTTCAAGGAACCTGCACCTTTCAAAATACTTCTGTATTTGATGAAAGTGCTTTTAAATAGTCTTCATTTATTGTCCTGTGTTTATTATAATTTAGTATCCAACACAACCTTGGGCTGTTTTGGTGTGTGGGGAGAGACAAGGTGTTTAAATCTGATTGAACAGGCTGAGCCTACCAAACATCAGGGAAAAGAAGATGACTTTGGAATCAAATGCAGGAGAGAAAAGAAACTTTAGAGCCCTCAAATGACAGCTGCTTGACTGATGTGACATCATTAGGTTTTCATGTTTAATGTTCAGATAAGCTTAAAAACGGAAAATTAAGGCAAGAGAACCCAAAGGCAAGTCATCAAGGGAAAAATAATGAAGAAACTCCTTCAGAGAGCTTATTAAGCCATGGAGTTGTATTTATATAAACTCTTTTCCATATTAATGTGCACATATATCCTTTCAGATTTATTGTAATGAAGCACAACATCTAAAGTTTCCTTTGAACTGAACACAAGCTTTTGAAACAATTTTATTTCTCTTGCAGTAGTAACTGTGATAGACTTTCTTTTAGGTTCCTATGCATCTTCCATTTTTAGGACATTTTTTAGGAAAAGACCTAAAAATGTTTCTTATCTGAACTATGTCATATCATACTGAAGATCTTTTTCAGGCAAAGAAAAGAAAAAAAACCAAAAACCAAGACTCTTGAGGACAATTTACTCCTTTACTGAAGACAGGGAAGCGCCATTCATTCTTATCCCCCAAGAAAGATGGCAAAGGAAAAAAAGACTTTTTCTAGTTAAGTAACTATGCTAAAATTTACTTTTGAAACCCCAGTGCTGCTTCACAAAGTATTTCTAGACTGGAATTATCAACCTGCTCTTCCCAAATACAAACTGTTCAGCACTAACAGGAGGCAATTTTGAAAAGGGTGCTAACAAGAGGAATATTTAGAGTTTGCAAGCTGAAAAATACTGATAGTCAACCTAAAATACACCTGCTTTGACCAGGAAACCCTCAATTATCAGACCTGAGTGGTTTATTTATGAGTAAAGGTGAATGTGTTTTATGTAATTTCTATAATTTAACAGAGTGTAGTTACTGGAATGGCATTTTTTAAAAGGTAATGAAGGAAAAAAATCTGGTTAACAGCACATAATTTTACATAGTGTTGGTATATGCACAAGTTAACAGAATTATGCAGGATATGTATTAAAAAAAGCATGTCAGGAACAAGCACTCAAACAAAATTAGTAATAGTAATCACCATAATCAAATAAAAAAATAAACAAATAAACAAAAGCCTCACTCATTCTCCTCCTGAAAAAACAATAAACAAAACACACCCCCCCAAAAGGAAACCATAAATCATCATTTTTTTCCAAGAGCAAAACCATACAAAGCACCTCTAGATCTCACTCCCCCTTGAATACAACACTCATCATGGTCATTTGCAGATAATCTGATGAGATTTGTGCACACACAAAGGCAAAGAATCTTTCTTCTGGCCACTAAGAACTGACCATAAACCATATTTTTAGGGGAAAAAAAAAAGCCACAAAGGAGGAACATCCATGGAGAAACCAGCTTTAATCCAAATGAATGCCACAAGGAAACAGAGTGATGTCTAACATTTCCTACTGCAGTCCTAGCCAAGATCTGGATAATGGAGAATTTAGCAATAAATGGATCATGGATAATTTAGCAATACCATCTTTCTCATGAACAGCGCTTCTCTGTGTAAGAAAAGCTCCACTGTGGGATCACATCTACTCACATGAAAAATTGGGAACCATTGGTATGTTTCCCTCGGTTTGCCATTGACAAAAGGAACGCTCTGTCATGTTTGAGAATAAAGTTTTCATCTGTTTGAAGAAAAAACATGTTTGTCAGATTTTTCCCCTGGCAAGGGAGGCAGGTTGTTTTCTTAGTAACTTATGGATGATCTAAGGAGAAATTCTGCTGCTGCTGGAGAAAGGGGGGAACAGGTTGGAGGGAAAAACAACAATCAGGTTTAAACAAGTCTCTTCAACTCAAGTTACAGTTGAGACAAAGTTTTGTTTCTTAAAGAAAATGGTGCAGATATATATAGTGCAAACATTTCTAATTAAAAACAATTCAAGTCATTATGAGTGTCTTCAATAAACATTCGATTATGGATTTAATTCCTGAATTATTTGGATAAGAACAAGGTTGGCAGAATTATTGACATTCTAAATCAAGCATTAACATACATGACATTGTTATTTACACTCCAGGTGGAAAGATCAAGAGAAAAAGCCATTTATTTCCCTGCTGTGGCACACTAAAAGATGCCACCTCTCCCCTCAAAACTGGAAGTCTCAAAGCATAAAAGAAAAAAACCCAAACCTCTCTATATCTGAATCTAAGCATAAAAACAATTAAAACTAAACTGAACATGCATTTCATATTGCAGTGAATTAAAGAGGAGTTCTGGTTGTACAGCAGAATATAAAACCAGACCTTCTCAAGGTCATTTCCAAAGATAAAAATACTAATTTGAATGTGCAAAGCTATTAATTTTTAGATCACATATCAAAACACAATCCTGCATATTTAGCACTCACCGTGAGAAACAAACCCTGAGTAATTTCTTAGTAAATGGATCCATTCAAGCCTTTCCTTGACTAAAAACTTCAATACTCCCACATCAAACTCCATCTCTTTTACAAGAAAAACTTAATTTCATGCATCTAACCAGAGCTACTTGCAATATACACAGAACCAGAGGCTGTAAATAAATATATTCACTCACTTAACACTTGAATATCACAGTAACCACCTGGTTTTTTTCAAGAAACAATTGTACATCTTTAACCAAGCGATTTATAAACTCACCATTTTCCTCCCATCAGATTTTTACAAGAGGTAATGTAATTGTATATTTATTTACCAATTCTTTGCAAGGAAAATTACTTGTGTAGCATATAAATAAAATCAGAAATGAACCCTGAGCATAGAAACCTTAAGTAGGGAAGGGGAGGAAAAGGGACATTAACAAAAGAAGAAATCATTGTTTAGAGCTGGAATTATGGAGATTCTCTCTCAGAATAAGTCATTAACCCTCAGAAAGGTTAGACACAGAACTCTTCATTTCTCCAAGCAACACAGAAATCCATCTACAAAGGGACTTAGCAGTTGTCTATATATTTACTGAGGAGGGGACAAGGGAACAGAGTTTGAATTTGTGTTACTGAGCTTTTGTCTCTTACCTTTTCATTTTGCAAAAGACCACATTCTCTATAAACAAAAGAATATGTTGACAGTTTTAGGCAGGAAGATAGGAGTTTATTCATGAATAAAGTTGCCTAGCCTCCATGCTGAAAGTCATGTTTAACCAATTATGTTAGCCTTAATTAATTGTCAATTTAAGTTAAATATTAACAAAAGAAATTATCTCAAAGTCATGCATATAAAAGGAATTCTCATGCAACATTAATTTCATGCAAAAGGTGATCTATGAGTGGACCTGTTTTCATTAAGTAGTTTGGGAATCAAAACTTGTTTATCTCAGAACTGAACAAAGAATCTGCAAAGACATATTTGCTCTTACCTTTAAAATAGCCACCATAAATAGATTCACCTCCTTTTCCATTACCTACATATTAAAAGCAGCAATTAAAACTTTTGGTTTCATTTACACAAAAGCTGTGCACAACATTCAACCAGCACTTGACTCTCAAAATAGGATATTTGAGGCTCATTTCATCAGGCCCAGCATTTCAGGACAAAGTGAAAACAAACATTTTGGTAAGGACAGGTATTAAAAGAAAGGAATAAAAAATCCTGAAAAACTCCTTCTGGAGACTTTTAAAACATTTCTAGCTCATTCAATGCTTTGTTATTAATTTTAAACTTATCCAAACAGTTACATTCCTGTACCAAGAGAACACCATCAATGTTGCCTCTACTGCAGCCACAGGAGTGAAAGGCAGTTAAGACTCAAGTTTGGATTTGAATTGTTTTAATAAGATGGAATATGATAAAATCCTACAGTGACAAGTTTTTAAGACACTTTTCCAAACAAATATTCCATCAGTTGAAACATTTCAGAACTTTTAAAAATTAACAATGAACGGGTGATCTATGCTCTACTTCACAGTAAATGAAGCATTTTTATGGCATTTTAATACTTTCATGGTATTCCCTGAAGTTATACATTAGGAACACATAAATGATAACATTTCTGTTCCATTTTAAACTTGGCAGTTTCCAAAGGCCATTTTACCTTCGCTGAAGTCCCCACCCTGAATCATGAAGTTTTTAACCACACGGTGGAATGTGGTGCCTTTGTAGCACAGCTTCTTTCCTGTGGTTTTGCCAATTCCTTTTTCACCTGCAAGAAGGTGGAACAAAAAGAATCTACAGATTGTCACTGACCAAATTCCAAAGGTTCTCCCTCCCTAGTTCCAATGGACATGGGAGCTATAACTAAAAGATAACACAGTCCTATCTGGTGCCTTTTCACCATCCAGAAGGGGGATCTTTACAAGGGGACTCTGAGGTGAAAATTAAATTGTTTCTTAAAAAAATTTTCTCCCCCCGCCCCTCAAGAAGGAGTGTGTAAATCTACCCAGGATAATTTATAAAAAAACCAAGAGTTCAGGATAATGGTGAGTTATTTTCTGTGGGTACAGCTACACTCCTATGCAGTAAACTTTTCAAACTGTGCCAGATGATTCCCAGGAGAAAAACCAGGAAAAACAGATTTCAACTCAGTCTCAATGTGATCCACACTTGGAAAAATGAGATTGAGCTACTCCAAGCTCCCACAGCTTTACCAATCCATGCACAGTGTCAGGCCACCCCTTTACACCAGCTGCAGATCAAGTGGACTGGGCATTTTTGAGTTAGTGGTCCCAGAAACTCAAGTTTCATTAGCATTTCTTCCAAAATTCAGAGGAGAAGCTGCCCTGGGCTTGTGGATGAGTGGCAGGGCTGAGGTTCTATGCAATAGATTCATGAGAGATTTAGATGGGTCAAGAGACACTGACTTGAGCTTTTCCCACGGGCAGAATGTGGCAAAAATTAAGAGTAAAAATCCCACATTATCCACATGTCCAGGAAATGCTGTGTACTAAAACAGGAATCAACAGGATAAATAACAGGACAAATAAACCAATGCTCAGTTTTATCCCATCACTGGTTATGGAATAGGGACTTGACACTGGGTTAGAGGATATTGCACCAAATTTTCTGCACTCTCAGAAATGCAGCTACACTCATTATCCAGAGCCAATTCTCCCCTGCTGTAATTTATTACTCTGCCACCCCAAATTAACTGACAGCTCAATCATCCCAAATTTGCCATTCCACACCCATCACTGCCAGGATGAGGGCAAAGGGCAGTTTGTTCCCAAAAGCCACTCAGGGCATTGCTGTTTATCATCCTTCACTCATGGGATAAAAGTTATTTACCTGGCTCTCCACACCCATAATCCCAATCCATGCCTCCTCCCACCCCATTTTTGTTTTCCACATGAGTTATGCAAGCAAAGCTATATGTTACAAAGATGGACACACTCTTCCCCAAAACATGCCCCCTCTTTGCTACAGCACTGAAAACCTCTCATCAAACAACCCCATGGCGTATCTGCCTGCATGTTTGCTCATGTTTCAGGATGTCCTTCAGGGCTGTGGAAAATCCTCTTAGAGGATGGGATGGCACCTGAGCTGGTACACTGAGCTGGGAGCTTTGGCCAGAAGTCACAGTCCCTTTTCTTATTCCCCTTCAGAGTTCTGCTAGTCTTTTCCCAGTCAGGTAAAAGACACAGCAGTTGTTCCCCTGGCAAGAGCTGCAGCACCTCCCTGAGCTTAGACACTTTTCCTCAACAACCAGGACAGTGCCTGTGAGCTCAGCTTCTCTTTTGTTTCAGGCCAAACACCAGTCTTGTTCTTCTTGCTCCAGACACGCATGAATTTTGTCTGGAAGAGAAAAATCATTGTCTTTACCCACACCTTTCTTGCCTAAGGAGCTCCTTCCATGCACTGCAAATCCCTTGGAAATGGGATGGCAGAGGAGAAGCAGCTCTGGACACCTGCACTGGCAGCTCAATGTGACCCACTTTGAATTGGGGGACAAAATGGTGCCAGTTTGAGATCAGAAGGGAATCAGCTCCTGACAAAGCACCACAGCAGATGGGGCTGTGTTCATTCCATAAGTGAGCAGCATCTGCAAGTCCAGCTGCTGGAATTTAAAAGCAGGAGCCTCTCTGTGTCTGGGCAGAAAGGACCTTTGCAGGGGCCAAATCTATTTCTGACAGCAACGCCAGAATTGCCCTGTCCTCCTCCACCTGCCAAAAACACCCTGGCTTGATGATGGCTTTATGCAGATTATATGGGCCAGAATGGGACAGCATCTCCTCTCCATTATAATTCCCCTTCTCAGGTGGGCACAGGCTCTGGTTTGTACTTGTATTATCAAATAATCATTGTAGGCAACAATAAAAATCTGAAATATCAGCTACATACCCGAGCACAAGCAAAGGAAGTTTTTACAAGTCTTCGGACAAATGTCTGAGAAGAGCTGAAACATAATTCGACCAACTGGAAAATAATTAAAAAGAAAAAATAATTAGAGTTTTAGAACTGTTTGGAATAAGAAAATCTGCATATAAATCAATCTGTATGTTGTAAAAATGTAATTTTCTGAGAAAAGGTTATTTTATCAAGCAGAATTAAAAAACCACCTTAAGTATGCATATATTAAAACACACAGCAAGAAAGAAGAATAACATAATTGTAAAAAAAAAAGGACATTAAGTAATATCATTCCATCCAATTTATCAGAAGTCCTAGAGATTCCACTGTGATTTGAACCTGGAAAGCCAAGCTGATTTACTAAAATAGTTTAATCATGTCAGATCTTTTCCATTTTGAAAATGATTTCCCATAAATACAGCTCCTCAGAGAGCTGGAGCAATTCCCTCCCCAATTACTGTGTTTATACAAATACATTAATAATCACATTTCCACAGTTTTCCCTGTGATCATTACCTACAAAATCCAACTGGCTCAGCTCCATATTGTGCTGAGGATTACAGCTGCATTGGCACTCTTGGCCTAAAATCCTTTAGTTGAAAAAAAACCCAGATAAACCAAACAGAGGAGATGAAAGGCGGGCAGGACAAGTGCTCCACTTGCCAGGTACTATAACCAAATATTTTGTTTTTGTTGCTGGTGGTAGTTGTGCTATGCACTTTTCAAATCTATTAAAATACTGTTGAAAAGTTGAATATAAAGAAAACTGTTTTAAAATTGATTTACATTTTTTATTTTCCAAGATACTGGGATGTATAGTACTAAAAAAAAAAAAAAAACAAGAAAAAAAACCAACAAACAAACACAACAAACTGCTCCCAAATGTATGAAATATTTTAAAAATACATAATTAATAAAGAAAAAAATTGGTATCTCTGCAAGTTGTAAAATAATCCATAGGAACCTCACTGTTGGGCAGGATTACAAAGAGACCAGTAATAATCTGTCAATGAGCACTACACTCTAGTGGTGCACACTGGTAAGGCTTCATCATTTTAAAAAGTAACTACTCCAGGAATAACTTCTCTTTTCTTTCCTTTAAAGAAAAAGAAAATTTAAATTCAAATGTATTTCATTCAATACTTAGTCACAAAAAAAGAACTTGAGAGGCTCCTAAAAAACTGCATTCAATTTTAAAGTGCTGTCCAAATATATACAACTACAAGATGGTGAATTGTTGGTTCAGAAAGGGAGAAATAAAATGACAGCACCAGTACTTGATAATCTTAGATAAAAATTCAAGATGCTTTGAGCTGTTGAAAGGTCTGTATCCCATTAACTGCAGGAAGAATGTTCTTTAAACATTCAGCACTACAGCCAGAAAATCCAAAGGAAATGGGTAATGAAGAAATAGGGACTATTCAAACATCCCTCATCAATCAGCAGTTCTGTAACTACCACTATTTGCAAGTGAAGAGACCATTCTAAGCTGTGAGGGTTGAAGATTCCGACAAGGAACACAACAGAGAAGACAGTTCAGTAGGAGAGTTATCGATTTTCATTATAGCCCAAGAATTCAGGAGAACACAAATCCCACTCCTCTGCTGCAAAAATACCAACAGAACAGTGACTGAGTGCTTTAGAGAGCCATGTCCAGAGTTTACAGGATCATGGAAGAGAATCCCAGAACGGTTTGGGTTGGAAGGGACTAAAAATCATCCAGTTCCAGCTCTACTGCCACATGCAGGGACACCTTTCACTGTCCCAGGGTACTCCAAGCCCCATCCAACCTGGTCTTGGACACTTCCAGGGCTCCAGGGGCAGCCACAGCTTCTATGGGAACCTGTGCCAGGCCCCCAGCACCCTCACAGGGAGGAATTTCCACTCAATATCTCATATAAACCCATCCTCCTTCAGCTTAACCCCACTGCTCCTTGTCCCATGGCTCCATGCTCCAATCCAAATGTCTTGGGGCCCCTCCAGGTCCTGGAAGAGACTCAAAGGCCTCCCTGCAGCCTTCTCTCCTCCAGGCTGAACAGCCCCAACTGTGTCTGTCTCTGCAGAAGAAGATTCCTCCTGCATTCGGAGTGTGAAATAACACACGACACTTTCCAGGGAAAAAGCTGTCACTACCCCCATCCTGCTCTCCAGCCCAGCTGCTGCTTCACCAAGGTGCCACCTGCCAAGTCCCTGCAGGCTCCAGAAGGGACTTTCACCCTGAGGCACAAATTGTAGAAGGATTTTGCTGCAAGCCCTACTTACAAACCCACCACATTTAGCACCTGAAGCAGCAGACATCAGCACTGTGCTGTTCCACTGCAAGAACTCTCTTATGTTCCCGCAGATGACAAGGCAGAAGATGGAAAGAGACATTCAGAACTAAGGTATCAGCTTCAGCAGTATTTTTCACCAGTGCTTTGTCAATAACAAACTCTGCCAGGTGCTCATAAAACCACAGAATGATTTGTGCTGGAAAAGGGAACTTAAATCATCCAGTTCCACGAGCAGGGACACTTTCCACTAGATCAGGTTACTCCATGCCTCACCCAGCCTGGTCTTTTTATGCCTTTTAATCCTACAAAATGTAATGTACATATATCCAATACCCAAAGATTGCAGTTTCTAAGGGAAGGGCCTGTCTCCTCCATAAAACCTGGAGCAGTGCTTAGCCAGCTCCATCCAGCCACAGTCTGCTCCTGAGACACAAACCACACACTGTGGATCCATCTGCTGGGTTACTGTCTGCATTTTACTGCAACTGCATGAATACCATTAGCACTGAAAGATTGTGTTTTCCACTGACAAACAGGCAATGAAATGTGCCAGAGAAAGATCAAAGCCACTTTCACACCTTGGTCAAAGATGCATGAAAGAACAGCTGCTAATAAAAAAATTAGTACAGGTATGTATGATTAAAACTTAAAAAAAAAAAATCTTTCTCTTGCCTCATCCCTCACAAAAAAAAATCTCATTTTAAACTTGGAGCTGAGGTATATGCTGATATAGCACAGATAAAAAAAGCATTTGAGATGCTCCTTATTTCCCCAGATTTAGACACCTCTTCTCTGAAATGGTCCACCTTCATTGCAGAGAATTTCCAATGCTTTCTTCAGCTTCATTTCCCTGATGCAAAGGTTAAGTGATATGCTGAGGGAACAAGCTCTCTGTGACTAACCATAATATTTGAACAGTAAATTAAATAAACAAACAAAAATCACTAAAAAAAACCCAGTCAAGTAGGCAAAAGCTGCTCACAAACTTACCCAGAGTCCTCAGCTGGCTTTAACCAAGAAATGAGCCTGCACAGACACCTCAATTCCAGGCTAAAGTAAAAACTGCTGGGATTACATTTGCCTATTATTTATGAAACAATAATTTGATAAAGCGTTACTTGTAAGCAGGCTTTGAACTTATTTTTTAGATAATCAGAGTAAAGTGGGGAAAGAAATATGTACATTACATACAGCAAGTGATGCCTATTTAAAATCTAAGCTGTTTGGGAATTTGATGAAGTGTCCTCTGCAGCTAATGAGCTGTACCAGCTACAGAAACCAGAAGGCAAAATGACCAAAAATAACCCAATTTCAGAACTCTGTCTTCAAAGTAAAAGATGAGGTGGTTTTTTTTCTTTTGTTTTTGAACTCCTCAACAATTTTGTAGCTGAGGAAGGACTAGTACTTGATACAAATTAAATGGCAGAAACTCAGGGTAGGAATATCCATGCAATACTGAAATAAGGACTCCTGCTAGTCAAGTTTATTAAAATAATAATTGATATCAAATGTTTATTGTTTCAAGGGTAAATCCTCCAATTTAGCTGCTTAACTCTTTGGAAAAAACCTTGGGAGCCAAACACATATTGACTCAAGTCATTTTCCAAGTAATGTGAACTGTTTTGCTACATTTTATTATGTTTGGACCACACAGGCACCAAGTTCAGATGCCCACTCCCAAAACAAACCTGGTTTTTAGAAACAGTATCTATTAGGATTTTATATTTTTTCAATTTCTTAGAGTAAACCAAGCCAGAGGTACTTTTCCCCAGCCTATCAGCAGGAATATCCTGCTGAAGGAGAAAGCAGGGATTACAAGCAGTGAGACAATGATGCACAGCCCAGGACGGCTGCCAAGGCCCCAAAGGCTCAGACAGATTTCCATACAAGTTTAAATAACAGCTCACTAAAAGGGCCCTATTTGAATTTTATTCATTTGTTTATTCTTAAATCTGTGAATGCTAAGGCACATGAATTTTAAAAAAACCTGCTTCAAAGGAGAAATGTGGCGACAGTTTTCAAGGAAATAAAACCTTAGCATGGAACAAGAATGGATTTTATTTAAAATATGAGTTTTAAGAATGGATGCCCCAGTTCCCCTGAGCAGGGATCTGTAGCCCTGACAGATTAACACTTTGTTAACACCTCCCTGCTCTCTTTGCAAGGAAAACCTCCATAAACGTCTCTCCCCTGCTCTCTCAGCCCATTCCTCCACAGATACCATCTGAAGTTCCCTCCATTCCCTTCTTCCTTGGTCTCCACAAACCCAAACTTATTTCAGTTCTGCACACACCAAATATTCCCTGGGGTCGGTTTTCCAGGGACATGGAAGTGAGAGGCAGCACTTGGCTTTTCTCCTTCCAGAAAAGGCTGAGCAGTTTTTCTTTCATTTACTGATCCAACTTGTTCTAGACCTCAAGGTGAGACTTCAGGGTCTTTCATCCTGCACTGACAACAATTCCATGTGATTATTCTGAATAAAACTTTTATTGAATCAATTCCTTTCAAATCTCCATCCTACAACCCCTGAGAGGGGTTTTCTCCTATGGGATCCCCCCTGGCTCCTGCTGTCCCACACACAGTGGTTGCTCATGGGTTCAGGGTCAGCCAAAGCTCTGGGTTTTATTTTCTGCCAATATACAACTTTTTCCCTTGTAAAGATTAAAAGTTAACATGGAGTCAGTTGAGAATAGGTGTTGTCTTTAGGAAAGGTAACAAAAACCCCACAAGGCATCGCTGGGTCTGTTACTCAGTCACAATACAGTGATTATTGCAGGGGAGCTCATTTCACATAAATTCATAGCAGCTGAAATCCCAAAATACACCAAACTTCAGGCTGAAGTGACTAGAAAGACAGAAGCAAGGAAAGACCAGACTGGCTGTTATGGGAAGGGACACACCCCAGGAATGAAAGAAACTGAAGTGGAACTAATCAATGAGCCAGGGGTCAAACAGAAGACAGGGAAAAAAAAAAAAAAAAAAAAAAAAAAAAAAANAAAAAAAGGAATAAAAAAAAAAAGATATTTGATAAATCATTCTATGAATAAGAATGAAACAAAGCAAACCTGAGTAAATTTATCAAACTTTATGATGGATGAAGCCAGTTCAGGGGGTGGAGATGTGGGAAAAAGATCTTGGATGGCCACAGGAACTGCTACAGCAGCCAACTGCATCTGTGACATCCTAGTGGGACATCTGTTCCAATTATCACGGTACCTGAAAGGCTGCAGCTTCACACGGATTTTGCCTCACAGAGTAAAGACAGAATTATTTAAATAGGCATCTGCTGCCATCCCAAAATTCCTGGAATACTGTAAGCAGTTTAATCCCATGTGCACACTCTGTGTGCCCAAATCCACTGGTGGGGGGGCCCAAAAGAAGGGAGAAGCAGTTTGTGCCAGCATCAAAATAAATGCTCCATCCTGATTTGTTTTCCATTTGCCCTTTAAAAATTATGAGCCACAACCTGCATTCATCATACAAAAAAAATGCTTAACAGGCAACTTATTTAAAAGCAGACTAAATTTAGCTTTCAAAAAGCACCAAGCCAGCAAAGTTTGCCCCACTGCAAGAGGCAAGTACAAGCTGGCACTGAGTTTTAGTCCAACATTCCGTAGCTGGAATAAAATACGGACACAAAAGCTGTAATAAAGCTTCTGGAAGCACAGCCAAAGCAGAGATATTCACTCCTGTGTTTTCCAAGGGATCTTATTAGAGTAAAAACTGACCTGACTTTTAATTGCTACAGGTACCCTGGCACACCCTGGCTGGGCAAGCAAAGCCTGGGAGGGCAGAGCCAAGATTTGGCAGTTGCGTGGGGGGAACGTTTTTGGACGCGCAGCAACCAACGGTGTGAAAAATGACACAGTTTTTGTGTTCTGCAGGCAAAAAAGATGCTGCAAGAGGCATATCTCCTTCCCTCTGCATTTTGTGGAGATGTTGGTTCAGCTTTTCCATGCACACAAGGCCTTTTTTCCTCGGCTAGCAACAAAGTGCAGGGCTGTTCTGCTCCCCACTTCTCCCTACATCTCCTAAAATTGAGTAAGTCTACCAGCTTATTTATTGAAGTCAAAATAATCAAAATGTTCATTTGGAAATCTGCTGGCAGCTTAGAAGTTCAAATGAATACCTCCCCAGTGCCAGCAGGTGAGCACATCTCTCAGAGTTAGTGCTTGGTGTCACCTGGAGCTACTGATTTACCACTTGGATTCAGCTTTTGAAGGTCATCTTAGAGCTAAGAGAGCAACGTTTAAGCTTTTTAAATATATCCTTAAATCCCGAGACAGAGTTGCAGGGTGAATGAACAAACAGGCCCCAGAATAAAGCAGCGTGCCCAGACAGCACGCAAGTCCCAGCACCAACATTTTACAAACTGGCATTTTTCCTGCAAAAACAAAAAAAATCCAAGCCATGAGTCAGGTGCAATGAAACCAGCAGGGCTCCAAGTCTGGGAGATTCCTGTTACTTTCAAGAGAAAAAAAATAAATGCAGAGACATACAGACACTGAACCAAAGCTCTGGGTCTGCTCCAGGTAAAGCAAAGCTCTGCACCACCAAGAACACCAACGCTGCAATTCCTCCCTGACAGCTCCATCAGTCACCAAACACAAAGAGGTTTGGGGGAAAACAAGGTAATCCACTTTCACTGGAGATGCACAGCTCGAGGCTGAGGAGGGGGACGAGGCAGGAGGAGAGATTATGAAATGGGAGCAGCAACCTGTGCAGGGAGAGCAGAGAAAACAGCGCAGGGAGATCCTTCAGATGGAGTCAGAACAACAAAAAAACAAACCTCCACACTAAACCTAAAAAGATTAACAACAAATGAGATTGAGAATGAATTGTCTTTGCCCTAAATCAACCCCATCAAACTACCATTCCTAACTGGAATCTCATCCAACCTGGAATAGTTTCAGTTGTCTCATTCCATAGTAAATTCCACCCGAAATTAAAGCCACGGAACATGTTAGAACTCCATGCACATCACCACTTATCTGCTCGTTGGAAGTACTCAGAAAACACAGTGTCAATCAAAATAACTCAGACAGGAGTTACAACAGCAACAGATTTATAGATACGCCCTATCAGGTCTCTGAAGTTAGAACAGAACCTCTCCTCTGAAATCGTGGTGGAAATAAAACACTGAAAGGGTTTCAGTTGCACCTGAATGAGGATGAAATTCGGAATCTCTGAGATATAAGCTCTTAATTCAAAGGTTTTAGGAGAAACATTGAAGCAGAAAATGAAAGTGAAAGCGTAATGAAGCCATCACATACATTCATTTTTTCCAGAGACAAGTGGTAGCAAGATAAAGCACGGAGTACATGTGAGACAACTAATATGGATTGATAAATGTGTGTTCAAAGAGATGGGTGAGAAAATCTCCACTCCCATCTTTACAGAGAGGGGGGAAAACACAAGAGGGAACCAAGCTGCTGTTCAGCATTAAAACTCACAGCCTATCGCTTCTGGGCATTACACTTGTATAGGGAAAATCTGAGTTAAAAAGAGGGATTTATATTAATTATTGGGGTTTTTTTAAACAGGCCAGCTGGTGAGGTGTTTTGTGCTCCTATGACTGAATGCCCACTTTCTTCCTTTACATTCAGGACAAGTAAAGATTTAGCCCAGATGACCTCCTAAAGTTCCTTCCCAATTTTAATTACTGTATCATTAAAAATACTTATAGGAGTATATATCCAGTCTCCTCACAGCCTGTCCCGATTTTCCACAGTTTATAGAAGTGCCATAACAAAGGTATAATACAAAAGCTATAATACATCACCAGACGGCTTTTCTTACCTTCAGAACAGCGTTTTTGAGCCCTGCCAAGCTTTCATATTCATGCGTGCAAATAAAAATAGATCTCAAGGTAGAATAAGGAGCACTCAGCACCCCAGAAAACATCCGAAGTTATTAAAAAGTAACTCAGAAATAACGCATCAATGGCCAAACTCGCTGCTAGCGGCTTGGGCCCATCATGCAGGGAAAAAATGTGCTTTAAAAGCCCCGAACACAGCCTTACCTGGCTCCCTGTTGATCTCTATCTCGAAGAAGCACTGGGGCCGGTCCTGCACCCCCATGGCCGCCCCTCGGCCTCGCCACCTGGACACACAAAGCACAGAAGGAGCCCCCGCGGTCCCTCCGTCCCTCCCTCCTCCCCCAGGGGTTCAATTACGGCGGGGCGGCTCCGCCTCAGCCCCGACCCCGGCGGCGGGGGAAAAACTCGCTCTGAGGGGAAGCGGTTCCTGCCGCCAACACGCAAGCCGAGCTCGTCAGCGCGGCCCATCCCCTCCTTCCAGCCGCTCTCCCATCCCTCCCCATACGGCTCCTTTCCCTCGGGGTGTTTTTACCTGGCGGCTCCAGCGCTTTGTNCCGCCCTGCCCGCCGCGCTTTTTCCCGCCCTCTGCGTGAGGGGCAGGAGAGGGGGGCGGTGCCGTGAGGGGACGTGTGATCGACCTCCCCCCGTGCCGCGTTTAAAATGATGAATGTTTAAGTTATAATGATAATAACAATAATAGTGTGGAAAATAATTCCGACTCTTAACTCATGCTTTGAGGGGAAGGAGAGTGGCGCCGTGAGGGGAAGGGGGCTCCCCTCGCTCCGAGACATGGCGTGACGGAGCTTCCCCTTTGCCGCGTTTAAAACGATCAGTATTAAAAAAAAAAAGAAAAGAGAAAAGAAAATCCAACTCTTAACTCATGCTTTCCCCATATGGGAAGTGTAATTGCCTGTAAGTGGTAGGCTGTGAGTCTTAATCCTGGAAATAGCGGCTCGATTCCCTCTGGTGTTTTCCCCTCAGTGTAGAGATGGGAGTGGAAATTTACTTGCCCACCTCTTTGAAAGCGGCTCGGGGAGGAGGAAAGGGGCTTCTCAGAATACATAACGAGAATAAATAGCATCGTAAATAACCTTTGCAGACTAAACATAACGAATAAATAACAGAATAAATAACCTTTACAGAATAAATAGTCTCCATGGTGAGGATATCTAACTGCCCTGACCCCTCACCCTTATGGCCGTGCTGAGTTCCTTCACCCTTTCAACTTGACATGTCTTAAGACAACTCTCCATGACAGAAAAAAAAATATTTTTGCGAGTATAAATAAATCCCTCAGAAGATTATGGATGGAAAATGTTTGCTGCGATGCATTCCTGGCTCCCCCTCAGGGTGAGAAGGTGGCTGCTGCCATCCCGGGATCATCCAGACCCTTGCTCAGTTTCAGCATTACCATATCATAGAAACTCAACAAAATTTAAACCAAATACATTGTAATGATTGCAGCAAGCCAGAGGTTATTTATTCCGCGTTGGTAATGTTGGAGACCATGCTGGAGTTGTGGAAGTGGTGATGAGAAATTGAAGCGTCAAACTGCTTAGGAAGGAGTATTAAAACTGTAAATCCTCAGCCTAACACACCCTTCAGGCCAAATCACTTCACACCAAGGATATCCAGAAGCTTAAAGCAGTTTGTTTTATTAATTTAATTTACATAAATACTCTTGTAACAGTACCTTTAGTAATTCTAGAAAGAAGTCTTGTTTCTTTCTAAGTCGGAAGGACGCTTAGTCCTCAGCACCCGAAAAAGCAAATTATTTCCAATGTTTCTCAAAAGTTGTACAAACCAGAACTTTGCAGTAATTTTACCTGGCAGCAGGTTCTGCAATTATGTCCTTGTCTGAGGAGAAATTCAGAGGTTTTAGATGAAAAAAAAACCACCCCTGCTGAGAATAAAGTAGCAATGCTGAAATCACAAGATGTTTTAGTAGCTGGGAATGCAGCAAAGTGGGATTGTTTTAGATGTAATTTATCTATAGTTTAATGGTTGCTGTCACGATAGTGTTTGAGGATCTCTTGAAGTTTTAACAGCCAGATTCTGTCATTCTTTATTAGGTCTAATAATATGTGACTGTGCAAGTGGTCCCTCAGGAATCCTTGTCACTGGAGTTGTCACAGTGGTTTGCTGGTCCTTGGGGGGATACTTACAGGCTAAGCTGTCAAAAAAATGTGAAGAAAAATAAAAAGTAGCAAGTCTCATCCTCAATTATTTGGCTGTGAAATGCTCTTGTAAAGTAGAAGGGTGTTATTTGCCTCACTTTTCCGTGGTAGCTGAGAAACAAAGCTACTGAGAGGTTGAGTTGCAGGAGGTCGGCAGGAATTCCTTGTCGGAATTAAAATTTAAAAACACATCTCCTTGATTTCCTTAATCTTCAAATAGATTATTAATTCCCTTTCACCTGCAGTTTCTTGCTTTTCTGTCCTCAGAACATGAACTTGCTGGAGGCAGATGAGCAAATAAATAAGCAGAAAGTCTCAAAAAAGACATGGAAATGTGCTGCTTGCTCTTGATGAAAATAGCAAAGATTGTGAGCAATAAAAAAAAAAGAAGTTGATTCCAAGCCCTGATTATTTTAATAAAGAAGCAAATTGGAAAGAAGTTCTGATCACTTGGGAGATAAGCTCTTAAGATTATGTCTAGGACTAGAGCTGATAAATATGCAGTTTGGTGGAAAAAAAAGATACCCAAAAGAAGAGTTTCTGAGGCACATCTGAAGCCGGTCTTTTGAAAGATGAAACACTCAGTTACAAATGAAGATTTTTTTTTTCCTCGTGTTCCTCTCTGGGAGCTGCTGCAGATGCTGCTCTGGTCATATCCTGTGTCCATTGAAAGCAGTGACAAAGTCCCCTTTGATGGCAGTGGCTCTGGGTGTAGGCTGTGTGAGGGTGATCACACTCAGCACAGTTATGAATAATTGCTTCTGTATCAGTCTAGTTTTTGGTAAGCCATACATTTGTGAAACACCCTCCTTTTATAAGCTAAAATTTTCCTGGTTATTTTCCAGTCCAAGACACAACTTTTGCGCACGCCGAGATCCGCGGATCCAACTTTATCCTACCTCCAATCGACTTTAGAGATTTCTTGGTGGTACAATTCATGCCTAAGAATGCACGTTGACAAATCTTGGCTGGAAGCTGCATTCCTTCCTGAGACAGAGCCCTCTTGGTCTGGGAGGTTGAAAAGTAGGAGGCTGCAAAGCTCCAGAGCCTGCGGGTATTTGGGGTAAAACTGCTTGAACTGGGGCACAGACTAATTTCTAAAGAGTCTTTGATTGCCTTAATAACTATTAGTCTCCATGTGGCCATGAAAGCTTGGACTAAGCAGCTTTTGTTCAGGTATTTGGAAAGGCTTTTCCTTATCTTTTTTTGCAAATTCCATGTGTGGAACCTGAGACTGCAATGGGAAATGAGTTATTTTTCTGAGCAACAAGTTGTTGGTGGAGGGGTTAGTGCCTGAAAAACCTCTGCTCTGCTGCTTGGTGCTGAGTATTTTCCTATCTAGTTTGTTACTCAAGGAGGAGAAGGAATTTCCAACAAAGCTTTTCATTATCTGGGTCATTTGGGTTTCGGGGGCTGGTGCTCAGAATACTTTGGTGAGACAAATTCAGGGCTGCTTGTTCAAAATCTCACTCTTCACTGTTCCATGCAGATTCTGCTCCAGGAGGGATGCAAAGTGTTGATACCAGGAGAAGAACTGACACAGAGCCCTTCACGGGGGTCACTGAGGTTTTGAGCATTGAAAGATAAAAAAGAGCCTGAAAATTCTACATTTGAATTTTAAAAAAACTTGTTACTGAAGAACAGATGAGCACCTGGAGTGTTTCCTTCAGTCAGTCAGTCATGCAAAGCCATTTCTTTGGTACTTGTTATGAAAAGTAAATATTGCAATCCAGAATAACTGAAAAGGGACTTTAATTATGGCAAGCCTCAGTGCTGAGCACACACGAAATTAAAAGTGAAAGGCTGATAGGCAGTTTATCTGTTGAACAAATGGGAACAGTGAAAAGGGGCTTCATTAAAAAATCCCCAGGTCAGCATTTGAGTTTAGAGAGCTAAAGGGGAGAAAATAGCATATCTCATGCAAAACTTTTATCCCAGGAGTTTTTCTGGGGAGGAGCATTGATATGGGGACACACTTGAACAGGGTACCAGGGTATCTGTAACCTCAGACATCCAAACGCTGCCTGTGGTTCTCTTCACTCAGGCTTCCCTTTCCCATGGGATTTCCTGTGAACCCACTTAATACCTGAACCACTAACACACTTCCTGAAGGATTACTGAGCATCCCCCCATCCTGCCCTGAAGCTTTAGGAGCGTTTCCATCCCTGGCATGAGTAGGTGGCCCCATCTGCTATCCAGGCAGTAAACAGAATTTGTTAATGACTGCCCCAGCGTGATAGAAATATCAGCAACTCATTAATCCATTATGTGTGAATTGCTTAATGGGGCAGGCAATATTCCTGTGCTCATGGCTTTTTCAGGCCTTGAAGTCCACATTTCATCTGAGCTGCTGCAGGATAATCCCTACCTCCACAACCTTCCTGTCTACCTACATGCTTATTTGCTCCCCTGCTGTCATTAGTATGAGTTCTCCCCAAATAATTATACAAAAATATCTCCATTTTCAAAATATTCCACTGTGTGTAGATAAAGGGGTTGATGATTTTACATTTCCTTAACTAAGGAACTTAACTAAGAAATGCCTGATGTGTGGGTTGGTGTCTTGTGAATGTCTCAAGATCACACTTGGCCTGATCCCAATCCCGAAGTGATTGATTTTTTTTTTTTTCATTTACTTCAGGGTGTTATAATTCAGAACTATGAAAAAAAACCCCACCCTGATGTCTTGCTAGCACTCAAAACTATTCCTTATGCAAAGGCAGAAGTGCATTACCTCATAGCAGACACGATTTACCCACTCAGTAACACTCAAACTAGGTCAAAACAAGAGGTTCCTTTCCACAGCGTGTAATTAACCAGTGAAACCTGGTGCCGCGGGAGATTGTGGAGGTTAATGATGCCACGTCTGGTTCTGCATGTGGAGTCTTGCGTGGAAAGCCAGTAAGTGGGACACGCTACAGAACAGCAGCACAAGGGAGTTTTTACCCTTTCCAATAAAATTAGACTGTTTGTGTTACCCTGTTCTTGCCATCTCCCATCTGTCTCCCCGCGCCTCTTGTCTCTCGTATTAAATCCTGAGCTCTCGGAGGGGGTGACAACAGAGAGCTTTTGGTAGGGACTTTGACAACCTCTATCGGTCTGCTGTCGGGAAAAGGGATAAGGCAATTTTGCCTAAAAGCTTGCTCTTGTTCAGAAGTGACACTGAGGCAGAGATTAGAAATAAAAAATGGTACTCAGCAAGTAGAAAAGGAAAATTCATGTATTGCTGGAGGCAGCCACACAAGCCTGTAAGAGGCTTGGTGTGAAGTATAATATCCCCAGGATCTCTCCAATTCAAACTAATATTTAATTAATAGCTTTTTGAGGGGAACATGGCACGTTGATTCCTCTCCCCTCGATTTTTCCCTTTCTTTTTTTCCCCCCCTAAAGTTTAATTTACCTTTCTGCCTTTGCATTATTAAAGACGTGTAAACCCAGCTCGATATTCTCACCCAGCACAGTCTGAGAACACTCTGTTATGCAGCTTGAAACGCCTGAATCTGAGTCAGCTCAGGTGCTTCAGAGCTTGTTAGCTTTAGCTCAGACAGCTTCTGCAGCCCGGTGCCAGCGCCGGCTCGCAGGAGGGATTGTTAATTAGCTGAGATGCAAATGTACGCAGAGATTCGGGGCCCTGCCTGTGCCGGGGACCATCAAAGCAGCTCTGCAGAACGGCAGAGATTCATCACCTCACTGTGCTGAGCCAAAAGTGACTTCACATAGCACCGGTGGGACACCTTGTCACTGCTGTCCCAAACCTTCCTGCTCCAGGGGTGTGACATGTGGCACAGAGAGGCTGGAGCTGGCTCCGAGCAGAACCATCTGAGCTCTGCATCGCGCCGAGACCCAGACTGGCCCCGGAACAAATACAGCTCCATTTGTATGCACTGCTGATCCTGAACCATTAAATCGTATGGAAACCACGCTGACTCCACACAAAGCCATCTCAGGGACGGATAAATCCATACAGCTGCCAGTGCTTTAAAAATAAAGAATTCAAGGCGCAGCGCAAAGGGAACTGGGTGAAATGTGGTGGCTCCTGTGAGCTGGGAGGTCAAAGTAATTGATACAGTGCTTTGTTCTGCTGTTAAAGTGGTGAATCTGCAGCTGAGGCTCCAGAGCAGAGTGATAATAACAGCAAGAGCAGTGCCAGTAGGGAAAAGCTGAGCAGTTGGCAGAGCCATGGCTGCAGTGAGCTGGGGAATTCACAGAGGATCTGAGTAGGCAAAAGGGAACAGCTCCCTGCTCTTGAAGCTGAGGAATGAACAGAGAATCCTGGTAACAAATGCGGGCACCAAAAAAATTCAGGTCAGCAGGTCAAGGGAGCTGATTCTGCCCCTCTACTCTGTCCTCTTGAGACCCCCTCTGGGAGTGCCCCGTCCAGCTCTGGAGTCCTCAGCACATGGCAGACATGGATCGCTTGAAGCTGGTCCAGAGGAGGCCATGGAGATGCTCCAAGGGCTGGAGCCCCTCTTCTTTGGAGCCAGCCTGGGGGAGCTGGGGTGTTCACCTGGAGAAGAAAAGAGCTGTGGGGTGACCTCAGAGCCCCTTTCAGTGCCTAAAGGGGCTCCAGGAGAGCTGGAGAGGGAATTTGGAGAAGGACCTGGATTGACAGCAATAGGGGGAATGGCTTCAAACTGAGAGAGGGCAGGGTTAAGTGGGATATTGGGATGAAATCCTTCCCTGCGAGGGTGGTGAGACCCTGGCACAGGGTGCCCAGGAAAGCTGTGGCTGTCCCTGGATCCCTGGAAGTTTCCAAGGCTGGGTTGGACAGGACTTGGAGCAACCTGGGACAGTGAGAGGTGTCCCTGCCCATGGCAGGGAGGTTGGAACATGATGATCTTTCTGGTCCCTTCCTTCCCAAATAATTCAGTGATTCTATGACCCTGTGAAATTCTGGCTTGTGGGTACAGGCAGGATGGATTCCTGCCGGGAGTTCCGGCAAAGAAGTGGGCGGTTTCTATCGGAGGAATGAAGGATTGCCAGAAGCCCTCGATTGGCACAGTGCCTTTAGAGAACAGCAGTAATAAAACACTTGGTGCCTCCTGGTAGCAGTGCTGGTAATACCCATCCAGATGAATATTGATGTTGATATAAATAAAGCTCTATGCAATTACAATCAGCTAAGGTTAGGATGATATTATTTTTCCGGATTGAACAATTAAGTGCAGTGTGTGCACTTACAGCTAGAGCAGGTTGGAAGAAGGGAAGGATTTATATTGTCTTCTGAAACATTCAACACTGGGCACTGTCAGAGACAGGAAACTGTATTGATCTGTTTGGGAATGACAATTTCTCTTTCCTGCAGCAGCAAAATATCTGTGCTGGGAGTTCAGTGTCTCACTTAATTTGATACTAAAAGATATCTTGGTGGACAGAGATATATAAAACTCTGGCATGATGCAGTGAAAATCTTATTTATGCCTCTGCATAGGAAGAGTTTGCCTTATGATGAGACAGGAGCATAAAGTAAAACCTGAATTTAAACCTGTCAATAAAATGTGAATCAGGAAGCAGCCAACCTCCATCCTGCTTCCTTCCAGTGCCTGCCAAAACTTCCCTTCCAGTGTGAGAAATTAGGATTGGCCATGTGAGAAACCACACAGCAATTTCAAAAATTATAGAACAGTTTGGGTGGGAAGAGACATTTTAAAGATCATCTTGTTGCAGGTGTCATGTTGGTGAGGTATCCTGTATCTGCACTTGGAAATCCTGATCAAATCATGTGTTCTTGTCAGTCAAAGCCAGATAAATGCTGCTTTTCTGATGGAGGATTATGGATCAGCTGGGAAATCATTTCTGTTACATTCTGCATCACCCTATTAGATTTAGTCCTGGTGCTCAAATCTGCCAAATGTTTGTCCAGGGGATCTGCCTGGCCTTTGGGAGAGTAATGATGAATAACTAAGCCTTTTACCATCACAATAATAATGAAGTTTTAATGGTGAATTAAAGAACAGAATGAGGGAAAATCTAGCCATGAAGCTGTTGCTGCCAGTTGGTATCTAACTAGATACAGTCAGACAGTGGAACTGTTAATAGATGTGGGTAAACGAAGGAGTGATAAAATCACACCATGTCTGTAAACATAAATCAGGATCAATACAGTCATGGATGCACAGATTCAGCCTCAGATTCTGAGGCTAGAAACAACTGTAAACCTACGCACAGGTTTGTATATAAACCCCATGGAACTGGGACTGTTTAGCCCAGAGAAAAGGAAGCTCAGAGGGGACTTTGGATCTCTACATTCCCTGATGGGAGGGTGCAGCCAGCTGGGGGTTGGTCACTTCTCCAAGGGAACAGTGACAGAACAAGAGGAAATGGCCTCAAGTTGCACCAGGGGAAGTTTAGATTGGCTGTTAGGGAAGATTTCTTCATGGAAAGGGTGGTCAGGCATTGAACATGAACAGGATGCCCAGGGAAGTGGAGGAGGCACTATTCCTGGAAGGGTTTAACAGATGTGTAAATGTAACATTTAAAGACATGGTTTAGTGGTGGCCTTGGCAGTGTTAATGGTTAATTTTGATTTTAGAAGACCTTAGCAACGTGAACAATTCTATGATTCTATTCTATGACTCTTTATGCCTAGGTTTTTAGATCCTGGCTACACTGTAAAATGTTTCTTCCACATTCTGTAAAGTGCTGGCAACTTCAGTGTTGCTGACCAACATCTGCAGAGCTGACCAAACTGAAACCCACAGAATAGGAAAAGGTTTTGAGTATAATTTCTGACCCAAAAACTGGATGTCCCTGGGTCTAGTTAAAACATATGAGCCAAGGAAAATAATTGGAAAACTTCCTTAAAGGGTATTTCATCACATCTCCATGGTCACGTTTTCTCCTGCATCTCTGCTGGCTCTGACAAGTAAGGTGGGGCTGAAACAAATTCTCCTTGTGCTATAAATGGGATTAATGTGTCCTTTAATTCTGAGGTGAAAACAATTCATTTCTTGAAGTAAAACTGTGTCTCTGCCTTAATTTTCTTCCTATTTTCCTGCCAGAGCACCACATCAATCATTTCCCTTCTCTAGAGCCAACCTCAGCCACTGACTTGTCTCAAACAATTGTAGGATGAACCTGCTGTCAGAACCACCTTCTGCTGCTCGACCTGACTGAGCTGCCACTCACCTCTGGCAGGAACTCGCTCACACCGTCTACTACACCTTTTATTTGCTGTTCTACTTACAGGGAAATGAAGGAGAAAACCATAAAAATAACGAGCATGTAAACAACTCTGCCAGGGGAGCAAACAGCTCTGAGGAAGAGCCGTGAAAAATCACACAGAGCAGAGAAAGTCTCCGGAGATAAATGGGACTATTTAGGGCAGCCAGACAGTAATTGCAGCGTTTGCAGAAGTCAGCATGAATATGCCACATTATTCCCGGCAAACATCATGTTTGAGGGACACAGCTCATTTTCTGTTCCTGAGGCTGGTGATTTTCCTTTGGTTTGTTCTCTCCCTAATGGAGCAGACTTTTCGAATCATTTTCCCCATGCTTTGGTCTCTCCCTTGCAGTTTTATGGGCTGTTACCAGCCCTGGTGGTATCTGGTGTGTGAAAACTGAGACAAGTTAATTTGGATTAGATGTAACTGGAATGCTGTAGTGCCACGGTTGGATGAGCTTTGTCCTAGAAGGGAAGTTTCTGGGAGAAACAAGATCTGTGAGCAGAGGCATCATTTGCTGAGAGCAGTGAAATGTGGAAATTTCTTCCCAGGAAAACTGAGAAAACAACATTGAAACCACTTGCAAACCTGAGCCTGCCTCCCTGACTTCTGGGATTTTTGTGAATGTGAGCACATTGTCATTTTCTACATCCTTCCCTGCTTAATACCCACCAAATATTTGTTCTGCAGGATGCAAGGGATGTGTGGGCATTGCTCAGGGAGCAGCTCTCTGGATCAGGCTGCGGTGAGGTGTTGAAGGAAGTGGGAACAAGATGGGAAAGTTTCTGTGAGGGTGGGGAGGCCCTGGCACAGGTTGTCCATGGAATCTGTGGCTGCTCCATCCCTGGAAGTGTCCAAGGCCAGGTTGGACAGGGCTTGGAGCAGCCTGGGATAGTGGAAGGTGTCCCTGCCATGGCACAGTTTCTGTAGTACCTGGATACATCACCTCCAGATGCTCATCCCTCAAGTCCAACCCCAAAGGACCATAAATCCAACTTAATGCCTCTAAGATTTTTAAAGCAAAGACAGCTGGGGTCTGCTGTTTAAAAAGACAGCTGGTAAGATTTTTAAAAAATGCTTTCAGGGATTCATATTTTTGCTCTACTCTCCCGTTATGATATCTACAAAATACCTTTGCTCTGGAAGGCAAGCTGGGATTTTCCTCGGTTTCCCATTATCCCAGAAGTTTGAACTTTAAAACCTCATATTTTAACATTGTAGTAAAACACTTCCCTGGAACTGTTCAGGAAATGAGTGGATGTGCCACTTGGGGACATGGTTTGGTGGTGAATGTGGCAGTGCTGGGTTAATGGTTGGACTTGATAATCTTAGAGATCTTTTCCAATTGAAATGATTCTGTGAATCCATGAGACATCTCAAAGGTTGCATCCCTGTGGACAGGGACATGAAGCAGGGGAGGGAGCAGCAGCACCACTGTTATTCTCTCTTTGGATGAGCAGGGTGTGCTACAGCAGTAGTGTCACTCACTGCAGGTGCCACAGTTCCTTCTCCTGTGTTAATCCTGTCCCCAGGATTCACTAAACACCATTTTGGATGGGCTGTGAGCTCTGGTGCTCCTGGCTGCTGCTGCCACACCACAATTCCCCCTCTAATTATCCCTGGCTACTTTTGATGAGCTTTTTTTTT
>VWZU01003040.1:991036-1016179 GCA_013397095.1 Sterrhoptilus dennistouni | reverse complement strand
TTTTTTTTTTTAAAACTTGAGTAGGAGTAAGGGAACTTCTAGCATCCTTTAATTGCATAAAGCTTATTTTTTAAAGAAAAAGCACATTTCTAAAACAATTTTATACTAATATAATTTATTAAGTTCCTGAGTGCCTAATACTGCTGGGTGGTTATTTATTTACTTATATATAATTACATATTTATTTATTAATTTAATAATCTTCTTTCCTGTGTTTGGATCTAAGATGCACTTGATGCTCAAGATTTTAATATTTTGTTTGGTAGTTCCTGATCATTTTTATTATTATTTAGAGCAGATATTAGAAGAAATTCTTTCTTGTGAGGGTGGGGAAGGCACAAGGTTCCCAGAGAAGCTGTGGATCCTTGGAAGTGTCCAAGGCCAGGTGGGACAGGGCTTGGAACAAGCTGGGATAGTGGAAGGTGTCCCTGCCCTGGATGATCCTGAAGGTCCCTTCCCTCCCAAACCATCCTGTCCTATAAAATACCTAAAAGAAATATTTTTATTTCCTAACCAGCAGTGGAATTTTATCCCTGAATCCAGTAAGAGATGAAACAAAGAAACGAAAACAACCAAAGATAACTCCATGACAGGATAAAACATCACCATAATTAAGCTTTTAATGACACTAAAGGTTAATTAAGCAGTGATTTGAGCAGCTTTTCCTGTCGTTTCAGATAACACCATCCAGAAGGTGAAGCACCATTTCAACAGCAGCCGCGGCTCCCGGGCCAAGGGCAGCTGGGAGAGGGTGGAGGAGGAGCTGAGGCTGCAGCCCCCAGTGCAGCTGCAGCTGGAGGCCACGGAGCTGCTCAACGGGCTGAGCAATGGAGGGCACGCTGCAGGCCATGTGGAGGTTGGTAAGTTACTTCTCCACCAGGTGACAGGAGAGCTCCTCACCCTCACCCTGCACCTGGCAGGAAAAACACCTGAGGGTTCCTCGTGTCCTGAGAAATGTTCGTTTACTTCGTGTGTGCGAAACCATGAAAAGGGTTTTCCCATCGTAGTAAACAACATATGGGCTTTACATTGCAGCAGGTATTTGCAGCAGAGCTTTGGAGGCTGCTGTGGGGTGTTTTTCCAGCCTTGCAACTTCCTCTCTGTATGGAAAATGTAGGCTGGGGTTGGTGTTTTCCGTGTGGGATTCTCTTCTCTCGAAATCCTCGCTTGTTCAAATTTCTAAAGAAGCTTCACTGATTCATTGCTTGTTGCAAACTCGTAATGAGAGGTTTGTAATTACAGTGTGAATGAGTTTCTTCAGCCTTGAGGGAAAAGAAGATGAGAAAAATACAAACTGAGGGTTAAAACTCTTGTTCTCACATTGTCTGGCTTGAGTCATTCTCCCCTCTTTGCTTTTTTCTTTTACCTTATTTTCTTTTTAAATTTAATCCATTTGATTAAAATTCTGAAAGAGGCTTTGTGTATCTTTATAAATAACACAGAGGCTTGACGGGGGCCTTTTTTATAACAAAACCTGACATTTTACCCGCTTTTGAAGTACCAACCTCTATTTATAATAAAGATGTACCTCTTACTGGTGTTTCAGTTGCACATTCAAGGACTTGCCTACCTCCTCCACAAAGAAATCATAAAATTATTTAGGTTGGAGAAAACCTTTCAGATCATTGAGTCCAACCAGAAACCAAACCCTGCCAAGTCCACCACTAAACCATTCTCTGTTTTAATCCTATTAGCACAGTGGTTTAAATGCAGCTGGAGTGCCAGGAGCTTGTATTTCCTTTTTTTTGTTGTTGTTGTTGTTCTTGGCTTAAGAAACACTAATAAAATTAAGTTCCACTTGCTCAATCTTACTGTTTGTGATAGATGAGCTGGAATCTAATTTGACATAGGTATTTTAAATTAGAGTATGGAAGGGAACTGGCCAGGAGGAATTAAAAATAGAATGGAAACCACTTTATTGCCAGTCAGATTTGTGAGTGCTCCTCAGAACTATGTTTGAAGGTTAAATCTCTTCATGTTATGACAGGGCTTAGAAATTCTTTGCACTTTTTCTTTAAATTTCAAACTGCTTCAGTGCCAGTAAATATTTGTGATCCAGTCTGTGTCCACAGATCAGAAATATATTTTCACTTCCCTCTTATCCCTAATTGCTTTCCTTTACTTTCCATCTGGCTTTTTATTTCTGGCTGTTCTCTCTGGTCTAACCCAAATACTCTCACAGATTGTTCTGCCTTTATTTTAAGGATCATGTTTATGATCATCTGTTTGCCTCCACTGGAGTCAGCTTTCCTGGCTTGTGTCTCTCTCTCCTCCCATCATTCCCTCCCAGCTGAATCCCACTTTGCTGCTCTAAGTTTAGCTGTGTGCACAGTGTTTGTTCCATATTAATGTTATTTATATGATGGCTCTGCTCTACAAGAGGCTGTTTGAAATGCTGTGGCTGCAGGAGAGCAGGATTGAGTTGTGACTGCACTCCCTGGTGCAGATTGATGGATCCAGGGGTGAGCCAAACATCCCTCTCCTCACATGGCTGGAGCTGCTCCTGGCCTCTTTGGAGCTGGCTGAGCTCATCCTCTGGCTCTTCAATTTGGTGTGAAAAGGGGCCAGAGAGGTCAGGGCAGCTTTGTCCTCGTTAGTATTCACGAGAACAAGAGATTTTTCCATTCTTACTTCCATTCTTTCTGCTGTTTGTTCTTCCCTGTGTTCACTAAAGCCAGCCCAGCTCTTTGCTACAAACCCCCTTCCCTTGTACCCTTGATCCACACCCACACAGCCCTGGCTGCTGCTCAGAGCCTCACTCCTGGCAGGGTGGGCACAGCTCCAGAGGACACTGGGGCTGTGTGCAGGGCACAGGGTGGGCTCTGAGGAGCTTTCTTTGGCCAGGGAGAGTTTGCACATCACAGCTGGCTCTGGGAAGCAGCAGAACAACTTGTGAATCCTGCAGCTTCCCTTGATGAGTGTTCTTCATCTTCCACAGGCACGCAGGGAGTCCTTCAGAGGCCTTTTCAAGGGGTTGTTTTTGAAGCTGTCTCTCTCCCTCTGCCTTTTGTGTGCTTTTATTTTAGTTTAGGCTCTTGGAGTGTGATTTCATTTCTCACTCCTGGTGCTCTTTCTTGCAGAGCTTTGAGTGACTCAGTGTCCAACCTTGTGCTGGGCCTGCAGGAGCCAGATCCAAGCTGCGGCACACTCTGGTGTCTCCCTCCAGTGAAATGGCCACAGGCCTCTGCCAAAAAATCTTTTATGGGCAGAGGTTTCAATTTCTTCACTGTGTGAGGGTGTTTGCAGTTGTTCTGTACGTGTTCAAACCTGCTGGTGCATCACCCACACTCCCAGAAAGGTCTCTCTGTGGATCTTGTGTTCTGAAGTGCACAACTTCTCTGCTTGAAGAGTCAAATCAATGTGAAGCCTAATTAGTGTTTATTTATGCTTGTGAGAGTTGTGCTGTCTTGGACTGAGTGTTTGTACTTTCCCTTTTTTAATGTAATAGGCCATTCCAGTATGAAATTCTGTTTATAAAAATATGACTGACTTCACCCAGGGAAGTGAAATAATTTTCCCTTAGCAGGACCCATCTCACTTCTCTGTGCAATTTCAGCTTGTGAGTTAAACCTCAGAATTTAACAGCAGAAATAAATCTCTGCAGCAAACCATTTCAAGGCCAGTTTTCACTGAATCTGAACCCTGAGCAACTGGATGTTTTAATCTTCCCTGCATCTGTGACAACAATTCTTTTTATCCTCCTGGACTAAAAAAAAATTGTAACTTTTACATAATATTTCATACTGCAGAAGCAATATATTGAGACCTACATTGTTCCTCCCTAGAGACTGGGAACTCTTGGCACATGTAGTTTGCAGGCTCCTGCTAATGAATGACACTTGTGCTTGATAATTATAATTTGAGGAGACATTTGATGCCTCTGAAGTAAACCTTAGAATTTGAGGAAGAGAAACAGCCTTTATTAGGAAATATCCGTGGGAGAGTTACACATATATATAGCTGTAACATTATTTAATTAATCAAAAGTAGGAAGTAGGAATAGCAGGAAAAAAATAGAAGGAAACTGAATTCTGGGGTCAGTGAAGGAATAAAGATGCTGCTACAAGTTCTTTTTAAATGTCACTGTGTGACAAAAGAAAAGCCAAATTGCCTTTGAGTGACAGAGTTCCTCACACCATTCTGTCTGTAATCTCCAGTAATGCTCCCTAAAGTGACACACATCAAATTAAGTTGATCCAGATCCTTTTGTAGTTGCTTTGGAGCTGAAATTGTGGATGTGTGAGTGCATGCCAGACAAATTAATTACAGAGACACGGATGAAAGGTGCTTTACATCCCTAGATTAATTTGGCACCAGAGTTTTTTACATCCATCTATCAACATGTGGCATGAAGGAGAAGTCAGGAGTGTTTTCCTCTCTGAAACCATGTGCTGGCTGTTGTGGTGGTTCATCTGTCACTCAAAAGGAACTCAGAGATGCAGTTTATCTGTAACAGGATCTGGATATACCTGGACACAGGGAGAAAATCCTGAGGCTTGGATGGTTTATTTGAGGGCTCATTCCTTCATTCTCTCCTGTGTCTTGGGGACATTGGTGCAGGAGAAGTTCTGGATTTGGTATCTGAGCTGCAAATTACCATTTTTCATTGAACTGACAGTGTCCTACTTGTGTTGATCCAAGGGCAGGGATGAAATGTGGGTGAGGATCAAGCTGTGGGATCTGTTGAACAAGTGAGGGAAAACTGGAGGTGGGCTCTTGGACAAGGCTGGATTAAAGGCAGCACATTCCAAAGCTAAACACACATTTATGATAATTACTTTGACCTTAATTAGGGGTGTATCAATGAGATTATCCTGCAGAATTGCTGTTCAGCAGTGTGGGTGTTAAGTAGTGGCAGAGAAGGTGAGGAAGGGAGGCAGATAATTCACTCCCTGTGAAATGTGGGCAGCCTGAGCCCTCAGACTGCCATGGGTAGAAACACTTAATTACTGCTTAAGGAGGAGATGAATTGCTGCCCTGCTGTGATGCGTGGCTGAAATCCAAGCCCTGCCCCAGACCTTTGGGTGGTGAAAGCCTCTGGCTTTTCTGCTGACCTGTGAGGAGTGCTGAGCATCCTCATCTGCTGGAATAAACAAAAAAATTATCTCTGTGCACCATAGTAGGAGACGTTGATGCCAAATAGGTCAAGAAAAAGTCTGTTGTTGACCTATTTAAAAATACTCCAGAGCTCTTGATGATTTCTGGATGTGTGAAGAGCTGATTACTGCAATACAACAACAACAACAAAAGGGGTTTCTGTTCATAATCAGTCTTCCCTGGAGCAAGCATGAAAGGTTTTGAAAGTGTTTAAAACTCACACAAGGTAATTGTGGTGTTTTCTATTAAAAGATTGAAAGGAATAATGCAAACTTTCACTAATGTCTGGCTTTCATTTAATTTGAAGCCCCTACTTACAGGATGCAGCCTGTGACCCCCCTGGGGATTCTCTCACTTGTTCTGAACATCATGTGTGGAGCTCTGAACCTGATCCGAGGAGTTCACCTGGCTGAACATTCCTTTCAGGTAACCTGAGCATGAGTGAAAGGCAGAGAGTTTTTGGGTGACCCGTTCAAAGGTGGCTGTTCTGCCCCCTTGGCTTAGCACACATCTTTCCACAAGAAATGTTTTATTTCTCCAGGGAGTGTACAGTTGATTGCTCACCTGCTGCACCTTGTGTATTTTGCTGTACATCACAATATTCTGCATTTTTTTTCTGTTCTAGAGAAGTTTAACTTTTAAGAAATATTTTATTCTTACCAGGCTGCCTGGATTTGTTGGTTTTTTTTCTCTATTCTTGTATTTTATTTTAGACCCTTTTCTGTATTTTTTTAAAATAAACATGAGACTGTAAACAACTTTAAAAAAAAGTGAAAAAAAAAAGTGTCCTGATTATATCCTGACAGTTTTATTTAGCAGGAACTGTCACATAAGCCTCAGTTCTTGGTGTCTTACCCAATGATATTGATCTTGGTGTTTAATACTGGTACAGTCAATCAACATAAACTGGGATAAGAGGTTCTTGACTATATTTATGATGTTCTCAAATATCAAGCAGCACTTGCTAAAAGCTGTGCCTGACGTCGTTGTCACTTCTTTTAATCCCAACAGGAGGACCATGAAGGAATTGGAAATGTGATAGCTTTTTTCCTACCTTTTCTAGCCTGTGTTTTTCAGGTATGTTAAATGCAAATATTTTTTTTTTTACTGATTGTTTTGCTGTTATAATTCACAAGACAGAACCATTTTCAGCCAAGCAGAGGTTTTTATTATCCTACCTAGGTGATTCCACTGATTTATTCCAGCGGAGTGGCACAAAAGCAGTTCAAGGCACATTTTGACCCTTGGAAAATTGCATTTTCAGGCTTTTTCAGTGCTCCCATGTTTTGACAAGTCAGAGAGGGCTGAGTGTGATGGATAAATGCCATCTCAAAAATGGTTTCTTCCCAAAGGGAGGGACACTACATCATCTTGTCAGTGTCAGACTCAGTGATGGGGTTTTAGAGCACGACCACCTTGAAGACTCAGCAAATACTGCACAGCAACATCATTGAAAGTGGTGTAATTGACCTCAAAAATTACATTGAATCCTGGTGGTTCTTTAGATTTTTTCCCATGACGGGGTTATTTTCTCTGACCTTCCACAGAAGAGTTTGAATGAGGAAAATACCGCATGCTCCAAATAGGTTTTTCATTAAAGGCTCCTTGAATTCCTAAAAAATTCCACAAGCTTTAACTTGAGGGCAGTATATGCTGCAAAAATCTTCAACTTTTAGCCTGGCATTGCAGACAGGTGCTGCAATTTTGTTTCTAGAAATAACTGATGCCTGCAGTGTATTCGTTGCCCTTGCTGCACTTGGATCAGGGTTTGGGGACCACTATCTGCAGACTTTGAAGTATTTATGGGACTATTTATTGAATTAGGATAAAATTCAGTGCCTTTCAGCCTTCTTACACCTTTTCTCATGGCAGAGCTTTGAGGTGAAAAGACTAATTTTGATCTAATAGATTAATTTGGATCTAATAGATTAATTTGGATCTATTAGATGAATTTCAGTTTAAGAGATTAATTTAGATCTAAATACTTGGTGCAAGTTGTTTTTTCACAAAGAAAGGCTCTGTGCTGCTGCTTTCCCTGTGAGTACCTGAAGCCAGGAAAGCTGAATAAAGGAGATTTCTCTCTTCTCCTTTTGATTTATAGCAGCTTCTTCCCAAAGTGCCTGTGCACAGCCTGCAGTGCTGACCTCTGCCCATGGCATCAGCACAGTTGGAAACTCTGACCTGAGGTGGGAAAGGCTGATCTGTCACTGCCTGAGGGGAAAAAGTGACTCCTCTGACAGCACTGGGAGCTTTTCATTTTTTCCTCTTGAGGGTTTTGCTCTTCACATGCTCCGTAGATGGGTTCCAGCTGTCCCAGGCAGTAATTCCCAGCTGGATCCTTGGTTTTGTGCAGAGTTCAGTGCTCACTCTCCCTCTCTTGCTCCTTTTGCAGTGTTACCTGTACCTCTTCTACAGCTCAGCCAGGAAGGTGAAGACATTTGTGCTCCTTTTCTGTGTCTGTTCATGCAACATCTACCTGTATGGATTAAGGAACCTCTGGCAAATATCCTTCCACATAGGAGTGGCTTCTCTTTCCTCTTACCAGATCCTGGCAAGGCAGCTCCTGGAGAAGCAGCCTGACTATGGCGTATGAAAAAAAACAACCAAAACTTGGGGTTTGCTACTCTGTTTTTACAACTCTTTGGGTTTTTTTTTTTGTATTCACCTGGCCAAAAATAGCTCAGAGTGTTTTTTAACCATCCATGGCAAGGAGAACCGTTCCAAGCAGCTTGGGATAAGCAGGATCCTGGAATTATGTCCAGCCCACAGCGAAGGGTGCAACTGTATTTCACATGGTAGAGCCTGTCAGGTGTCCCAACACATGGAAGTTCTCACCATCAGCAGGCTTTTCATCCTTGCCTGCCACCATCCAGACAGCATTTTGCCATTTGTCTCACTGGCTCTGGGACAGTTTGGCAGGTCAGTCTTGCCCTGCTGCTGTAAATACTTAAATTGTGTGGTAAAATGAAGGTAAAGTGATGGGTGACATTTTTGTCTCTAGAATTTATGAAGATTCTTGGTCAGTGTGAGTAAAGGGGTTGTTTGCTGTAATTAGATCAGCAGGAAAAATGCTGAGGGTGAGCTTCAGGGTATAGCTTTGGAAGGACAGGAAGAGGCTGTGCCTCTTTTATAAACCATAAAGTCTATAAATATCTCCTTGGCTGAACAGCACATTGCAGCTAAGTGTGTGCTCATGGGTTAATTGCAAATAAGCTTGGGGCAGCAGAAAATAATCCAAGTGGGTGTAAGTGATCTGTGAGCTCATGTGGCCTTTGTTTCCTTGGCTAAGGTCACTTTTAGGATAAGGGCAATTCCATGTTTGCTTGGCCTATATGGATAATAAATCTTCCAAGCCTATTTATGACAGGCCACTGACTCCTTCAACTTTTTTTATTTTTTAAATGAGTAATTGGTGAGTAGAAAGCCATTTCCAGGAATTGAAAGCAAGAGCAGGTTCTCTTTGTTTTATAAATCACCTGTGGTTAATGGTGATGAGTTTCTGAGTGTGTGCACTTTGGAGCAGGGGACTGCAGGGCTGGAATTCCCAACCTCTGCTGCACTGGGAATTCCGCTCTCTCATGGATCGAGGTGCACAGGGGCATTTTAGGGCACAGATGAATAATTTAGGCTGGCTGTTTAAAAAAAAGAATGCTTAGCAGTTTGATGCAGCTGTCCTTGAGCAGTTGTAGAGATTCAGACTGAGCTGTAGAGAACTGTAGGTGTGTTATTGTGGAATTATGGTCCTAAAATTTCCTTTTATATATATTTTTTTTCTTTCTGGTCATCCTCATTTCTTTCACCAAAGATTTATTTTTCCTCTACACATAGTCTCTACCTCTGGTTGCAAAGAGATTAACGTGTAGCAGAATTGTCTTTTTTGCAGGAACACTTGACAAAATTCCTTTCTTTTATCTCAGTGAGTTTTCCTGGGATCTCAGGATGCAAACATGAGGATCAGGCCAGGAATTTGTGGTGCTGTACCTTGGAAGCACTTTGGGATGCAGCTGACTGCAGCAACAGCATCCATGGGCAGCCCATTACAACCTGGACAGTTTATAGGACATCAGGAGACTTAGTGCCAGAGCTTTTCCCAGGAGGAAAATGGAGGGATTTCTTTTTCACTGCACTTGCTGTAACAGTAGCGTGATAAAAACCTCCAAACCGTGAGGAATAGTCTGGCAGGAATGATGGAGGAATATTTTAGCCAGGCATTTAAGGACACAGCTCGAGCTGTATGCCATAAGGGAAAGGTTTTCGTTTTCTGTTATAAGGGAGTGGATTAAAGTTGTTTGTCTGTCATTATCCCAGTTTTCTGTCAGAGTGCAAGTGGAGAAATGAAGCCACAATTCAGCCACTGTCCCTGAGACACCAAGATGACCCCATAGATGTGAGAGGGTTGTGTACTGCTCTTAATTTTCCTGCTCTTCAGTCCCAGTTCTGCTTGGTAAAATACTTTTGGGGACTGCAGGGAACTCAGCCATGAGTGTGGATTACAAGTTGTAAAAAAAAATTGGAAAAAAACCACCCCAAAAATCTGACACTAGAAATGTTAACAGTTTAAGGATAGATGATCTGATGGCTGATGGTGTGTGTTTTCCAGGAGCATAAATTGGGTATCAACCCCCTGGATTCCTGTGGGGAAAGGATGAAGTATTTTATACTACAAACAAAACTTCATGAAAAGGACTTTAGGACAGGAGCCAACTCCCTGCTCCTGCCTTTTTATCCTCACTCTGGCTAAAGAGTCCAAAAGAGCTTTTCCTGTTTCTCCTGGGCTTGGCTGCAGCCAACCCTGCTCTGGCCTGAGGCTCACAGAGCATTTACAGCTGGGCATTCCTCAGCCTTTTACAGAGCTGACTGGAAAAACTGTCACATTCCTGATGCTTCCTGAGCATCCAACTGCTCTGTCCTGAGGCAGATCCATCCCTGAGCCAGGGGATGGCAGCCACAGCTCTGCAAAGGAGAGGTGGAACAGGGTGTTTGGATAATTGTGCAATTAACAGAGAGTGGAGAAAGGTGAAATTCAGCTTTTAGCGAATTGGTTTTCCTAGAAACGGTTCAATAAAATCAAAGCAAATCAGTTGGTTCAATTCTGCCTTTGCCTAAACTTATATATATATTTTTTTTGCTCTGTGGATTTTTGAGGATTTCTGACTGAATCTTCAGCTGTTTTCTCCCCAGTGCCACAGCTCTGTTTTGGTGTTGGTCTTAATCCCTTTGCAACCTTTTCTTTTCCTGCAATGTGTGTAAATCACATTAAGGAATCTACATGGGTTAGTCTGTGTGCACTTTTGGGATTCCAGGACGAGGCAGAGCACACGGAGTTTGACCTGTTTTTATTTTTAATTTGGTATTTATCCCATATCCACATGGTATTTATACAGGTAAACATTTTCTCCTGGCAGAACAGCAAGAGGAATAAAACAGTTTACATTGATCTCAGTGCTTTAAGATCTAATAAAAAAGAATGACTTGCAGTTTGAGAACACAAAATCTGACTCATAGCATGGGATTTTTCCTGTATTGAATCAAATCCCCAAAGAGGAATCCATCCCTTTATTTTTTCAACTTTAAACTGGTTAATGTGGTTTGAATTGCATCTTCTTCATTCTGTCACTTTGCAAGATAAGTCTTTTGCAAACTCTTTTCCTCACCCAGCAGCTCAGCACAAGCAAATTAGCAAAGAATAAACTTCAATAATTTCCAGATTTGCAGTGTTTAGTCACTTTATGAAGCTGGTAATTCTCTGGGTTGTTTTTTCTTTATTTCCCTTTTCTCCCAAAGACCTATTGAGTTTGTAGAAGGTGGGCTGGTACCTTTTTCGACATTTTTGCACTGTATTAATAATTGAACCTGTGTAAATGTGTATAAAATCATTTTGCATGTATATGTATATATGTACAGATATCTAATAAATGGCTTTTTTTTTTTGTAATGTCTGTCTTCATTTAGTGTTTGGAATTTATTGATTATATGAGAAACAAGGTTGATCAATCATTTCATTTTTGCAGGCACCTTCAGTCATCCCTGTGGCCAATTCATCAGCTGAACTGTATAAACATATTTATAAATACATGTATAGAAATTTAGTTATCCAAGCAGGGCTGTGATAGAATCTCTCTGTGGCTTTAACAGGCTTGCTCTGTATTTTCAGGGACTCTTGGAGGCAAAACTTACGTGTTGGAGTGGTGAAATGAGATGTAACACATCCCAAAAGTGCCTTTCCAGCTGCCTGGCAGGGAGCAGTGAGGATGTGGCAGTTTGCAGGTGGATTTTTAGCCTTAATGAAAGCAGCCTGTTAATTAATTTGTCCTTACTATGAGCTTGTGGAATTTTTGGGGGAATTTCAGCCACCTTTGGTAATGGCTCTGAAGACACCAATTCATCAGCTTTAAAGCAATGAAGGACTTTAATGTGACAGAAAATTCACTTTTCCCCTCACTGGAATGGGATGGGCTCATGTGTGGGGGAGATGCTCTGTGTGACAAGATTCAGAGGATTCTGCTGACTCATGAACCAGAAAATAAAGCAAAAAATCAAAGGGCTGGAAGAAATCAGGCTTGTGGAACTACTGCTTCACATTTTCTTCACATTTTTCCACCCCCTGCTTCTCCACAGGATATCTAATGGCTTCAAGCTGACTGAGGGCAGGGTTAGAGTAAATATTAGAAAAATTCCTCACTCTGAGGCTGGGGAGACCCTGGCACAGGTGCCCAGAGAAGCTGTGGCTGCCCCTGGATCCCTGGAAGTGTCCAAGGCTGGGTTGGACAGGGCTTGGAGCAGCCTGGGGTAGTGGAAAGTGTCCCTGGATGATCTTTAAAATCCCTTCCAAGCCACACCACTCTGGGATTGTGTGGCCAAAGCAAAACAATGCTCAGAGAGAGGGAGAAGCCCCTGGAATGGGGAGAGAGGCAGAGCAGGGGGCTGTAGAGGCAGAGGGTGGGAATCAGCAGAAGCTGATGGCTGGGGAGGGAGGAGAGAACCTCATTCCTCGGAACTGCTCTGCCCTTTGAAATCCAGATGTTATTTTTGTTCTGTAAATAAATGATTGCTCAAAGCGTGTTTCTTCTCAGGATGCCAGTGGAGGGGGAACAGCAGCCTCTCCCTTCTGTGGTGAGGGAGGAAAGAAAGCAATTATAACTCCCTTTCTCTTTTGAAGATGCTGATAAAAGGAGGTGGGAGGATCAGAGGGGTCCCTGTGCCGAAAGAAACAACTCCTAAGGTGATAGAAATACATGTTTTTATTTTAAACAAAGTAACTCCACTTCTGCTGACTTTCAAAGGTGACCCAGTTGCATGGAAAAACTGTTTGTGATGGGGGAAGGAAACCATGGCTACAAAAGCAGGGGCAGGCAGGAGAGAGGAACAGGTGAAATGTCTCTCTCAAGTGGTCATGGCTTTAAAAGCCCTGGGCTACTTGTCCTAAATTCAGGACAGGACTTGGAGCAACCTGGGAGAGAGTGGAAGGTGTTGCTGCCCCTGGCAGGGGATGGAATGAGATGATCTTTTAGGTCCCTTCCAACCCAAACCATTCTGGGGTTCTGTGATTCCCTCAGGCCATTTTTCTCCAGCCCTCGGAAAATTCCTTTACAAAGCAATTAAATGGCAACGCCAAAGAAAGAGCCCTAAAAGTGTCTTTGCTTCCTGTTCCCACTTAAAGTACACAGTAAGCCAAAGACAGATGTCTTCAAAATTCCCTTTGGTGGAATAAATGTCTTATGATGTAAGAATGGTAAGGAAGGGTTGAAATAATGACCATTAAAAGGTAAAG
Organism: Sterrhoptilus dennistouni; assembly: GCA_013397095.1. NCBI lineage: Eukaryota > Metazoa > Chordata > Aves > Passeriformes > Zosteropidae > Sterrhoptilus > Sterrhoptilus dennistouni. The sequence continues at coordinate 1,003,311 of VWZU01003040.1, read as the reverse complement.
CGCCTTTCAGTACAACATGGAAGGCTGAGATTAATCCTTTCATTATGCAGGGCAGGACATTAACATCCCAAATACTTTATTTCAGGGGCTTCTGTAGAGAAATAATAGATAAATTAGGCAGAAAGTTCAGCCCTGAAATGCTTTAGTGCCCACCAGAGGGCAAAGCAAACACGAGCTGCAAAACCTCCCCCTGCTGTGGTGGCCTTGAGTGGGAGCAAAGGACAAAATATGGCCCCAAAACATTCCTATTTACCTGCTGGATAAGCTCAAAAACCCCACCAAGCTGCAGGGAAGGTGCTGAACAAACCCGTGCAGGTTCCATCAGGTTTGCAGCAGCAGAGCCCTCTGTGTTTGGTGGGGCTCAGTGTGCCCTGAGTGCTGCTCAGAGGATGTGACAGAACAGCCACAGCTGCTGGGACAGGGACAGTGACAATCCCTCATGCTGGGATTTGCTGTCTCTGCATCACCCAGATCCATGTACAAGTGGTTTCCTGTGCCAGGTAAGGGACAAGACCAGAGGAAACAGCTTCAGGTTGTTCCAGGTTCTCTCCCTCAGCCAGGGGAGGGTTGGGTTAGATTTTAGGAAAGATTTTTTTTGTGAAAAGGTGGTCAGGCACTGGAACTGGCTGCTCAGGAGAGTGGTGGTTGAGAAACTCAGGTGATCCTGACGCCTGAAGTTTTAGCTGTCATGTATTTCATGTTCTGTGGTGCCCAGGGGTGCAGTTCTGAGCTCACAGTCAGTGTCACTCAGCTCTCTGCACACAGCAGGGACACAAAACAAACCCTTGTCCTGCTGCACACCAAGGACAACTGGCACAAGTGTTCAGGCCCAAAAGCACAAACAACGGTGGCTGAAGGGAGAAAACAAGAAGGATGGGACTGCATCACCTGCAGCTGGGATTGGACAATTCAACCCCAAGGTGCAAATGGACCAAAACTTATCAAAGTGTGAGACGTCGTGGCTGTTTGTCCATTTTGGGTCCACCTTGGATGTAGCCCTGGCCAGGCTCTTGTCCTGCCCAAGGTGGATCCTTAATATAAATAAATATCTCCTTTATTCTCCAGCTCTGTCCAGTCTCTGTTCCAGCTCAGCCTTCCCAAGGTATCAATCCAGAGCAGGAACCTCTGGTGCTTGAGGCATCTCAGAGCTGCCAGCTGGGTTTTTGGTTTGGACTCAGAAGCCCAAATTCCCCTGATGAGTCAGAATCACAGAATCAATGAGGCTGAAAAAGGATTGAGTCCAATATTGCCAAATCCACCACTAAGTCCTGCCCCAAAGTGCCACATCCACACGTTTCTTCAACACTTCCAGGGATGGTGTCCTGTGCTGGTGGTACTGAAGCTTCTGCTTTGTGCCTGTTATTTAAATAAATAAAATGAATCGATTTATTAATTTTATAATTAATAAATAAATTACTTATTTAAGTAATAAAGTAATTTTCCTCCTCTTTGAAACTTCTTCTTGGTACATTCTGGGGCTGGAGGGGGCAGGTGGGGAGCAGCAGCACTTTGTGGTTAATTCACTAACCCGAGCAGGGAGGAGCCTTGTTCCCCCCAGTTCCCAAGGCTCCTCGCCTGTTCCCTGAGCTCACAGAGGATTTCCTGATCCCCTCCAACCATTAACAGGTACATAACACTTCCCTAGAGGTGCTCAGGGTCAGGTTGAATGGGTCTTCAAGCAGCCTGGCTTAGTGGAAGGTTTCCCTTCCTCAGAAACTGATGATCATGGAAGTTTTCCCCAAGCCAAGCCATTCTCAGATTCTGTGGTTCTATGACAGCAAGGAATACTTTCCTGTAAAATAATAATAATAAAAAATATAAAATAATAATAATAATAATATATAAATTATCTTAATTTCTTCTTTTGGAGCTTTCTGCTTCTCCCTGTTCCCGGCACTGGGAGGCACCAGTGCACAAGGCTGGGAAGGGAAGCCGAACTGCTCGCTCGGGGAACCTGCTGAATTTCGTACCCGCTCCTTCAAACGCTATGCTTTTCCCAGCAGATTTTGCTGTAGGATTCCTGAAACGGAGGTCAAACACCTTGAAGACTATAGGAGGATCATTCTGGGGCTGGAACCAGTTTGTCAGAAGCAAAAGGTCACTGCAGCTTTTATTTTCTTGGTTTCTCATGTCTTTAAGGAACAAAGCCTCGGTCTTTGCACAGCTGGTCTGAGCCCTGGGGTTTTGTCCCCAGCCTGAGGGATTCAAGAAGGGACTGGAGGGTTTCTGAGAGAGGTCACACATCCACACTTTCCTGCTCCTTAATCCATCTGCAGAAACTGCCTGGTAAGTTGAGTTTTGGCAAGGGACTTGAGGCAAAGCCTTGTTTCCAAAACTGGTGATAAATGGCCATGGGGTGACGCTGCCCTTGCAGCCTTGGCCTTGGCAGGAGGAGGTGGCACAGAGTCCCAAGAGCAGGTAAAAGGGATGGATTTCTCCCCAGCTTAATCCCACAGTAAATTTGCTGCTGTTGAGGAGTGAAGAGGAGTTGCCTGGTGAGGAGAGTCCTGTTTGCATCTACAAGAAGTTGCCAAACTACTGGTATCACCTACAGTCAGGGAAAAAAAATTCCCAGCCACAATTTTAGGGATTTCTTTTTTTCAGGAATTTCTTTCCCTGTAGTGTTTTTTTTTTGTTTGTTTGGTAGATTTTTTTTCTTGCTTTGTTTTAAATCTCTTCCTGATCATTCCATGGAGTGTGCTGAGCTGTCATGTATCACATCTTCACTGGCAAAGAGTGAAGCAATGCTGGGGCACCTCCAGTCCTGGGGTCAGTTTTGGGCCCCTCATGACAAAAAGGACATTGAGGGGCTGGAGAGTGTCCAGGGAAGGGAATGGGGTTAGGAAAGGGTTTGGAGCAGCTGAGGGAGCTGGGAAAGGGGCTCAGCCTGGAGAAAAGGAGGTTCAGGGGGGACCTTGTGGCTCTGCACAAGTCCCTGACAGGAGGGGACAGCCAGGGGGGATTTGGGATCTGCTCCCAGGGAACAGGGACAGGAGGAGAGGGAACGGCCTCAAGTTGTGTCAGGGGAGGTTTAGGTCAGGTATTAGGAAAAATTTCTTCATGGAAAGGGTTTGTATGCATTGGAACAAGGTGCCCAGGGAGGAGCTGGAATCGCCATCCATGGAAATGTTCAGAAGCTGTGTGGATCTGGCACCTGGGGACAGGGTTTGGTGCTGAACACAGCAGGGCTGGGTTAAGGCTGGACCTTAGAAATCTTTTCCAACCTTTCTAGTTCTGTGATTCTGTGATTGCAATTGGCAGGTCCAGGATGCGTGTTGGATATAAATTCCACCAGGAGGGAAGTGAAGCTCTGGAACAGCTCCCACAGGCTGGGGTTTCTCCGTGCCCAGACTGAACCATCTTGGCTGGGCAGATGGAAGGCTAAGCTGGAACAGAGACTGGACAGAGCTGGAGAATAAAGGAGATATTTATTAAAAGGCCTTTAAGGACACACCTTGGGCAGGACGAAAGCCTGGCCAGGGCTACATCCAAGGTGGACCCAAAGTGGACCCAAAATGGACGCAAAATGGACACAAAGTGGACAAACAGTCACGAGGTCTCACACTTTGATAAGTTTGGTCCATTTGCACCTTGGGGTTGAATTGTCCAATCCCAGCTGCAGGTGATGCAGTCCCATCCTTCTTGTTTTCTCCCTTCAGCCACCGTTGTTTGTGCTTTTGGGCCTGAACACTTGTGCCAGTTGTCCTTGGTGTGCAGCAGGACAAGGGTTTGTTTTGTGTTCCTGCTGTGTGCAGAGAGCTGAGTGACACTGACTGTGAGCTCAGAGTTGCATCCCTGGCCACCACAGAGTTTTAAATACATGGAAGCTCAAACTTCAGGCATCAGAACCACAGCTGATGTGCAGCATTGCTGGTGTCAGCCCTGCCTCAAGCCAAAGCTTGCACTCGATGTTCCTTCCAGCCACCATCTCCCTGATTTCTTACCCCTTCCAACCACATCCCTATGGTTTTACAAACCTGTGGCACTCTGTGATTTAATTTTCCTTCCCACCAGCATCTCTGGGGCTTCACCACCTTGTGACTGAGGGTTCTGGATGCTGCCCAGGTACTTCACAGCACTCAGGTCCTAAATTAGCACAGCATTGAAAAAATCCCCACCAAGAACCGTAAATCAAATTTTTTCTCCCTAAAGGCTCTCTTGGTAGAAATTGAACATTAATAGAATTTAGAAAACCCTTTATTTTCACCCCATTATCAGGAATCTGACTCAATAAACTTTAAATTTACAAGGTTCTAATAGGTTCATGGGAGAGTTACAATAACCTGACACCACCAGTGCCTTCCAAAGCAAGAGTGTGCTGGGGGTAGAAATGCAGTGTTGTTCCCTTATCCGAAAGTAATTAATTTTTTGCTGATGATTGAGACACATAAACCTCCAAAAAAGACTTAAAAATACTTTTAACCTCAGATTTGCCTGACTGTATCTCCCCATTCCTGGAAGTGTTCAAGGCCAGCTTGGACAGGGCTTGGACTAACCTTGGATAGTGGAAGATGTCCCTGTCCATGGCAGGGGATTGGAATCAGATGGTCAATAATGTCCCACCCAACCCAAACCATTCTGGGATTTCTGGTGTTTCAGTCACAAAGAGAAAGATTCCAAACTTGTCTTTAAGAAAAACAAACCTAAAATGCTGCTATTTTCATTCACACTGATATTTCACTGTCAGCCCCAATCTCGATAAAAGTCAAAGAGAAAACACCCTGAAAATGAAATATTTTGTTCAACTCGAGACAGTTTTTGTCCAGAAAAGCCTTGAAACAGCAACAGTGGGCTCTGATCAAAGAGTTTAATCACATCAAGATTTTAAAGGCAGGGTAGAACTGCTCTCAGCCCTTGTTCTGACAGCCTTGAGTCATTAAAATTCACTGCTCAGTTTTGTGGAGACCCCATTGCCTTTTAAGACTGCCTTAAAAATTTAAGTGCTTAATAAATTAATGATTGCAAATTAAGTCATCCTTTGGTGCCTGGTCAGCGGTGTAGTCCCCAAACCCATTGATGTACTGAGGAATTATGGGCTTCACTTGGTTAATTATGGCACCTCCTGCTGCTTTGGGCACACTTGGGGATGTGGGCAAGAAAGGAAAAGGGCTTTGAGAATATTTCTGACCCAGGTTATTAAGCAGCTCTTCCCCCTGGATCGGATCTTTCCATCCATCACTGTCTGGGAGTGAAATCAATCCTTTTTATAGCAATGAGCATCTTCAATAATGCAAAAGGTCGCGGCATTAAACATGACGTGGAGGTGCCTGCAGTGAGTGATGGGCTTTGCCTTTTCAAACCTGCACAGCTCTGGTGATGCACCCCAAACACCCAGCAGGTGTTTCCACACAGGGGAAGTTTAAGGCTCATTTGTTGGAAAAGATGGGACAGGAAGGGCTTCTGGATATGATTGTCTGGTAAGAAATACTGGAGATGTAAAAACTGTGAGTGAAATAGAAATGAAGTCCAGCTTTGAGATGTGATCATGTCAGACAGGAAGATGGTGATGAGCTGGAGATAAGTTGAAAGCCAGAAAACAAAAGGACCCAAGAATGTAGCCCCTCTCCACCCTGCCACGGAATCAGGGAGGGAAAAAGTAGATAAGAAAAGTAGTCTGTAGAGTTTAGAATACAGGATGATATGGTGATATAGCAGTTCTCATGGGCTGCATGCAAAGTTTGTAGGTTTTGTATCTTGTGCTGGTTGGTCACTGTAAATTAGAACATCAACACAAAAGGAGATAAAATGTATTGTAATAAGGTCCTCGCTCTCTCTTACCTTACTCTTACTCTCGCCTCTCTTACTCCTCTTACCCCTCTTAGCTCTTCTACCTCCCTCACCTCATACCCTCTCTCTCTCCCTCTCTCTTTGGGGCTTCCCTCCAGCCCAGGCTGGTGGCTGAAGGCAAAGCCCTCTTTACCCATGACCCTTGTAATAAACCCATGTGTTTCTAGAATATCTCAGGTCTGCAGAGTTCCTTCTCCCTGCCGCCCACGGATGATCCTACATCACCCCTTAAGGGTGAGATTAAAAACCCAGATTCTTCCATGCCCTTCTTGACAAAGATTGGCTCAGGGCCAAGAAAGAAGCATCTATTGGATCCTGTCACCGTTCTTCAAACCCTGTGTCCATCTCGATTGGATGCAAGCCAAGTTATCCCTCCTAAAACATTTAGTACTTAAGGAAGAACACAAAAGGAAGAAAAGGCTTTTCGAGATGTCTTAGCAGAGTGTCTGAAGTTTTCTCAGACACCTGTGCATGGTTTATTATTTGTTTTCTGAAACGTTTTATTACTTCATTATTTTTTCTTTATTAAACCTTTTGATTTACAGAAATATCCCGGAGGAGCAGTCTTGCTAATTATTACAGCTATTCTTCTGCAAGGCTGGATCCTCATTGCGTGGAGTTAAACCCACGCACAGCCCCACTGCAGTTTGGCACCTCCTGCACATCCACCTCTCTCAGGATGGTCAAAAAGCCCCCATCCCCTCAGAATGGTAAAAAAATCCCCTGGTGTGAGGACCCCCTTCCCACTGGAATCCACTCTATCCACACAGAGAATTGGCCAGGAGGGACTGAGACCCCAGAGAAGCTGTGGCTGCTCCTGGATCCCTGGAAGTGTCCAAGGGAGGCTGGATGGGGCTTGGAGCAGCCTGGGATAGTGGAAGATGTCCCTGCCCATGGCAGGAGGTTGGAAATGTGGTGATTTTAAAGGTCCTAAAGGTGGTTCACTGGAGCAATTTTGTTATTTTATTTTCCATGCCATTTCCTTCACTCTTGACAGTGGAAAACCACAGAGGAAGTGGTGTGTGACCTGTTTGCCCTTAGTGACCTGTTTGCCCTTATCTGCTAAGCAGGGACAAGAAAACAGGGAAAGAAATAGCCAAATTTAATCTGCTCTGGGTTATTTTGGAGCCCCATCTGGACAGTTCAGCTCTTCTTCCCTCACATTCCAGGGAAGGGAGTGAACAGTTCAGATCAGGGATGCACCAATCAACAAAACCTGAGAGCAAATCCCAAGGCAGGTGAAATCCTTTCAGCACCTGAAGAGGCTTAGAAAAAAAGAGGCAGAGAAACTTCTACACAGGCAGAGAGTGACAGGACAAGGAGGAATGGTTTTAAAATGAAAGAGGAGAGATTCAGATCAAGAAGAAGAAATTAGGAAGATCAAGAAGAACCACTAGGAAGAAAAGGTTCCCTGTGAAGTTGGTGAGACCCTGGCACAGGGTGCCCAGAGAAGCTGTGGGAATCCACTCCCCTGGATCCCTGGAAGTGTCCAAGGCCAGGCTGGACAGGGCTTGGAGCAGCCCAGGATAGTGGGAGGTGTCCCTGCCCATGGCAGGGAGTGGGGCTGGATGATCCTTGAGGTCCCTTCCAACCCAAACCATTCTGGGATTACAAGATTCCCTGAACTTGCCATTCCAGCAGTATCAACATGGATGGATCCACTAGAGGGAATTCTCTCCACAGCTAATCCTGATTTTCAACAGCTTAGGACTCAGGTGATCTCCTTTAACCCATGAGCATCAAGTGAAGCTGGAATTTCTCATAATTTCTTCTCTCCCTTTTTTATTGTTTCATATAAAATGATGCTGGGCTGCATTTCCCTCACCAACCCCCACCAGCAGAGGAGTAATTACATTTATTGGAAAAGCTTTCTGATCACATATTCATTTACCAGCTGCTAAAGTAAAATGAACTGGGCAAAGTGCCACTGGAGACTTGGATCCACAAGCTGGGGAAAGCAAATGAAAGAACTGCTCAGTGTGCATTTGCTCTCCCTCTCCAGCAATTCATTTTCCTCCTGTTCAGCTGATTTAGGAAGTTAAAAGGCAGTCAGGATGGCAGCATGTGAGGATTTTCAGCACGAGCACAGCTTTGGGGTTGCCAGATTTACCTTTGGCTGCACTACAAAGGGCACTAAAACTATTCTAATTTTACATCTTAAATATGATGTAATAAATAAAATCAGAACCACTATATTCTTATTTCTTGGTTGGTCTCAGTCACTCTCATTGGTGTTGTCATTGACCCATTTTCACCCTTCCTGTCCTTCTTCTCCCTCTCTGCATCCCAGTATCTCTTTTCTGTTTTCTGGATCCCACAATCAGCATGGGAAACAACCAGCCCCAAATGAAGAAACCCCCCCAGAGGTCGCAGAGACACCACTGGCACCTCCAAACCCACCGTGGAGTGGTTTGGGTTGAAACGAAACTTAAAGACCATTTTATTCCACCCCCTATTATGGGGAGGGACACCTTCCACTATCCCAGGTTGTTCCAGTCCCCACCCAACCTGGCCTTGGACACTTCCAGGGATTCAGAGGCAGCCACAGCTTCTGAACCAAATTCCAAGCTTATCTGTAGGTATCCATAAGAAATATATTAGTTCAAGTCCTGGAGAAAGAGAGATTTCATTCCAAGTACTGCCAGAGAGCCCAGGGCTGTGAAAAAACTCATAACGAGCAAAATATCCAAAATAATGCAGTCAGAAACCCTCCAGTGCCCAGCTGAGGATATTTTCTCAGGCTTCACCCTTCTGTGTCTCCTCACTCAATGCTCACCACCAGGAAAGACCAATAAGATCTGTTGGAACATGATCCTTTCCAGTCAAACAGATCAACCTACTGGATGTGGGGGAAATCTTTGGGCTTTGATTTTATGGTACATCACATTGCCCCCTCCCCACTCTGTGCTCATTCCCCACACCAGTGGCAGAAATTATTAATAAATTTGATTCCTACAGCTTCCCCATTCCACTATTTTGTGTCTCAGGAGGTCTGATAAGCTTTTAGCCCTACCTGAGTTCTGCAGGTGTGAACTGGTTGCTACTTGCAAGTTGCCCAAATGTCTGGTGTTATGAGATTTGGGGTGTTTCCCTCTCAGTTTGTATTTGCCTGCAGAATTTATGGTTTTATTTCAGTCTGAAGGTTTGAGTTCACCCTCTTTGGCCTCATTTAACATGTGAAGGGAAGGAACTGATTAAAAACCTGGTCTAGTGGAAGGTGCCCCTTCCACTTAGATTAGATTAGAACTGGATGACCTTTAAGGTCTCTTCCATCCCAAACCATCCTATAATCCTGTGGTATCTCTAAAGAACACAGGAGGCTCCTCTGATTTTAAATTCAAAAGTCACTTGGTAGTCTTTCCATCATTTTGCACCTTGGGTGCTCTTTGTCAGTGTGGCTGCATTGTGGTTTTCATCCAAAAATTTAGACAAAACCTGTCAGCCTGAAGATGGGTTATTAAACTCATAAAATTCAAACAGAGTGTGTAGTACACAGCCTAGACAAGCAGACACTGGGACTGGGATGAAAAAGGCTGGAATTACTTGAAGAGAGCTTAGCATAATTGCTGGTTTCCTTCTGCAAAGAGATTTCTGCAAAGCACACAAAAGCAGCCCTTAAAGAGAAATGATTTGTGGCATAAGTGGTGTGATAAACATCTAAATATTAATGTGGTTCTGGGGGGAAGAGCCCTGTGAATGTGTGTCTTTGAATGTTCATGTTCCTCAAGTTGTGCACAGGGATATTCAGGTGTCTGAATATCCCTGCCTGGTGCCGTTTGAGGTCTCCTGTTTGGCCCCAGGAGGTTTTGGTCTCCTGTAGGTTTTGTCCCAGTCCTGTGGGGACATCTCAGGTGCCTCCAAACTGATTTCATGGAGCCACAGCACCCCAGAATGGCCTGGTGTAGCCCTGGTTTGTGCCTGGGATGTTTTGGTTTTCTGAAATTCCTTTCCCAGGGAATTTTCTGTAAAAAAGAGAAATGTTTTTGTAACAGCAAATTTATTTGCATATTTTTCCTAGGAGAGATTTCTTGATGTCCCTCTGGTCTGACCAATGTGAGTGAAGAGGTTTGTCTTCTTGTCACCAATCAAATTAGTCTGTGTAGAATAGAATAAAAAATGAGAGACTTCCTGAGAATAAAGGAGTAATTTTCAGCCTTCTGAATCGGAGTCTTTGTGTCATTGTGGTGGAAAATAGTGTCAGCCTGGGGTTGAAGGAACCTTAAACATCATCCATTTTCAGCCTCTGCCATGGGCAGGGACACCTTCCACTATCCCAGGCTGCTCCAAGCCCTGTCCAGCCTCGCCTTGGACACTTTCAGGGATCAGGCACCACTGAATACCCACACAGCTGGTGGGGTTGATGATGGGGTTCATCCTGCCCAGCTCCTCCTGGATGGCTCTGCTTCAATCAACTGCTTTCCTATTTTATCCAGATTTCCTGGTCTAGGCTGTGACAGTGGTGTAAGCTGGACAGGCCAGTCCAGCTCAGGTGTGTGTCCTCTGGAAGTGAAGTTATTTCTTTATTTCTCTACTTCCCCTTACTTTGTTTTGTGTTTACCTTGAATTTACTTGGGGCAAATTTACCTTTTTTTGAGTCAAGTCACTGGACTCGAAAGTGGGAGGACCAGGTGACAGTGGGGTCATTCCTCATTCCAAAGCTTCAACGATCTTGACTTGCTAATTCTCCTTATATTCTTGCACAATTTCAAGGTCTGAAGCTTCAGGGGAAAAAAAATACAGGTGCCACAAGACTGACACATATTCCTGAGCTGGCAGCAGGGTGAATGATGTAAATCTTTTGTGTCTCTGCACTGGGAGCTGTTCTGGCGTCACAGAAAGGCTGAGGTTGGAAGGGACCCTCTGGAGTCACCAGCTCCAAGTCCCACCTAGGTCAGGCTGCCCACGATCATTCCCCCTTCAATGAGCTGAATTTTCTTTTGAAATATAGATTTTGCCTCTAGAGCTTGGCTGAGTCCTTTAAGAAGAGTGATGAAACCCATTTATCTCTGCAGAGGGAGGTTTGCCAGGAGCACTCCTGCATTATCCACATGGGGTGTTTGCTTTGTCCCGGGGTAAGTTATGCCTGTGATCATTTTAAAAGACAGCAAATGGGCTGCAGGAAACAAAGCAGACAGTCAGGGTGTAATGAAGTACCTTCCATCCCAAAATTGTGCTCAGTCTCAAGGATTCCTCTCATCCATTAGGTATTGATTTGAGGGGAGGACACAAAACAAAGCTGCCAGCTGGCCCCGAGCGGCGTAAATCCAGAGCAGCTCCTGAGGAATCAATGAAATGCCATCGATTCAGAAATGCTGCAATTAAATGAGCTAATGGGTGAGGGTTTGGGGGAGCTGAGGGGGCTGAGTGACAGTGACAGTGATGGCATCAGCCTGGCCAGGTGGCAGAAGAGTTGAACTCAACGAGTTCGAGTTGGGTGGGACCATGAGGGGTTTGGGCACATATTTTTGGGTGTGTTTGTTTTTTGGGTGTGTCCCCTGGGTGCAGCCAGGACCCCAGGGTTGGACATTGCTCTGTTATAGGAAACTTTTTTGAGAATTTATTGCTCAATTCTGGGAAATCTAGGTACAGAAAATTCTCAAAAACTTGTGCATACAGGGCCAAACAGGGAAATAAATACAGGGTTTGACCTGAGACCTTAGTAAAGCCTTCCAGATCTAGAGACCATAACCAAAAATGTGGGTTTGTAATTTAGATAGGAACATATTAAGCTAGGTAGTAGAAAGTTTTAAGGCTTTGATGTATGATGTTTGGATATAGAAGTAGTTACAGAAATAGTAAAAGGTTTTAAGGTGTAGCAAGTAGGTTTGTGTGTTATTATACGATTGGATAAGAAAGTCCACACTGCAGAAAAGACGTAAAAAGCAAATTAATTAGCTGTTCGTGTGGAAGTAGAAATATTCCTTGTGGTAGTAGTTTATTGGCTAATAAACCTTTAAAACACCTTGTAACCTGTGGTCTTGTGATCACTGACCACAAACTCCTGGCCTGTGTGATGAAGATGTTCTCACTCCCTCATGAGACTGTAGAAGAAGAATAATTAATAATGCTTTAAGATGTCTCCCAGTGGTCCCGTCTCTCTTAATATCCCAACAAGCAGTGACATGAGCTGCTCTGGAAAACCTTTCCATTGTGGTAAACAGAAGAGTGTTCAGATTTCAAAATAAAAGAGCCAGAGGTTGAGCTCAGGTGCCCAAGGCTGGATCATCCTCACTTCTAAACTGCTTGTTTTACCTCCAGCTGCAACTTTCCAAGAGTGAGGAATGGTGCCCAAAAGTTGAGAGACTGATTCTCCTCCTTTGCTCCACTCTCATGAGCCTCCACCTACAGTGTGTGTGGTGCCTTGGGAAGGCTGAGCTGGAACAGAGACTGGACAGAGCTGGAGAATAAAGGAGATATTTATTAAAAGGTCTTTAAGGATCCACCTTGGGCAGGACAAGAGCCTGGCCAGGGCTACACCCAAGGTGGAC
>VWZU01003040.1:966865-990631 GCA_013397095.1 Sterrhoptilus dennistouni | reverse complement strand
CTGACTTGGAGCCTCTCATTCATTTTGCTTTCAAACCACAACATGATCACAAAATGGACAAACAGTCCCGAGGTCTCAGACTTTGATAAGTTTTGGTCCATTTGCATCTTGGGGTTGAATTGTCCAATCCCAGCTGCAGGTGATGCAGTCCCATCCTTCTTGTTTTCTCCCTTCAGCCACCGTTGTTTGTGCTTTTGGGCCTGAACACTTGTGCCAGTTGTCCTTGGTGTGCAGCAGGACAAGGATTTGTTTTGTGTCCCTGCTGTGTGCAGAGAGCTGAGTGACACTGACTGGGAGCTCAGAGCTGCACCCCTGGGCAACACGGATACATGAAATACATGGAAATAAGACTTAAAGGCATCAGCTGCAGGTCTGGGGTCCCAACACCAGGATGTGGAGCTGCTGGAGTGAGTCCAGAAAAAGCCATGGAGATGCTCCAGGACCTGGAGCCCCTCTGCTCTGGAGCCAGGCTGGGGGAGCTGAATGAGTTCAGTTCTGTTGTTCAGTGATGGGAGAGAGAGCTGAGGACATTTTATTATTTTTGAGAAAGTGAAGAGAATAAACTCTTTCCCATCTCCAAAGAGAAAAGTACAGAAATCATAGATTTATGCTCCAACAGGGGATTTTTTAGTTAAATGTTAGGAAAATCTTCCTTGTGGTGAGGCTGGTTCAAAATCTGAAAGGATTTGGGAGAACTGTAACAGTCCCTGGAGGAAGGAAACCTAGAACAACATAATCACAACCATTAAGTATCACCAAGATGGTTTAGGCAGAACTAAGAGCTGGTTTCAGTCATCATTCAATCATTTCTCCATGGAGGAAGCAGGAACAGGAGCAGAGAAAAATCCCTGTTTATAAGAGGTGTGGGAAAGGTAAAATTAAATTTTATCTAACTAATCTTACCTAACATGTAAAAATTAAATTTCTAATCTAAACCTGTCACCCAGGACTCCTTTTCTAGGAGAAAAAAAAGATACCAGTGGCCCAAAATTCAGCCCCTTGATCCTGCAGATCTTGGGTGTGATTCAATTCCTACACACAGCTGCCAAACACCATTTGGGATGGCATCTGAGACATTTTTATGGGACTGGCAGGTGTCATGGAGGATTTATGAGTGACCAGCATCCTCCTGACAAGGCAGCAGGAGGCCAGGAGGGATATCTGGGAATCCAGAATGGATTTAGGAGGGCAGGGTCTGCCTTAGAACGGGAATTTCTTTTGAGGGAGGATTCAGCAGTGTGAGCCCAGCTCCACTCCACATCTAAGCCTGGCTTAACTGTGGGGGCACAGGGACTCCCAAAGCTGGGCTGAGGATCCCAGTGGCACTGGGGAGACCAGGAGCTGCCACATCAAATCCTCACCTCATCCATCACATGTGGGTCTCAGAGATTTCAGCCTGCTGGCAGCTGCTAACTTTTTCCCAAGTAAAAACTTCTCAAGAAAGCTTCTTCTCAAAACGATCTTGGCAATCAACTCTCCTTTCTCAAAACAATCTTTCTCCAGGTGGTGTTTTGCTGTTTCTCTGGTTTAACCCATGGGATCAGAGAGGTGTCATTCCTATTCACCAACCATGTTAAGTCTGTATGGGAACACCTTATAAAAGGTGGTAAGAATTTAGACATTAAAGCCTTTTTTTCTATGTTCTTTGCCTTCTGAAATATTTGGAGTTTTTCATCTTTCTTTTGTGCCCTACAGCAACAATCACCTGTTTTTCACCCCCAGCCTGGCTGGGTGGGAAATGCTGAACTCCAAACCCCATGGCCCAGCGGCTTTGCAGGCAGCTAAAAACAGAAAAAACAACCTGGGAAAATGTTTAAATTATGCCAGGGGCTTCACCAGCCCATGCAAAATTTGCTGAGGGGAGGTGACAACTCACACTTGGACACTGCAGACTGTGGTGGGAGCTGAGGTGGCTGAAATGTGTGTCTATTAGTAAACAGAAGGTGGTGCTTTGCCTTTTCCTTTTCCCTGCTGGTTCTGTCTGTACAAAGGGGATATTAAAGGTCTCAGGGTGCTGGTGCCTTCCCCTCTCTTTGCTCTGTAGCAGCAGGGGAGGGCTGGGACAGGTTTTATGTGTCCAAGGTAAATGTGGTGCTTGTTTTCCTGGGGTGCTCCTGCCAGGAAAATGCCCACGTGAGGCAGAAGGGAAAACCTGCTCCTTCCCCTCCTGTCATACACAGGGACTTGTCATCCCAGCTCCTGGTGAAAAGGCAGCCAGAACTGTCAAACTGGGTGTTAGGAGAAAGCAAATTTAACCCTGCTTGTGGGTGGTGGAGCAGACCCCTCTCCTCTAGCAAGTTTGATACGAAGTGCCATAAATAATTTTGGGGAATAAACAAGATAAGGTTTCTCTTGCTGGAGATGTAGAGAGGTTGGAATAAAAGGAGGTGCCTTTCCCTGGGGCATCACAGAATTATTAAGGTTGGAAAATAACTACAAGACCATGGAGCCCAAGCTGTGACTGATCCCCACCCTGTCCCCAGCCCAGAGCTCTGAGTGCCACATCCAGCCCTTCCTGGGACACCTCCAGGGATGGGCACTCCAAACATCCCTGGACAGCCCCTTTCAATGCCTCACCACCATTTCAGTGTGAATTTTCCCTTAAAATCCAATCTAAACCTCCCCTGGCACAGCTTGAGGCCATTTCCTCTGGTTCTGTCCCTGTTCCCTGACTCTCACCCAGCTGCCCCCTCCTGTCAGGGATTTTTAGAGTGAGGAGGTTCCCTCCTGAACCTTCTTTTCTCCAAATTAAACACTCCCAGTAATGTTAAATGAAGTTATACTGAGTGAAGCCACAACACTGCAGATTTCTTCCTCCTGCAGCATCAGCATCAGCAGCTGGGGATCCTGAATGGAGCAGAATTATGATGGGAGGGTCCTGACCCCCCATGAAGGATGATTTCCCACTTTGGAGATCTAGGATGAGGTTTAGCTGTAGCAAAGCAAACTCCTTCCCTGTGTTTAACCTTTCAAAGGACAAGACATTCCTGACATAACACATATCCTGATTTTTTCCTTGCCTTGCCAGTGGATTTCAGCTCTGGCAGACCTGGCAGCATCTTTTTGATGTACCTGACAGTTCAAACAAACTTTGGTTTTTTTTTTGGGGGGTGGAGTTTAAATGCAGGGAAATGTTTAAGCCTGGGTGATCTTTGGAGGGGAGATGCTCTAAAGAGCTGCTGTGCATGGAGATAAATCTCAGTGTCTCCTTTTTATTAGGGTTTCATTGCTAACTCAGGCAGGCTGTGTGGTTTTAAACTTTCACTGAAGTTTCTCATTAAAGAATTAAAGTCCTAAACAGCTCCTGGCACCAAAAAAACATCCTGAACCCAAGTGCAGGATTTATTGATACGTTGCATGCTGGAGGTGACATAAAGCATGAAGCATCACACTGGTCTGCAGGAAAAAGTCAGAAAAATCTCTGGCTTTGCTTTGGTGTGAGGGGTGTGAAATTAAATTGTCCTGTGCCATTTCATAACTGTACAAATCTGTTTGGAAGCGTCTGGCTGTGCTAAGCAGTCCTGGACTGGCCCAGAACAGCAGCTACAGGCACACATGGGGCAGGGAAAGAGTTTTGTTTGCTCCTGTGATGACAAAGAACCCGAGGTAATTCCTCCTCCTCTCTGTGATGCCTTGGGAAGGCTGACCTGAAACAGAGACTGGACAGAGCTGGAGAATAAAGGAGATATTTATTGAAAGGCCTTTAGGATACACCTTGGGCAGAATAAGAGCCTGGTCAGGGCTACACCCAAGGTGGACCCAAAATGGTCACAAAATGGACATAAAATGAACACAAAATGGTCACAAAATGGACACAAAATGGACAGAAAATGGACAAACAGTCACAAGGTCTCACACTTTGATAAGTTTTGGTCCATTTGCATCTTGGGGTTGAATTGTCCAATCCCAGCTGCAGGTGATGCAGTCCCATCCTTCTTGTTTTCTCCCTTCAGCCACCGTTGTTTGTGCTTTTGGGCCTGAACACTTGTGCCAGTTGTCCTTGGTGTGCAGCAGGACAAGGATTTGTTTTGTGTCCCTGCTGTGTGCAGAGAGCTGAGTGACACTGACTGTGAGCTCAGAGATGCACCCCTGGGCAACACGGATACATGAAATACATGGAAATAAAACTTAAAGGCATCATCTGCATTGGCTCCACTCTTTGATCATTTTGTTCTTTTGAGCCTCTGTTTTCCATGTAAAATGGACACAATAATATTTTAATGGCTGAACTGTGTCCCTGGGAAAGCCTGTGGAGTGGTGAGGCAGGATTAGTTCAGGTTATTTTTTGGCAGGAGTTGCTCTGTGCAGTACATCCGAAGTGACAGAGCTGCACATCAAGCCCTGCGTGTCCCTCCCTGGGAACCTGCTCCCAGAACACCCATCCCATAGAATTCCCTGGGACCCAGGTGCTGTTTTCTCTCATGCCATTAGGTGGTGGTGGAGGAAGCAGGACAGACACAATCCGCAGAGTTTAAAACCAGAAAAATCAGAAAATTCCTTAAACTTCTCACAAGGGAAACATTTCTTTGCTGTGTGTGCTCAAAGAAATGAAAACCCGGGTGTGGGAGGGTGATCCCATATGTGAGGGATTGCTGGGGAAGGGGGAAGCAGCCCAGCAAAGCTCTTGGAGAGGACAGGGAGCACACAAAGCTCAGGCTTGGGGCAGAGGAATCACAGGGAGTGAAGATCTGCAGATTTTTCTCCCTGGTGAAAATCTGGGGAGGAAGGTGGGAAGGGGTGGGAGGCAGCACTGGAGGGAGATGAAGGAGGTGTGAGAGCCAGGCAGGGTCCTGGCAGCTTGATCTTGGGAATAAACCCTTCCTCTTTAGGGATGATGTGTGAAAACTCAGACTTGGAGAGGAACAGGAAAGGGGAAAAAAAATAAGACAACTCAGAATAAGCAACCGACCACTCACAAAAAATCTCTGCTTTGCTCTCCACAGCTTTGATTGACAGCGAGGGGCTGGTTTGGAAAATCACAAAATCACAGAATCATTATGGCTGGGAAAGTCCTCTGTGATCATTGAGTCCAATATGTGGGAAATCAAGGCACAGAAAATTCTCAAAACCTTGTTCCTGAAGGCCCAGACATAGAAATGAATACAGGGTTTGACCTGAGACCTTGGAAGAGGCTTACAGATTTAGAGGCCAGAATCAAGAGTGTGGATTTGTAGTTTAAACAGAAACATGCTAAGCTAGGCAGTGGAAAATTTTAGAATTTAAAAATTAGATATAGAAGTAGTTACAAGGGTAGTAAGAAGTTTTAAGGTGTAGTACTGTAGGTTTGTATGTCGTTACATGATTGGTTAAGAAAATCTCACTGCAGCAAAAAAAAGTGTAAAACAAAATAATTAGTAATTGGTTCAAAGACAAAACCAGTCTTTGTGGCAGTAGTTTATTGGCTAATAAATCTTTAAAAGGCTTTGTAACTAGAGATATGACCATAGATTACCAACCTCTAACTTATGCTGTGAAGACATTCTCACCCTTCATGAGACTGATGAAGATAAGATCAATAAATCATGTTTTAAACATCTCTCAGTGGTCCTGTCTCTCTCACCCTAATCCCAATAGCAACACTTAAAATGGTGTCTTGTCCTCAATGTCCTTGTGCTGCCACCTCAGCAGCAGAGGAGCCTTGGTGGGTACCAGGAACACCCCACAGGGGATTTGTCTTTCTGTGTAAAACATTTGTGCCCTCCTTGGTGCCAGGAATGAGGGACTAGAGCCTGAACACTCCCCATTTCTGCCACTGAACTCAGCCTAAAGCAGCAGCTGGTATTTGTGTTGCTTTTCACCTCTTTTTCTGGTTTCACATCTGTGCTGTAACCCAGCAGGGTTGGATTTCACTAAATGTCTTAATAAAAGAAGTGCATGGAGGGGCTGCACACACCTGCAAGGATTAGCAGCTCTAAATTCATGGCATTTGGTATCTGTTCCTGCAAAAACCCCAACCTGAAATCGTGTTTTCTGAGCTAAATTGGTGATGGGTGGGATTGAGCCACTGTCACAGGAACTCTGCATGGACAAACCTCCAAGGAAAGCCAGGACCACGAATGGAGAGAAGGAAATCACTGGATGTCCCACATCCTTGCCTGAACCTTTAACAGTGAGAAACTCAATTAAAGCCTGAAAACTTCAAATGCTTTAATGCAAAGAGCTTCTAGTCCTTCAGAGGAGAACTTTCTTTTGGAAATTTCCTTTTGGATGCCCATCTCCAGCTCCCAGCAGGGAACATCCAGTGGAATATCTCTCATATCCTGGGTGCCAGCATGCTGTGTTTTCCACTTTCTATTCTTTCTGAGAGGGTTTTTATATTTATCTTGCTGTGGTAAGAACAGTCCCTCTCATGTGAAGGGCACAGTTTGGTTTCCAGCCTGCTTTGTGCTGTTTGGAGCTGCTCTGTCTCAGAGTGAAGTGCCCTCAGAGCTGGATGATGGCCCTTGAATGCTGAGACCAAACTCAGCTGAATGGGGAACCAGAGCACTGAAAGGGATAAAATAGGTCAGATTCCTGGAAAAGGACCCTCAAGATCACCCAGTTCCAACCCCCTGCCATATGCAGGGACACCTTCCACTTGGCCAGGCTGCTCAGGCCCTGTTACAGCTCTGGTTTCTTTTCCTCTGCCAAGCTCAGGATTGAGACACTGGAAATGTAGAAATTGAGTTTGGATTTGGATGTTTATTATTTCTTATCTATGTACAGTCTCATGAGGTGTGAGCTCCCACTAGCAAGTTACAGAAATGAGGTAAAATGAAGAGCTTCTAACTCTTTCCAAGGTTATTTAAGTAATAATTGCCCAATAACGAGGTGACACCTAATTTATTTATACTTTTGACCCAATAATGACCAAGCCCACAATGTGGACCTTTTTCACCCAGTTACAGAAAACCACCCAAACCCATGAAGAAGAAAGAAGAAGGAAGAAGAATGTGAAGAAGAAGGATTTAGACAACACCCAAAATCCTCCATCTTAACTCACCTGTATTACTATATACTAAAATCTTAAATCTAAGTTTTTCACCCTGTGAGATCACACAACACTATTCAAACTCCACGCCCACAGCCCCAGTGCTATCACACAATTTCGGGAGCTTGTACCAAGGGCTCAGGTCAAATGTGGTGCCTGCCTGAGGGTCAGCACCCCTCAGCTCAGAAATCCTGAAATTTTCCACCTCCAGGCTTCCAACGGGGCCCATCCAGCCTGGCCTTGGACACTTTCCCCTGTAGCCTGAGGTGTTTTAAACAGCAGCACGGGGCACTCAGCCTGGAGAAGCTGCTGATTTTGGCCAGTCTGAACCCAGAAATGCCCAGAAATATTTCATTTAAACCGTTCTCTCTGAGAACTGTGTAATTGCAAAGACTCTTGAGTCAAACCTGTCTCTTGCTTTTCAGAGGGTGTTTCTCCTTGGGCCAGCCTGGATCTTTCCCCCTTGGCACTGTAAAACTTATTTGGAGAGACATTTGGTCACACCAGTGTCAGGGTTGTGCAAGAGAGATGAGACTGCTGAGAGATGTTTTAAAATGTGATTTATTGCTCTTCTTCTACAGTCTCATGAGGGAATGAGAACGTCTTCACCACACATGCCAGAAGTTTGTGGTCAGTAGTGACAAGACCACAGGTTACAAGTTGTTTTAAAGGTTAACTAGTCAATAAATTACTGCCACAAAGAATGTTGCTACTTTCACATCAATAGTTAATTAATTTGTCTTATAGGTCTGTAGGTGGGGGCTCATGAGAGTGGAGCAAAGGAGGAGAATCAGTCTCTCAACTTTTGGCCACCATTCCTCACTCTTGGAAAGCTGCAGCTGGAGGTAAAACAAGCAGTTTAGAAGTGAGGACGATCCAGCCTTGGGCACCTGAGCTCAACCTCTGGCTCTTTTATTTTAAAATCCAAACACTCTTCTGTTTACCACAATGGAAAAGTTTTCCAGGCAACCTCATGACACTGCTTGTTGGGATATTAAGAGAGACGGGACCACTGGGAGACATCTTAAAACATTATTAATTATTCTTCTTCTATGTCTCATAAAGGATGAGAACATCTTCATCACACAGGCCAGGAGTTTGTGGTCAGTGGTCACAAGACCACAGGTTACAAGGTGTTTTAAAGGTTTATTAGCCAATAATCTACTGCCACACAGGTTGCTTCCACTTCCACACCAATAGTTAATTAATTTGTTTTTTACATCTTTGCTGCAGTGCAGACTTTTTTATACAATCATATAATAACACATAAACCTACTTGCTACACCTTAAAACTTTTTTACTATTTCTGTAACTATTTCTATGTCCAAACTTTAAAACCTTAAAACTTTCCACTACCTAGCTCAATATGTTTCTATTTAAACTACAAACCCACATTCTTGCTTATGGTCTCTAAATCCAGAAGCCTTTTCTAAAGTCTCAGGTTGAACCCTGTATTCATTTCCCTGTTTGGGACTGCATGCACAAGGTTTTTAAAATTTTCTGTGCCTGGATTTCCCACACACAGTCAGGAGACCTCAGCTCCATCACCATTTCATTTCTGACACAGTTTTTCTGAGTTTCCCCCCAGGGAAGGACAGCTGGATGCCTTCAAAAGGCCAGCAGTCACTATGCACTGCTGTGTGTGTGTATTTGAGAGTCTGGATTTAATATTTGCCTCAGCAGGGCCTTAGCAGGGGATTGAATTTGCTGACCTTGAGGCTGAGACCAAGCTGTGACCATCACCCCAGTTCCCTGATTACTCCTAGAAGTCTGCATGGCTCAGTGAGCAGAAATGGTGCCACCAGCACATTGTAAATTCTGTCCCTTTGCTGCTCTGGTGGCCAGAGAAAGCCCAGGAGTCCCACGTTTCACCAGCTGCCACTGGGTTAATCAGGATTTGGTCACATCTGAAGAACTGGGACCAGTTTGTGGTGCTTTTCCTCAGAGGAAGGACACAAGGGAATAGCTCAGTCAGGTGTGGCTTCTCTGCACTGAGTAAATTCACCACCACATTCCTTTTACTTTTTCCTTCCCCTGCTTTGTAGGGAATCTCTTCAGTGTGAAACACAAGTGACCTGGTTTCTTATGAAAAGTATAAAAGAGGAATTCAGGTGGCCCAAAGACATTAAAACCCAATTTTGTGCTTTTACAGCATAAGTGACACTGCTCTGGCCCATTGTACATCCTGCTGCAGGGACAAAGCTGCTGCACCTCAGTGTGGGCTGTTAAAAAACAATGGAATGTTCTTTGTAGGATGGTTTGGGACTTTAAGATCACCTCATTCACCCTCTTGCCATGGGCAGGGGTGCAACCACCAAGCTCAGGTTGTCCAAGTCTTGTAAAGGATTTTCTCACGTCTGTGAATCATCCTTGTGGTTATCTTCTGGATCTTCTCCTGTTTTCTTTCTTTTTTCTCTAGAAGCCTTTTAAAGACATTTGTGAATCATCCTTGTGGTTATCTTCTGGATCTTCTCCTGTTTTCTTTCTTTTTCCTCTAGAAGCCTTTAAAAAACATCTGCATCACTAATCCTCTGTCTGCAAATTGTGTTCTTCAGGCCATGTAAATGAGTTCTTAGAGAGATCTGTGCTCCCTTTGCATGTTTGTCATGTTTTTTCCTCTTTCAAGCAAAACAAAAAGTTGCTCAGGCTGCCAGGATGTTCCTCCTCCTGGTTATTTGGGAGAGCTGGTCTTGGTTTTTTGGGGGCTGAACTGAGTTTCACGGCTGTGATAATGAATGGCAATATTTTCACCTCCTTGGGGGGAAACTCAGAAACTCCCCTTGGCAAAACCAGCCCAAAAGGAGGAATCTGGTGATTTCATAGGCCTGAAGTACAGAGCAAATGTCCAGTTGTTTGTACTCTAAATGAACAACTGTCAATTTTACTTGTGCTGTTACCATGCTCTGCAAAAGCCACATGTCAGATCAAACAGTTTATAAACAGTGACTTTGAAGGAAGGGAATCGAATTCCAGCCTGAATAGGAGCTCTGTGTGCCTTGCTGGTTATTGAGTGTGGGCTCCCTCTCTGCCTGCCCTCAGCAAAGCCAAAATTGTCATTTCTGCACAGCCTGAGAGGGGAAAGAGGAGGAGGAACTGTCTGAAACTTGGTGTTGATTGACCACAGATTATAGATCATGTCCAGGGTGTCGTGGCTTGGAGGCATTCATTGCTGGCAGGGGAAAATCACTTGTCCTCAGCAATTTTAGCTCTGGAAACGATTTAATCTGTCAGACTTTGCTGCAGACTGTGTGGACTGCTTTGCACTGAAGAGCAGGAGGATTTACTCAGCTTTGGAGCCCTGGAGAGAAGCCTGGATTTCAGCTTGTCTGGTTGGGAATGCAGAGACCAGCAATGGCTGAGGGACAGCTCTCTGCAGGGCTGGCTCTGCTGATGACAATAAATGGTTGTGGCCAAAAGATAAAACTTCATTTCTTGGCTTTCTGGAGAACCCTGTGACCCACATCACAGGAGGAGCAGCACAAAGGTTTGGTGCTGGGTTATTTCCCTGGGGTGAAGGGATGCCAGGGGTGTAGGGCCAGTGCCAGGAATGTCACTGGTTGTGTCCTCAGGCATCTGATCTATCTCTGCCCATGTTTTTGGGTGATTCCTTTATACCCATGCTGTGTAAGGAGCTCTGACAGGAACCACAGAATATCCCAAACTGGAAGGGACCCACAAGGACCATCGAGTCCAACTCCAGTCCCTGCACAGACCCATCCCCAGTGATGTTGTTTGCTCCTTCTGCTCCCATACTCAGCCTTCATTTGAGCATTTTAAAATTTTTTCTTAGCCGCATTTGAAAGAGAAGATACTTCCACTACGTTTGCTTGATGGGTTCCACAAAGTGAGCTGATGTAGACACTCCCCTTGGTACCCTTTTACCTTTTGAGCTCCTTTCCTCACTCTTCTCATCCCTGATTTGTTACCGTGACACAGGAAAAGTGACAAAAGATGAAGTCAGAAAGCCACTGAAAGTCCTAATCTTTGCATCACCCAAGTCTTCAATAATTCCTGGTAATATTTGATTTATGCAGCACCTTTTATGCTGAAGTGTATCTCAAATTCCATAAATAAGTGCAAAGCTGTGCTAACGAGGTCTCAGCTCTGCCAAGGAGCCCCAGGCTCTGTAATTGCAGGTATTTCTCATCAAAAAATCTGTTTTTTCTCTCACCTTCATCCTGAAACCAAGTGTTTTCAAGGCTACCTTGAGCAAAGGTGGACCTCTGGCTCTCTCAGAGCCACAGACTGATTTGGGTTGTAAGAGACCGTAAAAATCATCCATTTCCAAGCACCTTCCATGGGCAGGGAACACCTTCCACTAGAAAAGGTTGCTCAGAACTCAGTGCTTGCCTGAGGTAGAGGAAAAAGGCTGAGCTGAACTGATGGACTGAGGAAAGATGTTGCAGTGAGAAAAAAAATGCATCTATCAACCCTTGGGATAAATTGTGCCTCTCAGAGTTGGTGAAAGCAGAAGGGACCAAAAAAACAGGGCTGGCCTCTATGAACAGGGAGAAAATGAGAAAAAGAGGGGCTGAGAAGGTGGAGGTTGTGGGCGGAGGTCCCTGAGGGTGATTTTGTGAGGGAGAGGCAGAGGCAATTACTACTTCTATTTATAGATGTAAATTTATTAGCCCCAGATTCAGAGATCAGAAACAGGCTCCCCAGGGAAACTGGGGCTGCCCCTGATGCCTTGGGAAGGGGAATCTGGAACAGAGACTGGACAGAGATGGAGAGTAAATTAGATATTTATTAAAAGGCCTTTAAGGTACACCTTGGGCAGGACAAGAGCCTGGCCAGGGCTACACCCAAGGTGGACCCAAAATGGTCACAAAATGGACAAATGGTCATGACATCTTACATTTTTATAAGTTTTAGTCCATTTGGATCTTGGGGTTGAATTGTCCAATCCCAGCTGCAGGTGATGCAGTCCCATCCTTCTTGTTTTCTCCCTTCAGCCACCGTTGTTTGTGCTTTTGGGCCTGAACACTTGTGCCAGTTGTCCTTGGTGTGCAGCAGGACAAGGATTTGTTTTGTGTCCCTGCTGTGTGCAGAGAGCTGAGTGACACTGACTGTGAGCTCAGAGTTGCACCCCTGGGCACCACAGAATCTGAAAATCATGAAAGCTTATGAAATCAAACTTAACGCATCACGCCTGGATCCCTGGAAGTGTCCAAGGCCAGGTTGGATAGGGCTTGGGGCACCCTGGGATAGTGGAAGGTGCCCATGGCAGGGGGTGGAAATGAATTCTCTTTTAGGTCCCTTTCAACCCAAACCATTCTGGGATTCTGTGATGTGGGAAGTGATCATTTTCCTCGTTGGGTCATTTTAGGGATCAGCTCCTATGGACCATCACACACCCCAGTGGTGGGACCTCCTGCAAATTGCCATCAAGTAAAGAGCAAAGGAACGAGAGAGGCTGAGCTGCAGCAATGAGAGTTTCTTATTTAAAATAATGGGGGATTAGAAATCAAAATGTTATTGCTGCCATAAAGCTGATACACCTCCCTTGCAGCTTCCTCCCTCTTTTAAAAGCTGACATTCACAGGAGCTGTAGTGGTAATAGCAGCAGCTTCCCACTTATTAGGAGCTCTCAGAAGGATCTCTGTGAGCCAAGCAACTGTAATTTTTATTAGCACTGATGGTGTGTGTCAGTGGTTGGCCTCTCTTTATGTCGGCATTAACAAGGGCTGGGAGAAAATTGTGTTGGCAAGCTCTAGCCAAGCAGAAATAATGGTGCTTGAATTCTTTCTCTGCATCCCACAAAGTGACAGCATTTGTGCTCTTTAGCATCTATTTCATGCTTATGTGTCACAGCCAAAGCCTGGCCTTGCAATATCCTGGGTTCTCTAGTGTGGGTTTAATTTTGTCCTTCATAAAGTTGTCTCTGGGGTTAAGAGCTCATTGTTTGCAGCCTCTTTCCCAACATGTAAAATCTGTTTTTACCAAGCCACATCTGGACTGCAGAGATCCCACACAAGGTTCTCTATCCTGCTCTTCCAGGGAAGTCCCCTTGTGTAAGTGAGGCTCAGCTGATGTGCAGCTGCATTTTCAAAGCTGGGATGCTCATGTTTCCTGCCTGTGCTGTGACTGCAAAGAGGGATTTATTCCAGGTTTCAGGAGTTCAGCACATTTCAGGTGATCTTGATTTACTCCTGTGTCCTGTCTCTGCCTCCCTAAGTGACCCTGGGGGAATCCTACACTCCATCTGTGCCTCACTTCCCAGTCCATAAAAGAACACATTCTTTGTGAGTTTTTTTTATCGTTTTTATTCTATTAGAGCCAGGATTAAAGCATGGGAGACACAGTTTTTGTGTTTGGACTCAGATGTTTATTGATTCTTATCTATAGCACAGTGTCCTGGATTGTAGTGTAGGATGTACACAAAGTATTTATTCTATCACCATCTCCATGAGCTGTTGGAACCAGGAGGGGCAGTGTCTTCCCAAGCCCCTTCCTTTGGGCTCTTCTGCTAATGGCCCATCAATGCCTTGCCCATGACTCACAGGGAACTCCCTCCAGGAG
Organism: Sterrhoptilus dennistouni; assembly: GCA_013397095.1. Taxonomy (NCBI): domain Eukaryota; kingdom Metazoa; phylum Chordata; class Aves; order Passeriformes; family Zosteropidae; genus Sterrhoptilus; species Sterrhoptilus dennistouni. The sequence continues at coordinate 977,139 of VWZU01003040.1, read as the reverse complement.
TTATCTCTGTTTAATGGGCCATCAAGGACCCACTTCACCACTCATCATCCCATTGTGAGATTCTCTGCCCAGGGGGAGGAGCCAAGCATTCTCACCTGGAGAGAATCTGGGATTTGGGACAGTACAAGCAGCCCTTACCCACTGGATTCCCAGAGGAGCAGGGCTACCAGACCTTTCTACAGGATCACTGCTTCAGGAAGAGCACCTCATCTGGACTGCTTCCACCACCCTGCTCAGGTTGTATTCTGACTCTGTCAGTGGTCTTTTGTATTATTGCATTAATTTTATTTGATTTTACAAACTTTCTTGTTATTAAATTGTATTTCTGACTTGGAGCCTCTCACTCGCTTTGCTTTCAAACCACAACACACAGTCTCACAAGTTGTGAGTTCTGGCCAACAAGGTAGAAAATGGCTCTGTCTCTATGTCTTTCCTAGGTCTTTTAAGCATAATTTATCCAATAACACAATGACACCTAAATTATTTTTACTTTTAACCCAATAACCAACCACCCGTGGCCATTCGTGCAGATTTTTCTACCCAATTACAAAACACCACCCAGACCCATGAGGAAGAAGGTGAAAGAAGAAGAACTCAGCCTACACGCTAAGTCCTCCATCTTGTTTTATATATATTACTATATAGTAAAACCTTAAATCCTAAGTTTTTCACCCTGTGATATCACACACTTCTATTCAAACTACACACCCATAATCCCAGTGCTGTCACTCAATTTTGGAAGCCTTTTCCACGGCCTCAGGTCAAACATAGTCCTTGTTTGAGGGTAAGTGCCTTTTAGCACAGAAAGCCTAAAATCCTCAGCTTCCAGGGTTCCAACAGTTCTCAATTTTTCTATCCTATATTTGGATTTGGAGACTTTTGGAGCAGGAATTTTCTGTTTCTTTGTGCGGTTTGTACCTGCACCAGTGAGGTCTTGATCCACTCCAGAGTCTGCAGGACTCTGTCAGTGCCTGGGGGGGTCACAGCAGTTCTGGCTTTCAGGAGGAGCTGGTGGCTTTGAGACCCTTTCCTGACAAAAGGACACTCACCAGCACAGCAGCACCCCTGGTAATGGTGGGGTGACTTCCAGGAAAACATCCTTCAGGATGAAATTGCAGCGGCCACAGTCGACTTCTTGCCCTAATTAATGACCCCAAAAAGCACAGAATTTTTAGTTTCTTTAATTTGTCTTTTCTCTTTATTTAACTTGAAAAATTAAAGTGTTCCCAAAGCTCTCCTCAGTTATTCACCCCTTGCTGTCACTTTCTGGAGAATGAACACAGTCAAGCCCTCACTTCAGTTCTGAGTATGTTTGAAATCCATCACAACCAAGATTTAAAACCCCTTTTTCTTGTCCAGCTGCCTGGCTGTGTGTCTGCCCAGACAGTTTGTACCGCCCAATGCATTTGTCTGGTGAGTTAAAGGACCTCAGCACAATTGATTGTTCATGCCCAGGGAATCAGAGCTCCCATCCATCCTGCTGAATGAGGAGAATTTGTCACAGAGAGAGAAGCTCTGCTGCCTGGTGTCAGGTCACTGCTCCCTTGGGGGCTTTCCTTTGATGCCTTGGGAAGGCTGAGCTGGAACAGAGACTGGAACAGAGTCACAGAATATAGTAGATATGTATTAAAAGGCCTTTAGGACACACCTTGGGCAGGACAAGAGCCTGGCCAGGGCTACACCCAATATGAACTTACAATGGTCAAAAAATGCAAACTTACATTTTGATAAGTTTTGGTCCATTTGCATCTTGGGGTTGAATTGTCCAATCCCAGTTGCAGGTGATGCAGTCCCATCCTTCTTGTTTTCTCCCTTCAGCCACCGTTGTTCGTGCTTTTGGGCCTGAAATTTGCCCTGAGTCTCTAGCAGGAAAAAATTTGTTTTGTCTGCCTACTCTGTGAAGAGAGCTGGCTGGCACTTAATATGAGGCTCAGAACTGCACTCCTAGGTGTTGGAACCATGCAGGTTGAAAATTTCAGGCTTTTTGTGTCAAAAGGAACTGACCCTCAGGCAGGCACCACATTTGACTTGAGGCCTTGGAACAGGCTCCCAAGATTGAGTGACAGCACTGGGGTTATGGGTGTGCAGTTTGAATAGTATTGTGTGATGTCACAGGGTGAAAAACTTAGATTTAAGATTTTAGGATATAGTAATACATGTGGGTCAAGATGGATGATTTTGGATGTTGTCTAAGTCCTTCTTCTTCACCTTCTTCCTTCTTCTTCATGGGTTTGGGTGGTTTTCTGTAATTCAGTGAAAAAGATCTTCACTGTGGGTCTTGGGTGGTCATTATTGGGTCAGAAATATAAATAATAGAGATATCACCTTGTTATTGGGTAATTATCACTTAAATAACCTTGGAAAGAGTTAGAAGCTCATCATTTTATCTTCATTTTCTAGCTTGTTAGTTGGAGCTCACACCTCATGAGACTGTACATAGGTAAGAAATAATAAACATCCAAGTCCGAACACAAACCTACATTTGCTGTGTATCTCTATCCCGGCTTTGGCAGAGAGAAGAAGCCAAAACTGTCTCACCTGGGCAGCACAGAATCTGAAAAAAACCCTTAAGGTATCACCTTGAGGCAGTGGCAGCACAATTTCTTCAGCAAATGTGAAGGCTGAGCACTGGGGTGACTCTGGAGTGACAGGGAGGTGCATCCAAACCCTGGTGGGGAGGGAAGCCAGGGACCTCTGCACACTGTGCTCCTCTCAGGAGGAAGAAGGAACCTGTGCCCTTCACATGGGGCTGTGTGCCCAGGGCTGGGGATGTGCTGGCTGTGCCCTCTCTGGTTAGATTGTCCTGGCCTGTGAAGACATTCCCTGAGCACCACATGGAGCTGTGGAGGGGAATCTCCTCCATCCAGGAACACTGGAACATAAGAACTTGAAATCAGAGCCTCACATAACATTTTGCACCCATGAAACCACCTAGATTAGCAGGTAGTGTTTTCCTAAACATGGAATTGTCTTGGGTTGCAATGCAGAATGTAACCAGTGGTGTGTATTCTATTGCCAGCTGTTCAAACCAGCTGGGGGAGGGTTTTTATCTCTTCCACCACCCATCCTCCCTCCAGGGGATCTCTGCTGTTCATGGGCCATCCAGGCTCACTGCAGGGCTGATACAATGCCATCATCCCATGGGGAGATGCTCCACCCAGGGGGAGGAGCCAACCATTCCTACCTGGATAAAACCTGGGATCCAGAACACCAGCACAGCCTGTTTGCACTGGATTCCCAGAGGAAGACCAGACCCGTCTCACTACCACTGGACCTTCAGAGGAAAACTCCACCCTTGTACAGGATCATCTGTGCTCCAACAGAACCACATTTGTCACTGCAGGAGGACTTGATTGGACTGACACCAACAGACTGAACAACAGGGTGTCACGTTGTGTTCTGATTCTGTCAGTATTTTTTTTTTTTTGTACTACTGCACTTTTATTGTAACTTTGCTAGTAAAGAACTGTTAATCTATTCCCATATCTTTGCCTGAAAGCCCCTTAATTTCAAAATTATATTATGATTTGGAGGGAGGAGGTTTACATTCTCCATTCCAAGGGAGGCTCCTGCCTTCCTTAGCAGACACCTGTCTTTGCAAACCAAGACAATAATTTACAGCACCTGACACAAAGGCTGATTGGTGGCACAAAGAGTGCTTGGCTCTCCCCAGTCAGTGAGAGAAACACTGGCAGTGTTTCCAAACCTCTCCCTACCTGTGGGTTTGTGTTTAGCAGCAGCTCATCCATGCACCAAGGATTTTTCAGATGCCTCACCAGGCTCAGTGCTGGGCTGAGGCAGCTCCCAGGAGCTCCAGGAGAGCAGGTGATAGCCAGGGCACATCACAGCACTAGAGTCTGTTCTATTTTCTCTACAGAAATCAATCTAAAATCTGTCCCAGCCCCAACCTGGTTAATACCTCTGTGTTTCTGTGACCAGAGTTGTCCAGTAGCATCCTGTGTCTAGAAGGATTTTTGAGACTTTCTCAATTAATGGGTCAAATCACAGAATCCCAGAATGGTTTGGGTGGGAAGGGATCTTAAAGTTCATCTCATTCCACCCCTCCTGCAATGGGCAGGGACAACTTCCACTGTCCCAGGGTGCTCCAAGCCCTGTCCAACCTGGCCTTGGACACTTCCAGGGATCCAGGAGCAGCCACAGCTTCTCTGGGCACCCTGAGCCAGGGCCTCCCCACCCTCACAGAGAAGAATTTCTTCCTCACATCTACTCTAAGTCAATCCTCTCTCAGTTTAAAGCCGTTCCTCCTCATCCTACCACCACAAACTCTTGTAAAATGTCACACCTCCATCAACAGCCTGAGATGGAGGAGTGACATTTAGATCTGCACTTCTGGATTTGAAATGATTCATCTCAATCATGCTGCCATCATTAGGGCTCATAAGAATGAGCTACTTTACATGCTCATGGTCATATTCCTGTGCCAGAACAGGCAGGAGGAAGGGGATTATTTAGGGGTATTTAATTACTTTCAGTGCCCATTGCACAACATTTGTGCTGGACTCACGGACAAGTTGCATTTGCTCAGCTGAGTGACAGTGGCTTGTGACAAGGGAGCTCTCAGCAGCAAGAAATTGTGGAGCAAGGAAAGAGAGGAAGAACAACTCACACTGGCCCAAGCCAGGAACACATCCATTAACCAGGGACTGATGGCTCGCTCCATAACTTGTCACCCATTAAAATATTGCAGCCATATCCATGCTGATGTACTGCCAGCTGCACTAAAAATAGGCCAAGTGTGCAGCTTGTAGTCCCTCAGGGGAAAAAATTAGTTTTTGTGCATTTAAAACACTGCACCATGACTCACATTCCTTGCTTGGTTTTCCTGTGCCCTCAGATGGAACATTTTGCCAGAGGTGTTTGGTGCACCCTGAAAGCAGCTTCTGAGAAATAAAATGAAGATGTGCTGCTCATCAAAGCTCTGTGATGTGAGATCCCCTTCAGCCAAGGAGCCCCAGGAGGGGAGGGCAGGTTGTGAGGGTGTTGTCAGTCTGATGCTGAGGAGCTTGGGGACAGCAGGTGTGGGGAAATGGATTTGTAGAGAATTTTTAGAGCTTGACAGAAGGCTTACACAGTGTGCATTTGTGTAAAACTTGAGATAAAGTCTGATGATTTGGAAAGGCCATGGAATAGGACAGACATTGTTGAGAGAGAAATGGAACTGGAAACCAGTTTCAAATTATGATTTTGCAAATAGATTGGATATTTTAGAAAAATAAAACTATGAAAGTTGTATTGTAGTAGGACCCACAAAGAGTATTTTTAGATGATTGGCTTAGAAGCATTTGTGTAGAAAAAGTTGATAGGCCCAAAAATGCTTATAATGGATTGTAATTAAGAAATAGTTTGGCTTCTGATTTTAATGGCCTGAATTATAACATCTGTACGATCTCAGTCTTCACCTAAGACTAAAAATAGAATAAAAGTCTTTAAAACACCTCTCAGCTGCCCCATCTCTAGGTCAGAAAAAGGGATAATCCCACAGGCAGAACCATCCTGGGCTGCTCCTGTGGCGCTGTGAGGGTGGCAGAGGCTGGCAGGAGGTGACATCCTGTGGAATTGGCAGCTGGAGCAGCTGGAGTTGATGTGGTGCCTGCTGGGGAGGGTCAGGCTGAGGAGGAAGATGATTTTTTATCCTTCTTTGGACCCGTTTATTGGGGATTTATTTATTGACAAGGAAGGAAGCAGAGGGTTCTTGAAATGCACCTGCCTTGGAGAGGTTTTATAAGCCTCAAAAACACACAGGAAAGACCTGTCTGGTGAGGGAAGGCTTGGTCTTGAAGCCAAATAAATCATAGAACCATGGAAGAATTTGGCTTGGAAGGGGTCTCTAAAGGTCACCTAACCAAACACCCTTTCAATGAGCAGGCACATCTTCAAATGACAAATGTTTCACTAAGACAAAAACAAACACAAAAAGTCGGTCAGAACCTCAGTGAGAAGCTCGTCCTCAGCCCAGGCAGTCCAAGCAGCCCCTGTAACAGGGCCACCATTTCCTCTGCCCATCCTCTTTTACCTACTGAAACAAGAGGGGAAGAACAGTTTTGGTCCAAAATCAGATGTTTAAAAGATAACAGACCATTTCAAATTAGTCACTCAGGCTCTTTCTACATCAGACATGAGAAGAAGAAGCTTCCAGAGCTCCCAGCTCATTTCCTGGTGACATTTTTCAGGCAGTTACGTGGCCTTCAACCATTTATCAGTAGGTTTATGACCTCCAGATAGAATTTGAAGCTGAACATTTTGCAGATCACTTACCAGTTACTCCACATCCTTATTTTTAAACTTTCTCCTTTTTTTTTTTTCCCTTTTCAGAGCAGCAAATGCTGTTTGCTCCTCTGTTCAAGGTGCTGGTGCAGATCCCTCATTCCTTGGTGACATTTGCCACCTGTGCCCTGCTAAATGGTGCCCTGATGTGTCCCAGGAGCTCATTCATCCCCCTGGCTCTGCCTCAAGCTTTTTGCCTTGTTCATTAACATAATTACTTCCTTGCATTAGTGTGTGCCTGTAATAAAACCTCTGCTCCTCCTGTTGGAAGCCACAGAGGTTGAAAGCTTGGTCATAAAAATCAGCAGTGACTTAACAAATTACTTTTCCTCTCAACTATTTGGCTGGTTTGGCAGAGGTCTCTTTTCCTGTGCTGAGTTTTTCCCAGTGTAGGGGCACTAAAAAAACTCCTTTATTAGTGAACTCACCTTGATTGTGATGGTCAAGAGCAGATGGGAGGTAAGAGGAAATTCCCTGCATGGAATAATATCCATTCCTAAATGCAAGGGCAACATTCAGTTCTGGAAATGATGATAGGAAGAACCAGAAATTGGTTTTTAAGATAATTTTTCTACAATGCCAAGTTCTGTGAGCTCCATGCTTTGCCTGGGATTGAATTCTCTTTAAGAAACAGCTTCTATTCAAATTTATTTTTGCCCATACTCTGCCTCTTTTTGCCTCCCATGGGAATTATTTCTCAACTGGAAAGTAAATCTTGCATTAAGACCTCCCAAACACTCTGTCCACAGAGGGATTAATTGCAATATTTAAAAGGACATGGCTGACAAGGAGGGGTTGGACTCTAAATGAGTTTTTTAAATCTAGACAAGAACACAACAAAAACAGGAGAAAAATATGAAAAGTGAGAGTAAAAGTTCACTTATTAGAGCAAAATCCTCAGAGAATGACGGTTTTTTTCTGTCTCTTGAGGTTTGTGATCAGCTCTAAACATGTGTTTGGTACCTTTTCACACAATCTGGGGTGTTTTAAATACGTGTATGGGGCAGGCAGGATGCACAAGGTGCTCAGTGCCTGCTGAAGTGGAGTCTCATGGCTCTCAAATAACATTAGAAGCCTGATTTTAGGCAAATAAATTCTATCCCTGGGCTCTGATAATGGATTTAGGGAAGAAGTGGGTACTTTTAGGGGAGCAATATGCTTGACCTATTTATATGTCCTCTGAATGTGAATTGTCCCCTTGACCGATTTGGCGTGGGCTGAGGAGCTCAGGGAGCATCCAAACCTCAGGGAAGAGCTGGAATTAACTGGAATTAACCCCTGACTCTCAAGCCCATCTCCACTGCCTGTCTCTCAAGAGCAGCCAAAACAGAAGCACATTTTTGGTTTTTTATCCTGGCTGGGAATTCGTGGTGACCTCAGCTGTGGCTCGGCCATTTGTCACCTCCTGTGCCAGGCAGGCAAATTGCCCTGACTCTGAAATCAGGGTAATTAGGGAAAAACAGTGTTTTGAGCTGCTGCAACCCATCAGAATAAAACATTTCATTTGAATCAAAGTGCTCTGATCAAAGTTGGAGAATTAAGATAACAAAAGAGCAATTAGGGAAATTTGCCAAATGAACGACTCGCGTGGGTGGAAATAGGTTCTTTCAAAAATGTCATCAAAACATCTGAGCTCTTTAAGGATGCTCCTTTTCTTTTTTGTTTGGAAATTGCTCGTTTAGGAGAACAACAACACAGAGTGTGTCATAGGCTGGTGTCACCTGCTCTCCTCCACTTTTCTTCTCCCTGAGAAGGAGTGTCCCAAATCCCAGGGCGATGGGGAAGCTCTGTGTCCCAGCTGTGTGGCCCAGATCAAGGTCTGGCTGCTGAAATGTTCACAGAGATGCCCAGAGCACTCCTAGGGACAAATGCAAACCAGCAAAGATTCTTCCCTCAGGCTCCTGCTCCTTCCTGAAGGATCAGGGGGTGTGGGAGGCCGGAGGTGTCCATGGATGAGGTACATGGATGTCCATGGATGAGGCTGGACGAGCCCCAACCATGAGGATTTGCAGCCCTGGGGACCAACAGTGCCCTGGGCTGCATCAAAAACATGTTTGAGGGAAGGGATTCTGTCCTTCTGCTCTGCTCTGGGGAGATCTCACCTGCACTGCTGTGTCCAGCTCTGGGCTCTCTGATGTAGGAGAATCCAGGGGAGGCCATGGGGATGTTTCCAAAGGCTGGAGCCTCTCTGGAGCCAGGTTGGGAGAGCTGGGGGTGTTCAGCTGGAGAAGAGAAGGCTCCAGGGAGAGCTCAGAGCCCCTTGCAGGGCCTGAAGGGGCTCCAGGAGAGCTGGAGAAGGACTGGGGACAAAAGACGGAGGGACAGGGTACAGGGAATGGCTTTAAACTGAAAAAGGGCAGGTTTAGGTGGGATATTGGGGAGGAATTCCTGGCTGTGAGAGAGGTGAGACCCTGGCACAGGTTCCCAGAGAAGCTGTGGCTGCCCCTGGATCCCTGGAAGTGTCCAAGGCCAGGCTGGATGGGGCTTGGAACACCCTGGGACAGTGGAAATTGTCCCTGCCCATGGCAGGGGGTAGCACTGGACGATCTTTACCGACCCTTCCAACCCAAACCATTCTGTGATTAAAAACTATATAAATGTGGCAAGACCCACAATGGGCTGGAAAATTCCCTGGCAGGCTCTGGCAGAGTGTGAATTGTCCCACTTTGCAGAGCTGCTTTGTAAAAAAAGAACCTGAGGTGAGGGGGGGAACAAAGCAAACCAAAGCTGGCAGACAGAGCAGCTGCACCTTGAGCAGGCAGAGGGGTTTACAGGCTCCTGTCTCAGGCTGAGCAAAAAGCCTCTACCTCACTGACAGGTGATTTTTCTAGAGCTGGGAAAAGAGATGAGCTTTCAGTGGATGCCTCTGAGCACTAAGGAGCTGCTCTGACTTTGATGAGGGCAGCTCAGGCTGGAATTGTCCCCCTGCAGGGAGAGCGACCCGCGGCTGCCACTGCTGGAATCGTGCAGCAGGGAGCAGCCCTTTGGATGGAAGGGGATTATTCAGCCAGGATTGTCTTCCTGTGCACCTGAGGTGATCTCACAAACCTGTTCCTGAGGTCAGGAAGGAATAGCACACCTGGAATATCCAGGAACCCCTGGATTCTGTCCTCTCTTGTGTGAATGAGGGCTCTGGAGTGGCCTTGAGAAGCCTCAGTTCTTTCAGTGGGGTGACCTGGTGGGATAATCAAGCTCAGATTTCTCATTTTCTCCCCAAAAAACCTTGAAGTTGGGCTTTTCTTGCTGTAGCTGAGTACCTGTCCTCAGCACACAGATGTTGGTTTCTCCCTCAGCCCCAAGAAGTGGGAAAGGACCTGACATTCCCTTCAGAGATGGAAAAGGAGGGTCCTTTCCCTCATCCCAGCCCTGTGGTGTGGGGGGATAATGATGTGGAAGAGAAGGGTCTGGTCCCTTCAGGTGATGTGGGACCCAATTCAGAGTGAGGGGTTTATCTTCATTTTATGCATCTGGAGGTCAGATGAGTTCCTGCACCTGCGTTCCTCACCCTGGGATCCCTTTCTGACCTCCAGCTCTGGGTCAGCTCTTCCAAGGGCTCTTGGTCACCCTGACCTTGGTTTCTCATTTTAGGGTGAGGTGAATTCCCCTCTGGATGGGACCATTTCTCTGGACTACAGAAGGAAAGGGGGGGAGAATCTCAGGGTTAAATATCTGCATTTTAGCCAGAAGGAGGTTCCACCCTCACCTTCCTTGCTGCCCTCAGAGCTGCACCTCCCCCAGGCTTTCAGGAGAGCAATAACTGCAGAGAATTTGGTCCACAGCACATTGCAGGATCCAAAAAATCCTCTGCATCTTTCATATTTTGTCTGCTAAACCATGTCTAGACAAAGCAGGGCAGCTTGTGCTGAGCTCAGCTCCCTGCTGCTCCACTGGGAGACTGAAAATTACATGAGCAGCAGTGAAGAGGATTTTATTTTATTTTATTTTATTTTATTTTATTTTATTTTATTTTATTTTATTTTATTTACAAG
>VWZU01003040.1:847086-957816 GCA_013397095.1 Sterrhoptilus dennistouni | reverse complement strand
ATATAATTATTAATTATATAAATATTATATATAAATACTGATAGTATATATTAATTATATATAGTTATATTTTATTATATTAAATTATTATTATTATTATTACTACTATTATTATTTAGTGTATATATAGAAGAAAGGATTATACACAGGCATATGTTTTGTGCTTATTAACATGCAGAAAGCAGCAGCTTCTGCTCTTTTCCTTGGAATCTTGTTCTCCAAACCCAGCAAACTGCACATGACTGCAGTGGGAAGCTCCAGGCTCCCAGATTTCACAGGCAGGAGCAGCAGGATCTGGTGGCACACAGGGAATTCCTGTGCTGCAGATGCTGTTCTCAGGCACAGGCACTGCCTGCAAACCCACAGTGGGAAAGGGAGAATAAACCATAAATTCAATAAATTCATCTCCTTTTCCTGGGATATTTGCAGCGCTGGGAGCTGCATTCCTGATTTATTTTTTTTTTTCAGACTGACAGCAGAAGTCAAGCATGCAGATAATGTGCCTGTGGCTGCCCTAGTTTTTGGCAGCTTCAGGAAAAATCTGGACAAGAGAGGGGAGATGGTTTTGCTGCGCCTCATCCCACCCCTGCTTTTTATGGAGTGGAGGGTGGGATTGCTCAGCATCAGTTCAGCTCTAGGGAGGGTCCCCAAGGTCTTTGCAGGTGTGTGGAAAAGAGAATAAGGGGTGTGGGTAGCAGATTTTTGCTCAAGGTTACCCCCTGGGGAAGGTGCCAAAATCTCTGGCAGGTCCTGCCAGCCTGGAGCAGCTGGAGGTCAGTGTTAGAGGGAGTGGGGAGGTGGTGGGAGCTGCAGTGGGCACAGCCAGACATAAAACCTTCCCCCTGAGGCTCTGCCTGACCTGAAAATATCACCTCTGTGGGGTAAAGCAGATAAAAAACGGTCTCCAAGCAGAGCCTGGGCACAGCTCCAGTGGAAGGAAGGTGTTCAGGGAGCTGGGAATGTCTCAGGAGGGCTGGTGTGTCCAACTCAAACATCCCCTCTTTTCTCCTGCAGGGACAAAGCTTCCCAGTCACTGCTGCTCCAGGTCTCTCCAGTCTCATGTGTGGAATGAGAACTGGCTTAGCCCTGACCCTCAGGGAGGGTGGCACCTCAGCCTGGTCCCTGGGCCACCAGAACCACATCTGAGCTGCCCATGGTGCCAGCAGGGCTGGGAAGGGCACAGAGGGGCTTGGGAAAGTGGGACTGAATCACAGAAACATGAAATGGTTTGGGATGGAAAGGATCATCCCAATAAACATCACCCCATTCCACCCCCCTGCCGTGGGCAGAGACATCTTCCACTATCCCAGGCTGTTCCAACCTGGCCTTGGAGACTTTCAGGCATCCAGGAGCAGCCACAGCTTCTCTGGGAACCTGTGCCAGGGCTCCAACATCCTCACAGGGAAGGATTCCTTCCTAATATCCAATTTAAATCTACTTCTTTCAACCTAAATTCATTATGGTTAAATCTGAGCATGGTGCTTATGGCTCCACTCTCTCCCTGTGGCCAGAAAATCACAGAAATATCAGGTTGGAAGAGAAGTCCAAGATCATCGAGTCCAACCTACCTGTGCTTCATCCCAAAAACACCTCTTGGAAGACACATCCTGTTCAAATGGTGCTGTGGGGATTTTCTGATCTCAGATCAGAAAGAATGTGAGGAGCCAGGAGGGTTTCACGGTCATTGCTGAGAAACCAGCTCTGTTTGAGCTGCCTGTTGCTCTGGGATTAGAAAAATAACTGACCTTAGCAACTCCCTGACTATTTCTGGGCTTCTTTAAGCTCCATGTGCCTCCAGGAGGTCCCTTCCTGGAAGGACTTTGCAGGTCTAACCCAAGGCTCCTCTAACACTCTCCAGTTCAGGGAAGGTTGATCTCCTGGAGGGGAGGCTGCCTTTGTGTTGAGCTGTGGAGAAAATCCCCATGAATCCCCTGCTTTGTTAAAAGCTGGAGTTCGTATGAAGTGAGCCCAGCTCTGGGATTTTCCCAAACACACTCAGCACTTGCTCTGACTTTGATCAGCGAAGAGAAGTCACCTCAGGAGGGTGTTTATTATATTTTATCTTGGGTCAGGGCTCGAATGTCTTTGGTGGGCACCTTCAAAAGCTGCCCTGGCCCCAGCTGCTGTGCTGATAACAACGAGCTGCTCTTTGAAGCTGGGATCTGTGTGTCTCATGTGTCAGGCCTTTGTAGCATTGAGCATCCTTGCTTTGGGATCAAGGACCCCTCTGCCTCTTAAATTTCATGTCAGGCATGAAGCTGTATCCCTCTGACTGGAAACAAGAGAGATTTAGCAGCTTGGACAAGGAAAGTCCACAAAGGTGAAGAGAAAACTGGGGCTCGTTATTTTGTGTCCTGATTTTGGTTGGGGCAGAGTTAATTTTCTCCCCAGCAGCTGGCTCAGTGCTGTGTTTTGGATTTAGCATGAGGATAATGTTGATACCACACTGATTTTCTGGTTGTTGCAAAACCGTGCTCACTGTAAGTCAAGGAATTTTCAGTGTCTGCCAGTGAGGACAAGAAGAATACATTAGAATGCATTTGTTATAAATATTCATTATATCAGCTGAAAAATTGCTGGCCCCAAAGTTTATTTATCTGCTCTGAGAGGTGGTGTGCTGGATCTTTGGGCTGTACTGTGGAACACTTGCAGGGTGCGTTCCCTGTGGGAGCTGGGATAAGGTTGTCCCATTGTTGGCTTTGTAACTCTGACAGGATGGAATTGCTGCTTGTGGAAATAATCTGGTGTTTGTCCTCATTACCCCCACACAGAATTTGTGAGCCATCTATTGGTGACTACTAATTTTTATAGCTTTTATCTTTTCCCTTCAGAGTCTCAGTCCATGGGAATGACACCTCCTTTTGTCCTCCCCTTCTCCTCCAGGCTAACTACGGATTTTGAATATCCTTGGGATGTTCAAACCATCCTGTTTCCATTGCTGTAACTTCTGAATGTGATCCAGGCCTGCAGCTTAAACAATCCTTTCAGAATTCCATGCAGAGCTCTGCCCTGGGGCTGGATAATTCCCAGTGGATGATGTGTTGGATGGGCCTAGGACAGTGGGCACCTCTGGTGTTTTGGAATTTCTCCTCTGAACGAGTGTAGAATCTGGCCAAAATTATCATCCTGGAAGAATAGAATGTCTTTTTACCTGAGGTATTTTGGTGTCTCCCTGGGGTGGGATAAATGGCCAAGCTTCTCATTTGAATAATTTTAAGGTTCTGCAGAGCTCTTACCAGAAACAGCTGTGACCTGCTGCTCCACCCCTCCTTTCAAACCATGTCTGGTTTTCTGGAGCCCTTCTTACACTCATTCTTTCTCCACAGATGAAGCTGGATCAAGAAAAAGCTCTCCTGGATGGCCTTTATTAATTCCTGATGGAGCAGACCATCCCCTTATCCTCTCAGAACTCACCCAGCCCATCCTGCAGTAGTTCTGTGGTACCAGTGCCACCCCTGTGGTTTTGGGGTAGCACCACACAGGATTTTGGATCCTTTGTATCTGGAAAGAAGGAAAAGTGTGAAGAGCCCCATGTTCAAGTACGGCCAACAGCAACATCCATCATCCCAACCTGAAAATGCTTCAGTTCTGAAAATCCAGGCCTAAACCCCTGCAGGCACCAACCAGCACAGCTCCAGAGGTTCCTCTGTGAGGTTCTTAGTGATGCCACCATGTTTTCACCAAAGGAGAGGTTCCAGTTTCAGTTTTGGAGATGTAGGGTGTGAAGAGTGGGTGCATGTGGCAGAGGAAAATCATAAAACCAGGGACTTGCAGGTTGGTTTGGGATGGAAGGGACCTTTCAGATCATCTTGTTCCAAATCCATGCAAGGACACCTCCCACTAGCCCAGGGTGATCCAAGCCCTGTCCAACCTGGCCTTGGACACTTCCAGGGATCCAGGGGCTGCCACAGCTTCTCTGGGCACCCTGTCCAGGCCCTCAGGGAGGAATTTCTTCCTAATATCTTATCAAAACCTACTTTACTTCAGCTTAAAATCTTCCCTTCTTCTGTTACTCCACACCCTTGTGAAATGTTTTTCTCCAACAGTGCCACCTTGATGAAATTAATAACTTATTTGTGATCCTTCAGCCTTGGAAAAAAAGGGGCAAAATTATTTTTCTACCGGCCAGATATTGGAAGATTTCTTACAAATCCTCATAAATCTTTAATGCTGGTAAAGAGCTCTGCTCAAGCACTCTTCAAGCTGTGAGGAGCTGAGCTGGGTCCTCCCTTTTCTGTGAGATTCCCTGCTCTTCCTGTGCCAGGGCTGCAGGCAAACCACGATGCATTGGTTATTCTGAGCATCTGTGAGTGTGACCCAATTACTGCTCAGGATCTGTCAGTGCAGAGGAGCACAGAGCACAGACGTGCCTGGTGCTGGAGCTAATTAGTATTTCCTTTGTAACTTCCTAGGGAGGTGGGGAGAGGGGGATATAGTGAGGAATATGCTAAAAAAAAAAAAAGTATTTCAGGAGCTTGCAGTAGTTTTAATTTCAAGCCTGGCCAGGGTCCTTTCTGCCTGCCAGGGAGTGCTGAACTTGTAAAAAACCAAAAGCATATCTGTCTCTATAACTATCTACACACGTGTGTGTGCATATAAAAGGACAGAAATATATCTGGAAAATCTGTCAAGCTCGGAGTGCCAGCATATAATTAACACAACAATCAATCTGGAGCATAATAGACTGAGCTGCTCTGACTGTCAGTGAAGAGAGCTATTTAACCTTTTCTAGACCAGAAAAGCAACAGTGGGGGAAATATTCCCTGTCAAGCTGATTTGTACTAAAGAGGGAATGAGTTTTAACCCCAGGCTTGAGAAACCAGTTCTGGGATGATCCAAGAGCTGTGAATTCCCATAATGTTTATGTCAGTGTTGTGCATAAGTGGTTTCTCCTGCTGGAGCTGAACTGTCAGGGCCAGGGGTGCAGCATGAAGTGGCATTTGCAGATCTGCTGTGTGGGCAGCTCTGGAAAAAGGAAGAGTGAGAGTTTATCTGATCCTTGGGAAGGCTGAGCTGGAACAGAGACTGGACAGAGTTAAGAGAATAAAGTAGATATTTATTAAAAGGCCTTTAGGCTACACCTTGGGCAGGACAAGAGCCTGGCCAGTACTACACTCAAGGTGGACCCAAAATGGACACAAAATGGACAAATGGTCATGACATCTTACATTTTGATAAGTTTTGGTCCATTTGCATCTTGGGGTTGAATTGTCCAATCCCAGCTGCAGGTGATGCAGTCCCATCCTTCTTGTTTTCTCCCTTCAGCCACCGTTGTTTGTGCTTTTGGGCCTGAACACTTGTGCCAGTTGTCCTTGGTGTGCAGCAGGACAAGGATTTGTTTTGTGTCCCTGCTGTGTGCAGAGAGCTGAGTGACACTGACTGGGAGCTCAGAGCTGCACCCCTGGGCACCACAGAATCTGAAAATCATGACAGCTAAAACTAAAGGCATCATATCCATCAACCCCTTGGTTCTGTGCTCTAGAAGGGATTTGCTCCTGGGAAAAGTTCTGGGGGTGAGGGTTGGCTGCAGCTGAGGGTGAGCCCAGGTGTGCCCAGGTGGCCAAGAAGGTCACTGGCACCTGGATTGGATGACCAAGGGCAGGGGAATTTCTGCCTCTAGGAAGACACCACCCCAGAGATTTGATTTCTAACAGCTGTTGCCGCCAAAAAGCCACTTCTCAGAAGGAAAATGAGCATTTGGCTGAGTTCTCCCTCAAAAAATTACACTGAGGATCCTGAGAGTCTTGACACAGACTTCTGGCTGCTGCAGCTTTTGCTGCAGTTTGGAAATTCTCGCTGCTAAATAAAGATAATATTGGAAACACCTTTCCGTGGAAATGTCAGGACTTTAGTGATTTATTTCTGTGGACTATATTTGTGCTCCATTTCCAGTTCTGAATCGTCCAGTTTGCTCAGAAAAGACTCTTCTCCTGAAGCTCTGGATATTGGATCTTAGAAAAAAATGTATCTTCTCAAATATTTGTAGGCAAGGAAGACTGCAATGAAAAACTGGGCAATAAATTTACAGTTAAAATTTATTTTTTTTCCATGGGAGAGATTCAGATTTAGAGGCCAGAAGGTTTGTTCTTCTGGTTTAATAATAAACCAGAATGTTTATTACTGGTGTTTTCAATTCATTTGTGTAGCAATGGGAGAAACAGCAATTTTGGAACATGCTTGTATTGCCTCTTTTCCTGCTTTTCAGAATTAAGTCCTTCACCTTGTGAATTCGAGTGGAATTTTGAATTTGTAATGGTGCCATTTGAGCAAAAAGCCCTTTACCATAGAATCCCGTAAAGAAAACATTTGAAGCTGACTGAGAGTATCATTTACCTCCAAACAATGCTTTTGCACTAGTTATTACTTTGTAGGTTTGTTTTTTTTTTTTAAAGAATGGGATTTTTTTTATCCTGAAATTATTTTTTTCTGCCTGAATTATGCACAAGCTGAGAAAGAAACGCTCTTAGAGCTCTATTAATAAGTGCTGTGAGAGGCCTTGGGCTGCAGCTGATGAAAAGCTACTGCTTAAGGACAACTCCATATTATTCTCTATATTTATTAAATAAAAGCAGTTGTTTTTTCCTCTCCTCTGACTTGTGCTGCTGCATTTATATAGGAAAGTGGCATATTTTTCTAAGGGTATTAGAATCTTTTATTTGAAGATGCAATTACAAACTTGCTTTTCCCAGCTGAAAACTGAATTTCCTCCTGCAGAAGTTAGGAGGTAAAAAATAAGTCTGGGAGAGGTTTTGCCTGCCAGAGATCCATTCAAATCTTTTTTAAGGTTCTGCATTCCCTAGAGTTTCTGTGATGAAGGGGTTTTAGGATGTAAAATGGAATTTTTCTGATTTCACTGTGTTTGTAATTTGGTCTGGAGTGTTGGGGTTTTTGTAAGTCATCATGCCAACATGGACATAACCCTAATTTGGGCAGCTGAGGGTGATAATTTCCCAAATGGCTACAAGGGACATCCTTTGGGGGAACAGGAAATGGTCACTGACCCTTGATGGCTCTTGGGGACACCTGGGCAAGGACTGAAAAGGTGCTGGTGGAAGGCCAAAACTGTGACAAAAACCTTTCTAAGGGCTTCAAGAGTTTGGGTGAGCCTGTGACAGTGTTTGGTTGCTGGTGAAGATGTTTCTGGGGAGTTTCCCCTGTTTTTTCCCTCAGCTCAGACTTCTCCAATGCACCAACCTGCTCTGGAGGGCTTTGCAGCTTGGAAAAGAAGGATTTACTTCCAGTGAGAGCACAGAACATGTTGAGGTAGGACACAAAAGAAAGATGAAAGACTCCAAATATTTTAGAAGGCAAAGAACATCGAAAAATGGTTTTATTGTCTAATTCTTACTACCTTTTATAAGGTGTTCCCATACAGACTTAACATGGTTGGTGAATAGGAACGACACCTCTCTGATCCCATGGGTTAAACCAGAGAAACAGCAAAACACCACCTGGAGAAAAATTGTTTTGAGAAAGGAGAGTTGTTTGCCAAGATTGTTTTGAGAAGAAGCTTCCCTGAGAAAGTTTTCCTTGGGGAAAAAGTTAGCAGCTGCCAGCAGGCTGAAATCTCTCATTTTGGAGAGTGGTGTTGACCCCTTTTTCAGGGTGTACACTTAAAGTAATTGCCAAATTAAATAATTAATAATTTCTTCTGTAAATTACATGCAATCAAATAATTGTTTTGTTTTCTCTTCCTCTTCGAGGCTTCCAGAACAATATCTGGGGGCATCCAAAACATCCAAAAGAGGATGGAAGTTATGATGAAGATTCAGTGGGAGACCTTCAGTGTCATTCTGGAGCAATATTTGGAGCCTAATGAGGTGCCTAGAAGCCTCTCAAAAGGCAACAGACCCTTCTGTGTGGGGTCTGAGATGAGATGAGTTGCCTCTCAAAAGCCCCTCAAGAGACAAAATGGCCCATCAAGATGTTCCTGGAAAGGTTTAGGTTGGGTATTTAGGAAAAATTCTTCATGGAAAGGGTGGTCAGGCATTGGAACAGACTGCCCAGGGAAGTGGTGCAGTCACCAGCCCTGGAGGGATTTTTAGATATTTAGAAAAGATATTTAGAAATGTGGAACTTGAGGACATGATATAGGGGTGAACATGGTGGTGGTTCTGGGTTGATAGTTGGACTTGATGAGGTCTTTTCCTGTAGGAAAAAACACCCCAAAAGGTGTTTCTATATAAGGTAAAGAGTTTCAGCTTACCTTTGAACATGTAAGGAAGTTAAACTAGAATTTTCCACAGCCTTCTCATTGTAATTGGTCCAGTGCCAGCACAGGGGAACTGGTTGGGCTTTAGAAATGTTTCTCAGAACCTGTAGCTGCTTCTATTGGCAGTGGGACAAGTTGTTCCTCCTAAAACATTAAGTATTTCTGAAGGTGCACAAAGGTGCTCAATGCTTTTTAAGGCGTCTTAACAAGGTGTCAAAGGCTTCTCTGGCACTTATGTTTGGTTCTTGTTCTGTTTCTGTATCATTTGTTATTTTGTTTTCGTTAAAACCTTTGCTTTACAAAACACACCTGAAGAGCTGTCCTGCAAAAAATTTTTAAGCCATTTCTCTGCTTTGTGTGGCCCCTCAGAGGTGACAGACCTTCATGGGGTTTATCACATCTGACCCCACTCAAGATTCCATCATTTTCCAACCTTAAGGATTCCATGATTCCAAAGTGGTGGCCATGCCCATGAAGATGAGGTGAGAGCCAGGTGTGAATTAAAACCCTTCCAGGTTTTCCAAGGCTTGGAAGGTTGGGCTGTCAAACCATCGATGGATTAACCCTGAGGATTATTTCCAATAGGGATGATTCCCTGAATTCAAGGAGCAAGAGATTGCTCTGCACCTTTTTTCCCGTGACAAAAATATCACTTGCAAAATTCAGCTTAATTCCAGAGCAGCTGGATTGGTTATTTCATCACAAAAGAGTCATGACAATGCATAATCATGGGCAGCAGGATATTTACAAAGGCATAAAAAATGAGACCTTTTCCAGTGAATAATAGAGGGCAGGGATACAGAGGAAATTATTCTGCCTTTCTTTAGATACGTACTTAAAAGAATCAGCTTTATCCCAGCTCCTTCAACGTTCATTTTTTCAGGGGAAAATCAGGGTTTTGCTGAGGTTTCTTGAATGCAGAACTGTTTCTAACACTTGCATATTGATGCCTGCAGCATTGCAAATTTAATAGATGCGCCTCATTTGCATAAATCATTTAAGAGCACAGCTCCACGAGGGAACAGAAAAAAAATTAACCTCAATATTTGATCCAAATCCTAATGAGGCCAATGGATAGACTCATCAGGGCCCTCCCAGACCATTCCTGCCCAGTGGCTGCTGTGGGTTGACTGGGATGACAAAGGTGCAGTTTTTATTCCTACCTTTGACCTCTGGATAACCTTTAACTACCTGTGCTGTTTCTTCATGGTTCCAATTCCTCTGTCTGAAAAAGGAGTGAACCCTTAATGAGATTTCTGGAAAATTATTTGGGGCTGGTTCCCAAAGCATCAGATTTGTTAATTTATCCTGAAACTAGGGTCTTCAAAATTAATGCTCAACCCCTGCTTGCTACAGCCAGGTGCTGATGAAACCCCAGACTGTTTCAGGCAGAGGTATTTCAGCTGCCTCATTCCAAATTAACTTTGATGCCTGCAGGACACAGTAATTTGCCATGGAAACTTGCTCCCAATTCCATGGAGAAGATCTTTGTAAAGGCACTTGTTCTGCTGATGGCAACGTGTTCAACCTACAAGACAAACACAGATCTTCTGGATTTGATCTCGGAGGTCTTTTCCCACCTTGGAAATTCTGTGATTCTCTGTGGGTTTCCAATTACCTCCCATCCTTGCCCAGCCCGGTAAATTTGCCATGCTGGGAAACAGTTTGCTGGCTTGGGGTTCTTGTGAACAGCCAGGAAAAAATCTGGGAAATGTCTTTGTGGGAAAAGCCCTCATGAGGTTAAAACCTTGATCCCAGTCTAAAACCTTGATCTCAGCCTAAAACCTGCAGGCAGCAACCTGAATGCCCTGGTGTGACTTTACTGCCAGGCTTGGAGCTTGACAGTCAGATGGAAGTTGATGAATTATTATAAATATTAGAGTTAAAAAAAATCAAGGGAGGTTTTAGACTTTTTTATTTCGAGGGAGCATTTTCTGGGGTGTCTCCTGCTGAGAGCTCACTCAAGGAAAAATTAACGTCCTTAATTCAATGAGTGAAACCATGAATAGAGCAAGAAATGTTGCTCCTAAATTTGATATCTGTATTATCTTCCAGAGAATGAGAGCAAAAAGGAGAAAATTTGCTCCAGTCGCTTTGGACTAGATCCTCATACCTGAGGAGGAGAATGGTCTTGTTCCTCAGAAAACCTCCCCTTTGGCCAGGCTGAAGGGAGTTGTGAGAGAAGAGTCCAGAGCTGTGACTGACACTGGTTTAGTGGGTTTTGGTTAAATCCATGGATTTCTGAGCTGCTCTGTCAAAGTAACAAAGGATTTTCCAGCGTAGGAGGAACACAGAGAGATTTCAGGAGGAACTTTCTCATTTCCTCTTCCACTGTGTCTCCATTTGTGCCAGGCTTCACCTCCTCCAGCTTTCCCCACCTCCTCTGGAGGGTCAGCTCAAGTATTTCCATTTATTTTTCTGACTCCTGGATGAAAACACAGCCCTTAAGGTGTATACAAGAGAAAAGTGTATTTTCATGAACACCCTTTGCTGGAGTTACAAGTAACTGAATGGAGCCAGTTGAATGCTGCTTCATTATTGATTAGCACCTAAACCACCCCAAAAATTTCGCTTATAGATCCATTCATAGAGGAACAGAGTATTTCTCTGGAGTAGAGACACTCAACTGACTGGTTTTAAAGCACAGGAGAAAACAAACCTCTCCAGGCTCTTTCCCCAGGTACTCAGAATTCCACTTCCACCATCACAGTCAAAATCCCATTTCTTCCCCTCTGCCAAAAATTGTTTTGGCCATGAAAGGCTGAGAACTGAAAAAGGGCAGTACCAGGAAACACTGCAGAGATCCCAAATTATTCCTGTTCTGGACCACTCCTGGATATGGATCTGAGTGAAGGTAAGAGACTTGCCCCACAAATCTGCCTTCAGTTTAAGCCTACAAATATTTTAATAAATATAAAAATATTGTTACTTACACTATGCTCACCTCATTTTCTCGTTTTCCTCACAAAATGAACAATTTGGGCTAGGCATGCCTTTCCATCCTATTTTTCCTTGTGGGACTGTTTTAGTAGGGAATATGTTTCTGGAATGGTTGAGCGAGTTACAATGGCAAGGACACTTTTCCATCCTTAATCCTGAAATCTGTTTCCTTAGGGGATTCCAGCCCTGCTGCAGAAGGGAGATGACAGCCTGAGGGGTGATTTATGCCACAGGATGGTGTTTCTGCTGTTTCTGATAGCATAGGGTTAAAAATGTTTCTAAAAATCATGGGAATTCATGAGATTCAGGGGAGGTGGAAAGAAAGGTTGGGTCTGGACAGGTCTGGGAAAGGGAACCAAAACTAGGTGGGCCCTGGAAACAAAGGTTAGGCTTTGTCTTTACTAGAGCATGTGAAACTGCACCTGCATAATCCTCATATGATAAATGATATGATTGTTAAATGTAATGATTGTTTGGTAATTGAATATGATTATTGTTTATTCGTAACAAGAATCATGAGAAACGATGTTTAGGGAGCCTGATGAAAACTACAAGGATTCATGCTTGGATAAGATCAATGTATACAATAGAACAATATGGGTTTAATAATTAATATGTAGTTACATAACAAAGGAGTATAAGAACATGTCCATCCCTAATCCATGTCAGAGTCAGATTTGGGTTTGTACCCTGTACCCCTGATTCCTAGAGCTCTTCAATAAAAGCACCTGCATATAATCACTCTGTGATTATGTGTTTCAATGCTAACATTTCCATCCCCCTTTTTTTTTTTAACGGGATATTTCCCACTGAAGTTGCATTTCAAAAGCACTTCTAAAACTGCAGAGCCAAACCTTCAGAAGTTGGGCAACTGTTACAATGTGCATTTTGGGTTTTCTAAAGTTCTGTATGATTTTGGTTATTAAGTTCCTGTAATGGTTCATTCCTACCCCCCACCCCTTTTTCCTTAATCACTGTCGTTAATCCACATAATAGGCCTGGCTCTCCCCATGGTATCTCCTTAATAGCCCTGTCCCAGTGTATTGTATCCCTATTGTATCTTACCTATTGACACACCCCAGTGTTTGGTGGCCCTGGCTGAGCAAGGTGGCTCAGCTAAGGTCTCAGGTATCCCCCCACCCCTTTTACCCCAAACTGGCAATGTCAATGCCCCCTGTATCTAAATCACTCCTCCTCATTGTCAGGGTCTGCAGACATATGCGGGGAACCTGATGGTTCTTTTCGGAGAGCTCAGAGCGCAAAAGACACAGCGGAGGACAACTCAGTTTACATAAACAAAAATGCACCTTTATTTAGTGCCAACAAATGCAATAGTGGGGAGAGAAAATAAAAAATAGTGAGAAAGAGAGAGAAAGAGGGGAAGGGGATTATAGCTACCAATGTGGAGTGATGAGTCCTCAAGGCCTGGAGATGCCGATAGACGCAATCTTCTCCAGTGGGTTGATCACAAAAGTGAGCGGGGGGCTCCAGAGTTTTTATAGGTTGGTCAAAGCGGGGATCAAAACGAGGGGCACAGAGCCAAAGGGAACCAACCTGTGTTGAGGTTGGTGCTCAGGAACAAGCTGCAAACTGAACCTCTGGTACGGACAGACCAGTTTGGACAGGCAGCCTCGGCTCAGTCCACTGTGACCAGTTCCGTTGTTCTTGCACTCCGTTCTCATGGAGATGCAAACCAGTCCTCCGAGACTGGAAAAATGTTCCACCTCAGCCAGGCCAGGGGTTACCTTCAGAGTCCAGGGTCCCAGTCCCCAACCATTGGAGACAGTCGTGAGGCAAATCACATCCTTGGACAGACTCTGACACATTTCCATCAGTAACGCCCCTGTACTTAAGGGAAGTAATAGAAAAAATACTCACTCACACTCTTACGCGCTCAGCACCCTGGGCCTTTACCCTGAATAAACACCTTCTTAAGTACCACCAAGTGTGAGTCAGCTCCTTGTTCCAAGCAAGATCACATCTCTGTCTGAAATCCGGACCCAAAGGATTAACTCGTTTATGTGGTATCTGAAGAGCAGAGCTGGCCAGAAAGACAAGCTCGGAAGGACCATAGGCAACATTGATGAGACTTGGGCAATCCTAAAGAGAAGGATGAGGGGAAAAATGCTCTCACATCTGCCTGCTCACACTGCCCCCCGAGGTGAAATCCCAATAAACAAGTTACAAACCAGACCAATTCATTTACGTGGCTTGTCTGCCTTGAGGAGAGACTCACAGAAAAGAGGAATTGCAGAGGACTGGAATGAGTCACTGCACTGCCTGTGAGGCTGAAGGGAGCTGGGATCGCTGGGCCTGTGAAATATTTGCTGCTAAAAGTAGATAATAGGAATATAAATATCTAAGCATCAATTTAAATATAAACATAAATATGAAATAAGCATAAATATAGATATATTTCTTATGAATAAAACATAGAAATAGAAAGATCCTATAAATTCAAAGCTGTACCAGGAGGAGAACATCCATGGTCACCTCATCAATCCTATGTGGAGAAATACATGAATTTTAATGGCCATTTCTGAAAATTTTGGGGAGAGGAGGAAGAAAATCATAATCCTTGGAGGGCAGGGGGTGCCCTGAGGTCAGGTTTCTCCTCATGACTGATTTTGGTGGCACTGCAGACACCCTAAAGCCAGCTCAGGGATGCTGTTGGTACCATCCTGCTGCCCAAGCAATGTCCTTACAACCTGTAAGGTCTGACAGTGCAAAGGGACCCAGAAAAAATTTTGGAATAAACACTCAGGATATAGCCATTGCAGTGGGTGAAACAGGTTTGAGATCCTTCTCTGGTTTTGAGGCCTGCTGGAATAACCAACTGCTATTTTATTAAACTCTGACTTTCCAAAATATGATCTTCCATCCAAAATGTTGGTCAGGAATGACCCATGAGACCCTTCCAGAAAGTCTTTGGGAATGTGTTATCTATCCCTGGCACAAGGCACACCAATGAGGATTTTATCAGTATCACTACAGGGATGATCAATTTGAGTTTCTGGGAACGTTCCCTGGCACTTTGTGGACATGATTTCAATTGTTAACAGGACTGTCTACGTGGTTAAATCCAACCTGCAGACCTGGTGTTATGGTAGCAGGGACGCAGGGCAATGAACCAATGCCATTGTGGTCTTTTACGGAGACACAGAATGGTTTGGGTTGGAAAAGACCTTAAAGAACATCCCATTCCACTCCCTGGCATGGGCAGGGACACCTCCCACTACCCCAGGTTGCTCCAAGCCCTGTCCAACCTGGCCTTGGACACTTCCAGGGATCCAGGGACAGCCACAGCTTCTCTGGGCACCTGTGCCAGGGCCTCCCCACCCTCATAGGAGAGAGTTTCTTCACCATATCCAATCTAAACCTGATCTCATCAAATTGAAGCCATTTCCCCTTGTAAGTGTGACAAAAATCCAGAAAACCACCCTTGGCCAAAAGGAGAGTCTTTGCCACAACAGAAGGAGGTGTTTTGGAGAAGGAGCTGTAGGATTTCAGTGAAAATCCTTGTTTCCCTATTTATTTCTGCTCTACCAACACTCAGCTGCTCCTCAGGTTCAATGCAGGGATGCAGCAGAGCTTCCAGAGCAGAAACCACTCAGGGCTCCTTGAGGGAGAGCAGGAATTCAGCTCCTCCTTTTACACAAGGGGAGGCAGTCCTGTGGGCCTGATATTTCTGGGTCTGAGAGATTTTAACCTGCTGGCAGCTGCTAACTTCTTCCCAAGGAAAAAAATTCTCAAGAAAGCTTAGTCTCAAAACAATCTTGGCAAACAACTCTCCTTTCTCAAAACAGTCTTTCTCCAGGTGATGTTTTGCTGTTTCTCTGGTTCAACCCATGGGATTAGAGAGGTGTTCCTATTCACCAACCACGTTAAGTCTGTATGGGAACACCTTGTAAGATTCTTGTAGTAAGAATTAGACAACAAAGCCTTTTTTCTATGTTCTTTGCCTTCTGAAATATTTGGAGTCTTTTTTTGGTGTCCTACAGAGACACAGGCTGGTGCAGAGATGTGGAAAAATTCTGAACAACACCCAAACCTGCTCCTCGTGGACATAATTTCAACACCCACAGGGCTGTCTAGAGGGTTAAATCCAATCTGCAAACCTGATTTTACAGCAGGAAGGTCACAGGTCAATGTATCAATGTCATTGTGGTTTTTCATAGAGTCACAGAATGGTGACTGCTCCTTGTGCTGTGTCTCTGTCAAGGCAAAGCACAGAGATAAAAGAGGGATTCATAGAATTAAAGAGTGGTTTGTGTTGGAAGGGACCTTAAGGATCATTCCTGCAGTTAGGAACACTTGCCTGAGGTATCATGCACAGGAAAGAAAAGGAAAGTTTTTTTCTTCATGCTGTGGGAATGGAGAATGGGAGAAGGACAATGAGTTAATAAGCTTTGATCTCTTTTTCAAGTGCCTCCAACAGCTGCCAGGCCCTCCTCCCTCCTTCTTTTGGGCTCCCTGCCAGTGCACTGCACCTCTTGAGCAAGGAGAGAGCAGCTCCTCTGCATTTTAATGTCTTGCAGCTCCTCCATGGGCCAGGCTGGGCCAGGACACGCCTCTTACAGTGTGTTTTTAATTTCTAAGATGCAGAAAGGCTGTGCAACCATCTGGGACACCCCCATGGTGCATCCCCCCAGCACAAAGGCTCCAATGCAGCCTGCAGGAAAGTGAAAAGCTGCAGCACACACAGCACACACCAGAGGATGTGTTTGCTGCTTCTATCTGGCAAGAAAATCCTCGAGGTGCCTCGTCTACAGTTGGAAAATGGGCAATGGAAGCACCTGGCTCTTACCTGTGTCTCACTTGTCACAGCTGCCACCACAGGTGTGGCACCTGAGCTGTCACTGCAGCAGTTCAGGTGGTGGAGTTTGGTAAATAAGTACTTTTGGTAAAAAGCAAAAGTTGTCTGAGGTTATATACTAAATCAGAGGGAGCTCTAGGGAGCCCAGGCTTGTTCCCACCACTTGGGATTTAGCTCCTTCTCCAATTCCAGCTGAGGAGTTGACTCTGGAAAAGCCAGGGGCAATTTGGCTGTGCAGTCTGTCCTTGTGCTAAACAGGATTAGGCTGAGCTCAACCAACAAGCAAATCCTCTTCTGTGCCAGAGAATTTCATTTCAGGGTAGAGCAGAATCCTTCAGTCTCAAGGCACACACATAGAAGGATTGTGTAAAGTGACTTCAGCATCCCAAAATCCCACCTGACCATCCTAAACATGGATCCCTAGAATGGTTTGGGTTGGAAAAGACCTTAAGGTTCACTCAGTTCCAATCCCCTGCCCATGGAGGGGGTTGGAATTAGATGAGCTTTAAGGTCTTTTCCAACCCAAACCATTCTGTGACTCTATGAAAAACCACAATGACATTGATACATTGACCTGTGACCCTGCTACAGTAAAATCAGGTTTGCAGATTGAATTTAAACCTCTAGAGAGCTTTGTGAGTGTTGAAATTATGTCCACCAAGTACCAGGGAACATTTCCAGGCATTCAATTGATCACCTATGTAGTGAAATTGTTATAATGCCTCTTGGTGTTTCTTGGGTTTGTTTTTCTTGCTGCTACTGCTGCCTGCATAAAAATGTGATTAAAAAAGTAAAATAAATGAGCCTGATCAGACCCCTGATCAGCTTGAGAAATTTCTCTCACAGTCGCACTAAGTAAAACAAAGCTATTTTAGGACAAGAAAAATTCAGAAAGAGAAAGTTTGAGAGGCTCCTGAGGCTTTGCAAATTCAGCTCAAAACTTGAGGCCTTTAGGTAGCAGTGGCAATACTCTTACACGGTGTGGGCAAGGCATCTTTTTTCTTTAATGTCCCTGTTGGAAGCCTTCCAAATGGCTTATCATTGATGCTTTTTAATCAAAACAGACAGTCCACAGAGGTCAGCTGCAGGGGAGGCACTAACTGGAGCTCTGGCTTAACTTGGCAGTGATGGCACTGGCAGCTCAAAAGGACATTTTGGCCAAGTGGAAGCTGGAAAGCCCTCAGCGAACTCCTCACCCTTGGTTTTGATCCAAGAATGGTCATGACAGGGAAGCTTGTCACAAAATATTAACCACAGGGTTGTCTGGAGGGAGAGGTGACAGCAGGCAGGGAGATCTCCCTGGTGTCACCCACACAAGGAGATGTGGAGATCTCCATCCAGGGCCAAATTCCTCCTCTCCAACATGCTGTGTTAATGAAAAAATCCCCATCCCTGGAAGTGTCCAAGGCCAGGCAGGGCTTGGAGCAACCTGGGGTAGTGGAAGGTGTCCCTGCCCATGGCAGGGGGCAGAATGGATGATTTTTAAGGTCCCTTCCAACTCAAACCATTCTGGAATTCTGGGATTCTTGGAATGAGTCTGTGTGGCCAAAATATTCAGCATATTTTGACCAACCTTTGTGGTGCTGCAAAGTCCTCCTTGGGCATTTTGTTTTGGCTGCACCCCTTATTTCAATTCTCATCTTGCTCAATTAGCACAAGTCATTCTCTGGAAGTTAATTATGTGATTCTGCGGTAAGATTTCTTGCTTCCTCCTCTGCTTGTCAAGCACTTCTTTCTCCACTTCAATTCTCCTTCTAGGCAGACAAAAAAGTCACTATTGGATGTTTTTATTTCAACAAAACTTATCCATTTAGCCCATTTCAATGAATGAAAAAGGAGGGCTTTGCCTGTCTCCATGTGCTCAGATCATCCCAGTGTCCATGGATCAGAAGGCTTCATTATTAAAAGATGTAAATGAATTAATAAAGAAGCCTTCAAATGCACCTTTGTGACTGTTCCAGGGATCACTGTGTTTCTCAGAGTAAATCAGACATGGCACAGAGCTCAGGAAAATTTAAAACACATACACAAAACCAAACCTCCAGCATAAAAAGCTGCCTGATATGTTTTCACATGAGGTCATATTAACCAACCTGCCATGACTTAGATAAATGGTCTCATTTGTTCAGATTTTGCATAGAAAACAACACTGGTCTGGCCACTGAGCAGAAATGTTCCTCTATGATGGTGTCTGGACAAATAAAAACAGCTTTTTGCCTCAAACACAGACCCGACTCCTGGTTATTTTGGGGGTGAACGGAGATCTGTGGATGCTTCTTCAATGTTCTTGTTTCTCTGTGGTTTTTGGCTCGGTAGACAGATATCAAGCATTCCCAAAAGATGATGTGAGAAGGTATCCTGGCGTAAAGGAGATGTAATTGCAGCAAGAGAACAAGGTCAGGGGGATGAGTGAGAACAGGGACAAAAAGAGGTGAAACATGTTTGGCCTTTATAAACTTTGATTGCAAATTTGCTCTGTGCTTGGAGTGTCTTCGTAATTATTTTTTTACATTGGATTTCAAGCTTAGCTCTACCAGCAGCTGTGAGTCAGCCACTGCTTCCTACCACTGGCTCAAGACTTTACCAGCACGCCTTGAATTTCTGCATGATGGAGAAGCTGCTCTAAATCCCACCAGTGGCCGGGAAACTAAATCTCAACTGTCTCACTTCCAGTTGGATTTTGTGGGGGGAGTGTTTTGTGAAAATGCTTTTGGAAGCCAGTATGGAAAATGTGACTTTTCCCTCCAGAGCCAGAAAGTTTATCTGTAAGGACACAGGCTGCCCTAGGCAGCCTCTGTCCTTAGGGACAGAGAAAATGAGGCTTTCACCCTTCTGTTTAGGGCTCTGGTGAGGTTGTTCAGTCAGCTTCTTCCTCAGCAACATCACCTTTCCCCACTTTTGCTTCCCTCTTTGACATCCTACAACTCTATGGACAGCTTGCAGTTACTGAGATGTTACTTTTGGAGACCAAAGCTAATTTGGAGAAGCATCACCAGCACCAAGAGAGGCTGCTGTGAGGAGAAGGACCAGCTGGGATGTCTTGGGTTGCAATGCAGAATGTAACCAGTGGTGTGTGTTCTATTTTCACCTGCTAAAACCAGGTGGGGCAGTGTTCTTTATCTCTTCCACCACCCATCCTCCCTCCAGGGGATATCTGCTGTTCATGGGCCATCCAGGCTCACTGCAGGGCTGATACAATCCCATCATCCCATGGGGAGATGCTCTACCCAGGGGGAGGAGCCAACCATTCCTACCTGGTAAAACCTGGGATCCAGAACACCAGCACAGCCTGTTTGCACTGGATTCCCAGAGGGAGACCCGACCCATCTCAGCACCACTGGACCTTCAGAGGAAAACTCCACCCTTGAACAAGATCATCTGTGCTCCAACAGAACCGCATTTGTCACTGCAGGAGGACTTGATTGGACTGACACCCACACCCTGAGCAACAGGGTGTCAGGTTGTGTTCTGACTCTGTGTTTCCAGGATTTTTTGTTTGTTTGTTTGTGTTTTTTTGTACGCTACATTTGTACTTTTTAATATTCCT
The DNA here is from genome assembly GCA_013397095.1 of Sterrhoptilus dennistouni. NCBI lineage: Eukaryota > Metazoa > Chordata > Aves > Passeriformes > Zosteropidae > Sterrhoptilus > Sterrhoptilus dennistouni. Next base: position 938,301 of record VWZU01003040.1, on the reverse strand, counting down.
AGTAAAGAACTGTTATTCCTATTCCTATATCTTTGCCTGAAATTATAATAATGCAAATTATGTAATGTAAATAATGCAAATATAATAATGCAATTTGCAAAATTATAATAATTTGGAAGGAGAAGGGTTTTACATTCTCCATTTGAAAGGAAGCTCCAGCTTTCCCTGGCAGACACCTGTCTTTCCAAACCAAGACAAGGGAAAAGCAAAAGAGCATTCCAGCTTTTTTCATAAACCCAAAGACATTGAGGTGGATGACCCCTTTGCATACCACATTCCTAGATGGTAAGAAGAACTGAGCCAGGACGAAAACTCCCAGCAGCAAACCCTTCTCCTTGCATGAAATTCTTGGTGTTTTGATGACTTGTGTTTGCAGGGTCACCCTGTCTGGGACCTGCCCTTTCCCTTCCCCTCGCGCCGCCTCTCGCGGTCGTGGGCAGTGACATAACGTACAGAAGTGTTTACATCCTCCTGGAAGAGCAAGGAACTGGAAATAAAACATGGGAAAAAATGTAATTCCGGCTCAGCTACTGAAGTGCTTTGATAAAAATAAGCAGAGATATCAGATAAATGCATTCCTAAGTTACCAGGGAGGGATGAGGCGCTCTGAAAACCTCATTGAAAATGCAAGCGGTAGTGGATAAACATTCCCTGTGATATCCAATGGTTATCCATTCCATTGCCATCAGCTTCCATTTCCAGACATTTAGGACATGCAGGAAAACAGTTTTGAACCTTCCTGAAGGAGCTGCAAGCAGGCTCTTCATGTGCAGGGAGATGGAGGCAGTGGAGAAGGTGGAGGAAACCAGGAGCTGTGTGAACATCCTGAAAGACAAAGATCTTGGCTCCATCTTCACCTGCAGCCCCCTTTCTCCCACATTGTCAGCTTTATCCAGAGTTTGATGTAAGTTTTATTCTGTTTGGGATCTTGGAAGGTGTAGTGTTGCCCTTGGACTGTACTGGCTCATCCAAAACTGTCCCAAACAATAAATTAAAATTCAGATCAATAGATTTTGTACCCAAAGAAAAAGAAAAAAAAGGCTCCTTGTTTTGCAGCACTTACTGTCAAAAAAAAAAAAAAAAAAAAAAAAAAAAAAAAAAAAAAAAAAAAAAAAAAAAATCATGATTTGCAACAGTGGGTGAGTTGTCCTGGCCAGGCATCAGACACTATCACTGCTGACATCTCCAGCTAAACGAGTCCCAGGGAACTCTTTATTCAAGGAAAGAAATGGGCACTTTGTGTGAGGTTTTCAACTGCCAAAAACAGGCTCAGAGAGTCTTAGCAGTAGGTTCAGATTAGATATCATGAAGAAATTCTTCCCTGTGAGGGGGGTGAGTCTCTGGCACAGAGTGCCCAGAGAAGCTGTGGCTGCCCCTGGATCCCTGGAAGTGTCCAAGGCTGGGTTGGACAGAGCTTGGAGCACCCTGGGATAGTGGAAGGTGTCCCTGCCATGGCAGGGAGTGGAGTGGGATGAGCTTTGAGTTTCCTTCCAACCCAAACCATTCTGTGATTCCATTGTATTGACCAAGTCTCCCACAATTACAAAGAGATTCACTGTAAAAATGCAACCCAGGAAATGAAAACATTATTTCAACTTCAACAGATTTATGGCAAAGTTGAAAATTTGGCGCTGAGAAGTTTGTCTGACCCGTTTTACGGGCGCTGAGCTGCCTTTTTCATGGCCACAAAATTAACCTGTGGAAAAACACCTCGATATAATCATGCACTTGAGAAGGGACAGAGTCAGCAGAGAGCAACACACATCTCTTGTCACACGTGCAGCAGGATAAATGGAGCAAGCAAAGGTCTGGTTTGTTATTGCTCCCATCTGGAGGGTAAACCTGACATTTCCATCTGCCAATAGCAATTCATTGTGAAGCTGAGCCGTGGGGAAGGTTTCCTCATGCTAAATCAATGAGCAGAAGAAATGAACCTTGTGTTACAACCAAATAAGAGGCTTAATCACAGCCTACATGTCTGGCTGCATAAATAATTCAAATACATGCAGCTGCAATTTCAATATATTAAACCCAAGCCTCCCAAACAGCCGTGTGAAAAACAAAAATTAATATTCCATTAGTAAAGAAACGGAATAAATTGAAGTTCAGGTTTGTTCTCGTTTTGTCTTTGGGGAAGGAAGAACTTTTTACAACCCACAAGGAAAATAACTGTATTAATGATCATGTGGTGGTTATTCTATCCCAGTTAAACTCTCTTTGCTGGAGCCACGGTCAAATTCTCTGTTGAACCCACAGTGATCCAAAAAATTATTTCTGTCACTGAGCTAAAGTCATGAGTTTTAGGTGTATTACTGGAGGTAGAAAATGTTTTTTCCACTTTTCTTAAAAGCTCTGAATTTTATTTTATTTTTTTTTACAAATAGGACTATTCACTAAGTGCTAAGGAAATATAATTATGTTTTCAACAACAGCAGTGTCCTTTTTGGTGACAAGTATTTTTTAATACTGTAATATTCAAGGTTTCCATGCAAATTGCTCACCAAAAAACTCTTATTATAAGAATTTGATTTCAATATTAACAGAGAGCAGAAGCAAACCCCAATTATTTCTATAAGGAGAAGTACTGGATATCCTGTGGGGTGTACAGGTGTGTATTTCAAGCAAAACTATAACTGTTGCCACTTTCCTCCCCCAGCTTTGAAGGGAAATGGGTTTGTGTAGCGCCTTCTCCATCACACCATTTTTACTGGTGTTACTTCTCATGACACAACCCTTTCTTCAGCAGAGCTTGTTTCGTTTTTGTGTTCACTAGTCTGAGAAGGCCAAGGACAGCTGTAGATGCTGCTGGTCCATCCATTCCTTGGAATTCCAGGTTCTCCTTGGCAGCACCTCTGTAATCATCACCCTGGACCTTTGCAGAGGAGTTCACATCTATCAGGAGTCCCTAAATTCCTCCTTTGTGGTTTCCATGCAATGCATTCAGTGAGAGGAGGACTTTGTATGGTGCACTTTCTGCCCCTTTCAAAGAGAAAAATTGGGAATTTCAGTGTCTTCTCTGTCTTTTAGTTTCCAAAGTCCTAAATCAGACAACCCAAGGTTATTTAAGTATATTTAAATTTAGTATAAATTTACCTGCTGCACCTGCACAGATGAATTTCCTCCTAAACTGAATTAATTACATTGACAAGAACTCTCTAGAAAGGAGTTCTGGTGAGTGTCTCTGGCATTAATTGCTGCTTAATTGTCACCCAAAACCAGGTGAGAGGATTTTCCCCCAGATAGTCAATGCTACAATAACAATTCTCTTTGTGTTTACAAAGCTGACAATAGTTTTTCACACCCTAGCAGAGGGAAACCAGTGTTGCTCTATATGGAATAAAATGTAGTTTTTCAGCTTATATCTGTAGAGACACATTGTTTTTCTGGAGAGAAGCACCGGGTGGAAGGTTTGTCCACATTCTATGGCTGAATTCCACCTGTGGGATCTATTGCTGATGTGAGGAAATTGTACTCACCCTGTGAAGACTGGGTGAGGAAAGCAAACCTATTCAGCTGAAGTGCTCACACCTGGAGAAGGTCAGAACAGCTTTAAATCAGTTTCAGAATTAACAGGAATTCAGTATGAAGGAAATTTCCATTGTCCACGTCACTAGGCGGAGCTGTGTTGGTTTAAATTTGGTCTTTTTTTGGCTCCTGGAATGTACAAGCTTTGGTAATGAGCTTCTGCAGCCAGATGACAACAGTGAGGACTCTCATTTATCTTCATCATTGAAGTGCTTCAAACCTGAATGCCAGCCCTTGGCTTCTCAAGGACATGTTCACCTCCTGACAAGGGATGTGTGTGTGGGACCCCTTCTCAAAACCTCCCTGGAAATTTCTCTCCTGTTGGGGCAACTGCTGCTTTAAACTTTGCCTTAATAACACCTAAAATGCTTTTTCCCTGTGAAGAAAACATAGCACTTGATGTTGAATCTGAAGAATTTCACTCCTGTTCAAAGCTTGGGCAACTTCCAGAACTGGCATATCACTATGGATGTGAGCAGCCCTCTGAGAATGTTGCATTTACATTTTGCACTGTAATTAGATTGCATTTGAATGATGAGAGTTGCTGAATTTTATATATCTTTTGTTTATGTTAAAAAAGGTGCTCATTGACTCTTTCCACTCCTGAGCTCCACAGAACAACCCTTGTGTTTCTAATCTGCCATGAGAATGACAAGTGTATTATAATTACAGAAAAATAAATCATCATGTACATAAAAGAAATGAACTGATGCAGTTGGATATTAAACCCCAGAATCTCAGAATGGTTTGGGTTGGAAAAGGCCTTAAAAATCATCGTGTTCCACTCCCTGTCATGGGCAGGGACACCTTCCACTAGAGCAGGTTGTCCAAAGCAAGGAGTCAGTCTTGATCTGAATTGTTGCTCTCACTTTATTTAGTTGCTCTAAGATGAGTCAGTGGGAGGGAGGCAGTGCTGTTCTCTTTTCTGCAAGTCCTTTTGAGTTTACCTTGACTTTTTATCTTTTCTTTTATTTCTTTTTTTTTCTAAAGTACTTTCAAATAGCTGAAGTGAAATGTTCCATTTCATTTCACAGTAAGATTTCTTTTCAAATGGCATTTTTATGATTCTCTTTTCAGGGAAAGAAAAACCCCCCAAAAAACATAGCATGTCCGGTTTTATATTTTGTTCAAAATAAAGTAGAGTTGGTTCTGTATGGGCCTTTCCCTTTCCCCTTTCCTTTCCCTTTCCCTTTCCTTTCCTGCAGCCAAACAAACTCAATCAGTTGTTCACACAAGCCCTAATCACTGATCCAGCTGATGAATTCCAAATCTTTCCTTGGAGATGGGGGAGCTGTTGAGAGCCCAGAATTGAGTTGTACTCTATAATTTTGATTCCAAGCTTCATCCTTGCCCAGTTCTGGATGAAATTACAGTAATTGCCTCCGAAACTGAGAGTTCCTTGCCAGTAATGGGAGCAGGGGAGGATAAATCCATCCAGTCTTTTCCAGGTCAGGTAATTTGCAAAGAGATCCTTGGAAATTTGACCATCATGACCTGGGAAAGGGCTGAGTTCAGACTCAGTCAAGAGGGACCTTCTCCCATCGTGGACCAACGTATTTGGAATTTTCTCAAGAGCCAGAGAACTCCTGGAACCCCCTGTTTAGACCCCTACATGTGAAGTGAACAGGACACAAGGAGAGCTGGAATTTAGTGGCCAACTAGTTTACACTTGATGGGAAATACTTGATGGGAATGAAAACCTGCATGCATTCCAACCCAAAAATCACGTTACACACATAAATCTATTACACGTAATAAATTCCTTTATCACTGCCAACTGAAGTCGTATTTCTAACAGATCCCAATTATTTTTTTTAGCTGGGAGCAGATAGGACATAATGAAATATTGTGGATTCTAATGGCTTTATGCCAATGAGCTCAGAGTTAAGTGGCTGATAAGAAATAGCCATTGAATTAGGTATCCCAGAGCAATAAATCTGTAAGTGCTGGGGGAGGCAGATTCTTGGCACCAGTGTCCAACTCAGTGCTGGAGTCTTGCTGCTGGTATTTTACTTCCTTTGTAAAATAAGTTTCACATGTGGATTCAGCTAAAAAAATGAAAATAGGATACGGACACTTTTCAGGAGAAAAAGACAAATGTGTGGGTGTTGGTTCAATCCTAGTTTATTTCACATCAAATATTGGCATCCCTGTGCTTTAAAAGCCACTTCCTTGATTTGGAGCTGATGTTAAGTGACAGAACTCCTGTTTGTCACCCAGGATACCCATTTATCAAGGTATTGAAGTTCTGAGTTGAATTAATTGTCCCATCCCTGGAAATGTTTACGGCCAGGTTGGATCGAGCTTGGAGTAACTTATTCCAGAAAAGGAGTCCTTGCCCATTACAAGAGGTGGAACTAAATGAGCTTTGGGGTCTCTTCCAACCCAAACCATTCTGTGATTTTATGATTCCTCCTCATGTTTGAACAACAAAATGTGCTTTAGAGGGTCCTGTCTCCCCCAACAAGCACATCAGATCACAGGCTTACAAGCCAAATGTTTTCCTTACTTTTTCCTCCCTCAATCTTGGTCATTGTACAGTAATTATGTAGATTTGCTCTGAAGACCAAGGGCAGGGGTGGCACTGGCTGGTTTCAGCATTCCAAGTCACTTCCTGCACCCTTAGGCTATGTGTGGGAAGGATTCAAGGTGTTGATCTGGACTTGGAGGAGGGGAGATGTTTCCTAGGGGAGAGGTTCAATCAGTATTGGTGGGTGGGGATGCATTCTAGGAGAGGGTTTCTCACTTGGAACCATAAAAAGGGATCTGTTGCCATGTACAGGAAACTTTTGCCTCTCTGGTCTTTGGATGCAAAGCTAGTTTAGTTCTGAGCTTTCCACACCTATACCAGGGCCTGACAGGAGCTGGTGGGGTCCCCAACCCCTGGAGGTGTCCAAGGAAAGGCTGGATGTGGCACTCAGTGCTCTGAGCTGGGTGAAAAGATGGGGATCAACCACAAACTGGACTCAAAGGTCTTGGAGGGCTCTCCCAACCTCAGTGATCCTGTGATTCTGTGATCTGGGAAATTACATTGGCACTCACTTGCCTTTGTTCTTATGGTCCAACAAAGGAGTAAATGCACAAGGTGTTCTGCAGTAGAGATGATTTCTCTGTGAGTACTGTCAGTGCCAGAAGAGGCTTTTAGGCTTTCAGAGAGTTCAGTGTTACAGCTGTGACACCATGCCCAGGGTCTTTGTGCCACATGTCCTTGGGATTCTCAGAGAGCCCAGCATCAGAAAGGGACCTGGGGGTTCTGGTCCATAACTGACTGGACACGAGCCAGCACTGTGCCTCACTGGCCAAGAGGGCCAATGGCTCCTGGCCTGGATCAGGAATGGTGTGGCCAGCAGGAGAAGGGAGGTCATTCTGCTCCTGGACTTGGCACTGGTGAGGCCACACCTTGAGTGCTGTGTCCAGATCTGGGTGTCTCAGTTTAGGATGGACATTGAGTGTTGTGTCCAGTCCTGGGTGTCTCAGTTTTGGAAGGGCATTGCAGAAAGGGTAATAAAGTATTAGAATGGTCTGCCTGGCAAGGTGGTGGGTTCACCATCTCTGGATGTGTTTAAGAAAAGACTGTATGTGGCACTTGGTGCCAGGATTAAGTTGAGGTTAGGGTTGGGTTGGACTTGATGATCCTGGAGGTCTCTTCCAACTTAATGATTCTGATTCTGATTCTGATTCTGATTCTGATTCTGATTCTTTCTGAGCTGAGGACAGCCAAATTCCCTCTGTGGGTTGTACTGAGTCACAGTTCAGACTTTATATCCCCAGAGTGAGAGTGTAGATACAACCCATTGCATGTGGAGTGAAGATGATTTAACCACTGGCATTACATGGGAAATTGCTTTAATGTCATGGAGATCACAAAATCCCTCATCCTGGTATTTCACCATGGAAACCACAGGGGATCAAAGGAAGAGGATGTCATTTGCCATCTTTAAACATGATTCTTTCTAATAGAGAAAGATGCTTTTGCAGTAATGAAAACTGAACTTACACAGACAAGGCCTAAAAGCCAAGCTCGAAACCTGAGGTTGTGATTGCATGTTCCATCAATTTCAGAATAATGGTGTGTGCCTAAGAAAATCCATGCTTTGCTCTTTGCCAACCAGGAAGGACACAGGGGACACACAGCTGGGGCCAAAGAGGGTTGGACTGATTTTTTTCCAGACTTCTCCGGTGACCTTCATCAAACCTACTTACATTAATTTCTGATCAGTGATTGGAGTTCCTCATGTGGAAGAGGTTTTTTTTGGTGGGATGGGATTATCCTCACCTCTACAGACATAGAATAATTGTGATTGGCTGGTTTTCCCTTTCCCCAGCCCTCACAACCTGTGATTTTCCTGATTTCTTAACCCACTGAGAGATCCAGTGGAACTTAGTACAAACAACTTTGCTTCTCAGAATGGCCCAGAGCATCAGACCCCTTGCTTTTAAATGAAATTGGTTAATCCATGCAGAAAGAGGGACAAATATAGCCAAGGCTTGTCATTTCAAGTTGTAGGGTTGGCCTTTATCAGCAGTGTGAACACTATGTATAAATCAGTTTAAGAAGGGGGTGAGTGGCCAAACTGGCCCCATGGACATGGCAAAGCTCACCGACCTCTTGTCGAGATCTGTTTTCACTGCCTGACATTCGTGTGCATCAAATAATGTGTCTTTGATATGGACTATTATTGTTCTCTTGTGGTTGCATGCCAGGCTTTTCTCTGGCATAGAGGAAGGCTTGTGCTTTGTTCTGAGCAATAAAGACTTTTGTTGGAGGGTATTCCAGCATCACATCTGTATTTGTGTGTCAGGTTGCTTTGTTCTGAGAAATAAAGACTTTTTTTGGAGGATAGTTCAGTATAACGTCTATACTTGTGTGTCAGGCTGCTTTATTCTGAGCAATAAAGACTTTTTTTGGAGGATATTCCAGTGTCATATCTATATTTGTGTGTCAAGTTTGTACCTTCCTGTAAATGCAGGAATCATTTCACACCTGTGGGTTGTGGCCAAATGACCGACAGAGTGTTTGTATTTTCATGGTTGTCACCTCCATGCATCAGTCCTGCCTCCAAATTCATCCCTGCACCCAGCTCGTGCAGTGGTGGAGGTTTTGGGGTCACTTATGTTGGATTTGGTTCATCTGCTGGCACAGATGTTCTCAAAGAAGGTCTCCTCAGAACCCTCATCTACTTGAAGATGTAGATGAAGATGCTCACTGCAAGGACTAAATGGCCTTTAAAGGTCCCTTTCAACACAAATATTTCTGTGATTCTCTGATTTTAAGAGTGATTTGGTCTATTCTGGTCAACCTTTCAAACTATGAGGTCGTTATGCTTAACTCCAAGCAAGAACCTCCCCCAGCTCACAACTTCCGTCTTAGTTTGCCTTCTCTGTGTCTTCTCCAGGACTGTGAGGAATAAATTAAAATATCAGGTAGAACACCTCAAACTCAATGTCTTCACGATGGTTTTATTGCTTGTTTTCAGCAGCGTCAACCACAGAGAAGAACCCCCCTCTGGAGCAAGGGGGTGAACCAAATACAAAGAAAAATTAAAAATAAAATTTTAAAAAAAATTAGCCATTTCACTGCATATATACAGGATCAGACCCAAAATAAATAACATCAGGCAAAAAGCCATGAAACAAGGCAGAGATTTCACCTGTGCTGAGCAAGGCAGGCCTGTTCTTGCTGGCATGGAGGATACACCACAAGCACGTGGTACAGAAAAGTCCACGGAGACAGAAATTCTCTGCTCACAGTCCCCCTCACCCTCTGCTGTCAAAACCTATTTACAGGAGGGCAGAGCAGAGGTGTTTACAGCTTGAGTGAAAAGGGTCAGCTGGCACCAGCTGCTGACCCACAGCTTGAGGTGTTGGAAACAGACTCTGAAAAATGCACTTTCGAGTTCAAAAATGCCTTTTTGAGCTCGATTTATCATCATCATCATCATCATCATCATCATCATCATCATCATATCAAAAATGTAGTTTGTTTATTTATTTATTTTTTTAAAATGTGCTCTTCAGATTTCCTCTATGTACAAATGTACAATGTCCACAAAACTTGGGTATAAAACACTGGTGCTCTGCTACTGCCAATGTGGGTGTCCTCAAGGTCGGGGCCCTCAGAACACAAGTGGGAATTATTTTCCTGACAGACCTGTCTCAATGTTTGTTTTCTCCCCTGTGATTTCGCAGTTTTCTAGAAATAACCAGAATTTCAAGCCAAGGGCTCTCCAGGATACAGCACATGCAAGCAAGGGCATTCAGGAAGGGGTGGTAAAGATGATCCTTGCTCCCAAGAAACTCCTGATTAAAGGTCAGAGTTTACACCTGCACAGGTCTCCAGGGGAAATAACGAGGTCAGTCACTGTAATTACACCCCATCAGACTGATATGCAAATGCTGGGTTTGGAGAGGGGATGAAAAGCTGAGTGACTGAAAGGAAATGGATTTAAATCCACATGTTGAGACATCTGACTCCACATGTTATTTTGGGGTTTGGATCCTTTCCTTATTGCAGCAGTTTAGTGCCTGAGTAATGTCAGCAGGGTCATTCTGGATGGATGTGGGTGTTTGTGATTGTCCTGGCTTGTACTGTGGGATGTACACAAAGTATTTATTCTATCACCATCTTCATGAACTGTTGAATCCAATTGTTAGAGCAGTGTTTCCCAGGCCCCCCCCTCTGGGCTGTCTTCTGTTAATGGCCCATCAATGCCTTGCCCATGACTCACAGGTAACTCCCTCCAGGAGTTATCTCTGTTTAATGGGCCATCAAGGACCCACTTCACAACTCATCATCCCATTGGGAGATGCTCCGTCCAGGGGGAGGAGCCAAGCATTCCCACCTGGATAGAATCTGGGATTTGGGACAGTACAAGCAGCCCTTACCCACTGGATTCCCAGAGGACCAGAGCTACCAGACCTTTCTACAGGATCACTGCTTCAGGAAGAGCACCTCACCTGGACTGCTTCCCCCACCCTGCTCGGGTTGTGTTCTGACTCTGTCAGTGGTCTTTTGTGTTATTGCATTTATTCATGGGTGCAGAGATGCCAGGATGGGAAGCACAAGGCTGGGAGGGAACCTGGGCTGTGCCAAAAAAACTCAACCTGAAAGCAGGAGCTGGGACACAGCAGGAGGAATGTTTTATGTGGGCTTTCCTCTGGATTTAGCTGGATTCACCTTCCAGAGAAGAGACATTGCTTCTGGTCCACCCGTGTTTCCCCAGGTCATTTATCAAACCAAGATGTGCTGGTGTGCTCAGAATAAAATCAGCTTCATGAAGACACACACTGGCATTTCCCAGTTTGAGAGATTTCCTTGTAGTCTGAAATTATTTTATATTTCCCCATATTTCCTTTCCCTTTGTTGAAACCCTGGGGTGAAGCTGGAAGGAAAGGAGACAAAAGGATCCCACCAAACCCCTTTAATCCCTGCCATGGAGCCAAGTGGTGTTCATTCCCTCCTGAGCTTTCCTTGGAACTTCATTTTCCTTTTGAAATACTACCAGCAATCTTTCATTAATCAGCAGGTGCATTTATCTCTGAAGGCATTTCCATCAGATTGGAGCAGAGATTTGGGGTTAATCCCTGAGCCCTGTGGCACAGACATGACCCTCATTGATTTTGAGATGAATGGGAACCCAGTGGGATGCAGAGAAAGAAGGAAATCTGAGAATTAGTTGATGTATGAAATATCTTTTCTCCAACACGTTCCTGGAGAAAAATATAACTTGTTTCCTATCAAAAAAAACCACCCCAAATGAACAAAAAATAAAGCCAAATACTCAGATCTTTCATCTTCAGGCCTTTCCTCCTCTTCACAAATAACTTTGATTTTAAAAACTTGTTTGATTTTAATGCCCCTAAAATTCTGCAACGGAATTTCTTTTCTAAATCCTAAACATGGTCATAGTCTCATTTCTTGCTGCTTGTGGGAGGGTCACAAAGCAACACAGGTCCCAGCAGAGCAGAAATATCTACAGTCTAATATTAGCATTGAACCTGGTACACTTGGACAATAGACCTTGGGACAATATTTTATTGTTTATATTTAATTTTTCTATACTTATTAATAATTTTGAATAATCCAGTCTCTGAAGTATGGAACAGGAGGGGCTTACTCTATCCCTGATATAAAAAGGGAGTAAATAGGTCCAGAATGAAGAAAAAGGAATTATTTTGAAGGCAAATCCCAGTTTAATGCTGGTGCAATTCAGGAGTCACTGCAGTGAAATGATTGGTGAAAGCAGGATCAGAATTTGGCTTTATTTCTGTAAAGAGTTTTAGAGCCCAAATCCATGATCCTCAGACACATCTGTGCCCTTTAACAGAGACAGAAGAAATCTGAACACCTTTAAAGAGGCACAACTCTGACCTTCTTATGCAGCAAATGGATGCAGCTGCCCTGCTGGAGCCAGTTCTGTGTCACACTGGGGTCAGGCTGGAGCTGGAGGAGCAGCAGAAGTGCTGAGCTCTGCTGTGTGTCCTGTGTGGGGCCAGGATATGGGGCCAGGTCATGGGGCTGGGACAGCTCTCTCCACTTTGTCATCTGCAGTGAAGTCCTTGAATTCCACTTTATTGATGGGTTGGATGAAAAACACAGAACAGACAAGCCCAAGTTGTGGAGCCAAATTCCTGCACTAAGCCAGTTAAACGGGGCCCGATCCCAATGTCATCATCCACTTGATTGCTCACATCCCCAGAGTGAAGAGCTCTGATTTCTCCTCTGTTTCCCTGGAACACCAGGCCAAGCAGCTGGGCTGGCAGCTCTGCATGGCTGGCATTGCCATGCCTGTCACAGCAGGTACATTCAGCACGTTCATTTAATCCCTCAAACACCCCTGGGAGCAGAAAAGGGGACGTGGCTGCATGTTCATCAATGAAATAATTGTGAGCGGGGTGCCTTGGGGGCACAGTTGACTTTTTGAAGGAGCCCCTCAGCTTAGGAATCATCCCATCTTCAGGGTCCCATGGAGAATAGCCTGGTGGGGAACCTGACAGGCTGCAGAGGAGCCTGTGGTGAGGGTAAATAACCAGCTGGGGTTTTTCCTTGTCATGTCTCCAAAAGGCAAACCTCTCCTGGCTGTCTTTGGCATGTGGCTGGTGCTGGCACAGGGCTGGAACATGAGAAAAGCTGCAAACACACAGCAGAAAGCCCTGCAAATGGAGAGGAAAAGGGAGCATAGGGAGAGGAAAAGAAAGGTGAAGACCAGAGGGAAAATGTTCGATGTGTCTCAGTGCTGATGGCTCACAGACTTTCCCTCCAGCAGGGAACAGATGGGAAGGGATTCCCTGACATCCCACAGAGGAGGCTGCTGGCAATGGTGCTGCACTTCTGCTCCACAGCTCTGTGCTCCAGCTCCTCTGCTGCTTGTCTGGGACCTGAAATTCCAGTTCACACCTCAGGCACCTCAGTGGATGCATTCCCAAGACTGGGCAGTGCTCCTCTGCAGCCCATCGGTTTTGTTGGGTATAAATATTTACCATGACAGATGAACAGGGGGAAAATGGCTTTGCAGCCTGATGAATCCAGTCTTTCCCAGGCTGAAACAGTGAGACAAAGCATTTTACACCAAGTGGAACAACTTGGAAGCTGAGACAGAGTTTCCCCTTGCTTCTTTTGGGCTTCCTTGAAGTCAGCCATTCACCTGGAAAAATGCAGGCCAAATCCTTGCTTTGAACCAGGCATAGGAGAGGAATTGGTGGTACTGGTGGGATTTCTCCAGTGTTTCCTGGGTGAGTCCTAATCCAGGCCTGAAAGCGCCCAGCAGAGCAACACAAGCACCAAACACAAAGAGAATCACAGAATATCCTGAGTTAGAAGGGACCCACAAGGATCATCGAGTCCCACTCCTTGTCCTGCACAGGACAACCCCAAGAATCACACCAAGTTCCTGAGAACATTGTCCAAATTCTTCTTGAACTCTGACCACAACCACTTAAAAGGTTTTTACCTCTGAGAACCTTGTGGATTTCAATGGGACATTGTTTGAGGGGTGTCAAGGCATAAGGGCTTCAATGCAAGAAAAGTGGGGAAATTTTGAGCATCCTCCTGTTTTCTCTGCATTTTGGGAATCTGCATTTTGATGATTTTTGATGGCACATCAGAGTTGGATCCTCACTGTTGATGTGGGCTCAGTGTAAAGCAGCCCTAACAAAGCTGGCTCACACCTGGCCAGCCTGGGGCCACCAGCACTACAATTCCAGGAATTCTCAATTTTCACATCTTCCTGTCCTCTTAGGACCTACAGGCTGGGCAGCCATGGCTGTGACAGGATCTGAGCTGCCCATTCCTGGGGAAATATTTTGGAAATCCAGCTCAACTGATTGCAGCTTCTGGGAATGGTTATGGCATGGAGCACTGCCCTGGCAGGACTCAGAAAGGAGCTGGATCTGCAAGTCTCCTGCTGGGAGCATGGTTTGTTGGCATCCTTTGTTAAAGGCAAACAACCCCCAGCCCCACCAGGCTGCAGGAGCTTCCCTCCAGTGAACTGCATTTCATTGTGGGGGAATAAAACTGTTGAGTTGAGATCTCTGAACTCTAAAAGAGGAGCTCACCTCCCTCCCCAGGTGGCCCAGACACCCCTCCACGAGGACAGGTTTTAGCAGGATGGCAGCCGCCCAGTTACTGAGGGTACACATGAGCTGGGCAGGGATTTCCCACCCAGCACAAAATCTTTTCAACCCCACTTGATGCAGTTGAGTGGGACACAAACATAAGCATCTGTACCCATGTATTTTCTGTATTTTCTGACTGAGTTTGGGACTGTGGGGTTGCCTCAAAGTAGCAGGACTGGGCTTTACCATTTCTCCTTTACCTCTTCACTGTAAAAACAAGAATTAAAAAGAGCCCAAAACTATTCCCTTGTTTTTTTAATGGGATCCATGTGCATTCTTCAAGTAGGAATTGCCCCTGTATGGAAAATAACAGGCCTTCAGAAAAGAGGTAAAAACGCACACACATATCTTAAATATCTAACAGTGCCTTCATATAGGATGAAAGCTCCCCACAAAAGCTGAAGAATAAATCCATTTAGTAGCTCCATCACTCTTTCCTCCCTCCTGGAGTGCCAGTTGTGTGCTGAGACAACCTTGTTCTGATGAAAGCAATTTTACCTGCTGCTGTGATGCTAATTTTTTTCATCTGGAGAGTGGCTCCTTATGGCAGCTCTGATTCAATTAAGGCTCACAGGGCCTCATATTTCCCTTTCCTGACAGTGTGTGCAAAGCAAGTGCAAATGAATTACAGCCCAATTATTTTCCCCTGATCCCTAATGATCCTGAGTGCATCCACGCACCGAGATCTATGGGAGAATTTAAAGAGAATGAAAAAGAAAAAACCCACAGCCATGCTCCTCTTTTGGCATCTGGCCCTGGTTTTTATACATGCAAATCGAGTTTCCTGTTCATGGAACACAACCAAGCAAAACACCATGTCACCAGCACAGTGCAGGGAAGGGCATCCTCTTGTTGGTCCTGCTCAGTGATCGGCCCTTCCACAGGGCACCCAAGGGAGCCTGGAAAGCTTCTGCTCCCAAGGATGGTGGCAGAACACACTGGGGCATCCTCTGAGGAGCTTTCCTGGTGCTGCAGCTTCATCTTCACCTGTGGAAAACAGGGGGGCCACATGCTGGCCTGTCCCTTCCTGCTCACATTCCTCTTGTCCCTTCTCCCTGTGTCCCCAGCACCGCCTTTGGTGCTGTATCACTGTCTCTTATCTGCAGGAATTTTGGCACATTCATATGTTTGGCATTTTTTTTTCCTACTTCCTGCCTCCGTTTCTCCTTTACTGGCTCATTTAAAAAAACAACAACAAAAAAGTGCAATTTGTCTGTTTCAGAGATGCCAGTTCTGGTAAAGCCACCGAGGACTGAGGCTCTCCCTCCCTTACCCCCAGTACTTCATTATTTATGACACATCAGCATCTCCCAGGCTTGTCCTCAAGCAACTGGGACAATTCCTCAGAGTTAACAACCCCTGAGGGCATGAAACTGAGGAGTGAAAGGCCTGAAAAAGAGGGAGAGCAAAAACGTTCCTCCTCCTCTTGGCTTGTCCCATCTCATCCTGGAGACGCCAGCAGCTTTTCCAGTTGTGTGTCCTCTGTTGGCTCATGTGGAGCAGGTCATTTCACAGGGATTTGTCGTGGGATCACTGACTCCCAGGGGGATCCTGGTGTCTCAGTTTCTGGATGCTCAGTGCCTGGGGAGCCTGTCCCCTGTCACACCAGAGAGAACTCAGCCTGGAAGCCGGAGCAGCGGCGTGTCTTGGGTGAGCACTTGGTCAGCATGGAGATCTGGGTGCTGAAGTTGGTGCCGTTGCTGCCCAGGGAAGGGTGGTGGTACTTCATGTCTGAGCCCAGGAACCTCTCCAGGTGCCACCTCCTCCACTTCCTCTTGAGCTCAGCTTGCACCTGGTCATGGAAAAGACAGAAAAGGCAGCACAGGGCATCACTTGGTGTTGTCCTGACCTGATTGTGTGAACCCACCCACCAATAATCACTTTATAAAGGCCACAAAACTTGGCTTGGCCAGAACTTTTAACCACATAGAGGGAGGGGGGCACTCCAGTCAGTAAATCACTGGAGCAGAAATCCCTGAGCTTCATCAGAAGGGAATTTCTTATTGGTACAGTCAAGGTGCCACACTACTTAACCTCAATGACAACACTTTGTGAGTATAATTACGATGCTTTCTTCCTCACTGCCCTGTTTTTGGTCCAAACAGGAATGATTTAACTGCAGCTTGTTTGTAAAGCTGTCACTACAGCTGTGGGTTTTTTAAATTTTTTTTTGACAGAAGCTGCTTGTTGCTGCTCAGAGAGTTTACAGAAATAACCTGGTTTATGCTGTCCCAATTCAAATCCTGAACGAACCTGGCCACTCCCCTTGTCCCCCTCCTGCAGCCCCCCAGTGCAAAATTTTAGGTAACAGCATGAATTAGATGCAACAGCTGTGTCTGAAGGGCTCTGGGATAACAAACACAGGAACAGCACAATCCCAGGACTAAAATGTGGTTTGGATGCTTCCACCAATATTATAACATCAGGATCAGGAATGGGACCCTTCTCAATCCCCTCTCCACATGCATTCATTTTGTCCTGGCTGCAAACATTAACCAAAAACCACTGATGGTCTGGTCTTACCTCTCCATTGAGAAAGCAGTACAGAACAGCCACCACAAATCCCTGGGGAAAGGAGAAAAGAGGATTTTAGTACTACAGACAAGGGGAGAATGTTTCATTCAGCTCTCAAAGGAGAGATCAGACAACCACAGAACTGTCCAGGCTGGAAAAGACCTCTAAGGTCATCCAGCCCAGCCATTCCCCCAGCACAGCTGATGCCTTAAGTTTCAGCTTCCCTGTATTTCAGACTCTGTGGTGGCCAGGGGTGCAGCTCTGAGCTCACAGTCAGTGTCACTCAGCTCTCTGCACACAGCAGGGACACAAAACAAACCCTTGTCCTGCTGCACACCAAGGACAACTGGCACAAGTGTTCAGGCCCAAAAGCACAAACAATGGTGGCTGAAGGGAGAAAACAAGAAGGATGGGACTGCATCACCTGCAGCTGGGATTGGACAATTCAACCCGAAGATGCAAATGGACCAAATCTTATCAAAATGTGAGTCCTCGTGTCCGTTTGTCCATTTTGTGACCATTTTGGGTCCACCTTGGGTGTAGCCCTGGCCAGGCTCTTGTTCTGCCCAAGGTGGATCCTTAAAGGCCTTTTAATAAGTATCTACTTTATTCTCCAGCTCTGTCCAGTCTCTGTTTCAGGTTAGCCTTCCTAAGCCATCACAGCTTAGTCCACCACTAACCCATGTCACCAAGTGCCACATCTGTACAGTTTTTGAACACTTCCAGATGTGCAGTGATGATGATGTAGACAGGGATGTTAACCATTCACCACTGAATGAAACTTGTTGCTCAAAGCCCCATCCACCCTGGCCTTGGACACCTCAATAACACGAAAACTGAACCGAGGTGTTTATTTTTCTCCCTTAAGTACGAAAAAACCACAGAGAGACCAATGCACGGAGGAACATTTCCTTTTCATTCCCTGAAACAAGGGAAGAGAATCTCCTTATGGAAGGCAAAATATAAATTTATCTTCCGTCCTGGCTGGGCTGGAGAGAGTAGATTTTCCACAAAGGTACAAGAGCAGTATGGGGCACATCCAGGAAAAACCCACGTCCAGCTTGTTGCATTTTCCCCTGGTGACAGACCTGGTGTCTTGGGTTGTAGTGTAGGATGTACACACAGTATTTATTCTATCACCATCTTCATGAACTGTTGGAACCAGGTGGGGCAGTGTTTTCCCAGGCCCCTTCCTTTGGGCTCTTCTGCTCATGGCCCATCAATGCCTTGCCCATGACTCACAGGTAACTCCCTCCAGGAGTTATCTCTGTTTAATGGGCCATCAAGGACCCACTTCACAACTCATCATCCCATTGGGAGATGCTCTGCCCAGGGGGAGGAGCCAAGCATTCCCACCTGGATAGAATCTGGGATTTGGGACAGCGCAAACAGCCCTTACCCACTGGATTCCCAGACGAGCAGAGCTACCAGACCTTTCTACAGGATCACTGCTTCAGGAAGAGCACCTCATCTGGACTGCTTCCCCCACCCTGCTCAGGTTGTATTCTGACTCTGTCAGTGGTCTTTTGTATTGTTGCATTTATTTTATTTTATTTTATTTTATTTTATTTTATTTTATTTTATTTTATTTTATTTTATTTTATTTTATTTTATTTTATTTTATTTTATTGTATTGTATTGTATTGTATTTTATTTTATTTTACTTTTTCCCCCCTTTCTTCTTATTAAAATGTATTTCTAACTTGGACCCTCTCACTCATTTTGCTTTCAAACCACAACACCTGGTGACAGGCCTGGTAATCCAAAAGGTGCCTTACCTGGAATGACCCAACCACGAGCTCAAAGACCAGCTTCACTTCTGCTTTGAAATTGTCAGGGAAGAAAGCAAACATGATGTAGTGAATACCAAAGAGAGGGATCAGCAGCAGAGTGGACTTGGCCAGCCTCCTGTTGGAAAGACAAACATGAGCCATGAGGTGAGAGGGAAAGGAGATAAGAGGCTGAGGAATCCTGCAGCTGAGCCCTGTGCAACCCCAAAAGTTTATTATTTCTCCTTGTCCAACAGATTGCAGGTGGCTGGTTATTTCAAACCTGGTGGCACCGTAAAATGTGACATTTTTATTCCCAGTAGCTCCACTGGAGGTATTTCTTTCTCCCTCCTCTCTTCTTCCCCTCCCACCAGAGAACTTTTTTTTCATCTCCACAAGCTAAATCATCATCTAGCAATGTCTTTGTTTGCCTGAGATTTCTGAAAATTACAGCTTCTGGGAGACAAATGGTATGTTTAGCTCAGAATAATGACAGGCTACTGCACAATGAATGTCTCCAAAGGAGGGGGATGAACAGCATTAATGCTTAATGGCATCATGCTGGGTAATCAGGGGTCTAATTAGAAGAGATGATAATGCATTAAATGTAATCATTATAAAAAAGTAGTAGTTGGCAGAAAGAAAATGAAATCAAGGGTCTGAGGATGCTTGTGGGGTTTTTGTCTCCCGTGGTCACTCATATCCTGTGACATCTCCCCCACTCTCAAAGGCTTCTGGAGGAAATAAAGCTAAGGCTGGGAAATATTAATTCTGTTGGAAATTCTGGCTGTCAGAAATTTTTTTTTTTCACCTGAAACCCTTCCACTTCCAAAGCCTCATCAGGCTCAGACCTCTCAGACCACCTTCATTTATTTGCCACCTGCACAAGTCCACTGGGAGGCTGATGTGGTAGGTCTATGCAGAGGATGCTCATCCCAGAGTATCCCAGAACTCCTCTGTAACTCTCCCTGGGCCTGGCCCAGAGACAACTCAACACTGAGGCTCTGACTGGAAGCTGTGGCTCATCCCAGGCAAAATGAGAGCCTGCAGGAGGCTGAGGAGCTTTACAGGAGTTTGCCTTTCTCACATCCCTCACTAGCAGTCACATCCCTGCTCATAGGGATTCAAAACCTGAGTTCTCTTGGATGCCTTGCTCTGACAGGACTATCCCTGTCTCTGGTGATCATCAGTGCTCCCTGTTCCTCCCTCCCAGCAGCAGCTCTGGCCAGTGGACCTGGGCTGGTATCATCAAGTCCTAATCCCCCCCAGCTCCTGACATGTGAGGAAGTCACTCATTTCCCAAGAGTTCAGTGAATATCAACAATGGCTCTGCAGAGATCTCTCCTCTCTCCCCAATCTCTGGGGGACATCAGCCTAGAGAAGATGTGATGCTGCCTTTGTGTACCACACTGACAGAGATGCTGTTTGCAACCTCCAGTGGATTGGAAAATTTTATCTTATCATTGCAGACAACACTTAGGCACAGTATTTTCCCTCCTGGCTGGACTGTGGTAATGAAAAAGACATAAACGACAAAACTTGATCCCCCTCCTCCAATTTGCACACCTCACACCAGTCCCTTGCTCCCAACACTGATCTTCACCAGCAACAGAGTTTTAGATTTTATTTTGGCACCAAGGCAAGGGCTCTGTGATTTTTAGAAGACTCCACCACCTAAACACTGAACTCAGGAAAATCATTACCCAGTCACAGAGCAATTTCTCCCAGGAAGCTCAAGCCTGGCTGTGCAGGAACTGCTTGGGGGATTGTCTAAAGCTGCTTAAATCTGCTCGAAGCCATGGATTCTCAAAATCATCATTATTCTCATTCCCATCACATCCTGGACACCCCCTCTGTGACAGACACACGTGGTGACAGGAAATTTTGGGAAAACACGTGTCCATTAACCTGCATGGAACCTGCTCCTGTCCTTGGGAGTGGGCAAGAGTGAACCAGCATTTCAGTCACGCTCCCTGAAATCATAATGGAAAAGTTACTCAGAGGACTTTGATGCCAATATTGATCCACAGACATGGACAGAATGGAGAGATGAATTTTGCTCAAGTTTTCTCTTGCAGAAGACAAATTCTATTTCCCTGAAATGTTGCTGTCCCGTTCTTGCACATGTCCCCTGTCATTTCCAGAAAACTGCTTTGGGAGATTTGTTTTTAGAGCTTCCAGGACATGAAAGCCCAGCTCCCTGTCTGCAGCATTAATGAGGGAGTCAGCAGCAAATCTGAACTTCCAGCCTGCAGCTAAACTCAGACCTTTTGGAGTTGAGCAGTGCTGTCAGCATGTCAGCAGGCTGTGTTTGTAGAAAATAAACAATATAAAATAAACAATATAAAAAACACATGAGAAGGAGGGAGAAATGCAAATGAGTTATCCAGGATGCTGTTGGTTTAAAACAGATTTGTCTCAGATTTGGCAGGAGGAACCCTCACAGAATCACAGAGTCCTTTGGGTTGGGAAAGACCTCCAAGACCATTGAGTCTGTGACTGACCCCTACCTTGTCCCCAGCCCAGAGCACTGAGTGCCACCTCCAGGCCTTCCCTGGACACCTCCAGGGATGGGGAGACCACAACCTCCCTGGGCAGCCCCTTCCAATGCAAAAATTCCTCCTCAGAAATTACTGCTCTGTGGAGAGCAGTAGGGTCACCCTGAGCCTCCTCTTCTCCAGGATGAACACCCCCAGCTCCCTCAACATTTCAGCTGCACGTTTTTGCTAAGAACTGTTGGGTCCTGCAGTCAAACCCCAGAAGGATCCACTGATTTCTGTCTAAAAGTAAAAATCTCTCCTTGGTGGGATCTAACCCTCAGTTTCAGACAATTAATATTTCCTTCCACAGTAAAGTGTGGTGTCTTGTACCTACTGCAGTGAATACAGAGATTTCCAGCTGCCTCAGGCAGATGTGGCTGGTGGCCAGGTGCCACTGTGCAAGGGGACAAGTGTCCCATAGATCCTGTGTCCTGTGTGACAGGTCCATGCAAGTATCAGAAGTGCCCTAAAGCACCTCATTGGCTTTGGAACCTAATACTTTAAGGTCAGGTTGGAAGGAGCTCTGAGCAACCTGAGTGTCTTGGGTTGTAGTGTAGGATGTACACGAAGTATTTATTCTATCACCATCTTCATGAGCTGTTGGAACCAGGTGGGGCAGTGTCTTCTCAGGCCCCTTCCTTTGGGCTCTTCTGCTAATGGCCCATCAATGCCTTGCCCATGACTCACAGGTAACTCCCTCCAGGAGTTATCTCTGGTTAATGGGCCATCAAGGACCCACTTCACCACTCATAATCCCATTGTGAGATGCTCTGCCCAAGGGGAGGAGCCAAGCATTCCCACCTGGATAGAATCTGGGATTTGGGACAGTACAAGCAGCCCTTACCCACTGGATTCCCAGAGGAGCAGAGCTACCAGACCTTTCTACAGGATCACTGCTTCAGGAAGAGCACCTCATGTGGACTGCTTCCACCATCCTGTTCGGGTTGTATTCTGACTCTGTCAGTGGGCTTTTGTATTGTTGCATTTATTTTATTTTATTTTCCTTTTTTCTTATTAAATTATATTTCTGACTTGGAGCCTCTCACTTCTTTTTCTTTCAAACCATGACACTGAGACAATAAAAGGTGACTCTGCTGAAGGCAGGGGATTGAAGATGAATGAGCTTTAAGGTCCCTTCCAACCCAAAACGTGGTGATTCTATGATTCTGTGAAGTGAGCAACTGATTCATCCCCTAATGGAATTGAGCCATCTTTCCAGGTGGTGAAGGAAGGTGAGGATCTGCAGATGTCAGGGTCAGTTGCCCTTCAGCAGAACCCCCTGTTGGGCAGGTCAGTGGGGGGAACTCTGTGTTTTACCAACATGCCTTACATTTGTTTATGAGGCAAAAAAGAGCTTTCCTGGCAACTCCCACCACCCTGGAAAATGTGTCCTGAACCCAAAGCCCAGCATGACCTCTGAGATAATCTGGGCAGAACTCTTCAGATGAACGTTGTCAGCATTTTTGCTGAGTAGAGCAGGAGCCAGCAGTGACAGGATGCTGCTCAGTACTAGAACATATTTAAATATGCTGATTTAATCTATGCATCTGCTGCAAACCTGGGGTGCAAAGATAAAATTCCCAATTGGAAATCCAGAAGGGAAGTTGATAGAAAGAACAGGGTCTGGTAATGTTGGTGTGTTGTGATGATAAAAAAATAGGTAATTGGCTTTGGCTGCTGCCAGGAAAATTAAGGTCAAAAACTGTCATTTTCTTTCATAAGTCTGAGACTCTCCCAAGGCAGATTAAATGAATAATTCACCATCACCAGAGAGAAAGTCTCAGTGCTGTGGACGGGCAGGATTTAAGGAACATATTGTTACTGTTTTCCGTCCTGCAGGAAGATGAGCTGAGATTTTTCAGGGTACCCAAAAGCACAACTCCCTCTGAAGACAAAGATTTATGAGACTGGACTTTCTTAATTTAATTCTTTCCCAGGAAACATTTAATAAATATCCAGGATAGCTGAAAAGCAGAGCCAGAACAGTGGGGAGAGTAAAAAAAATAATCTGGTCTGGATTTTTATTTTATTTGCATCGAAGCCAGAATAAATTCATGCAGATAGACATTTCTTTCACTCTTAAAATACTGCAGCTGAGACCAGCCTTGGCCACTGAGAGAGATGTTGATCTCTCTTGCATGTAGTTCATTATATAAAAAGCTCAATAAGGTCAACCATATCCTTGGAATAAAAGCATTAAGCCAAGTAAAACTTCTAAGACAGTGATCTTTCTCAACAGAGAAGAGAAATGTATTGAGTTAATCCAATCTTGTTTAGAGATCTCTTTTAGGATAAGGAAAATTTGTCATAGACCCTCCTGAATGGTAATTTTCTACATCTCTCCCTTAAAACTGAGAGTTGGGGAAAAAAAAGCCTGTACACTGTGAAGAACAATTTTTGTTTTCCTTCTGCCTTCAGAATCCAATAAACATTAAATATTCAAAGAAAAAAATATATTTGGCTTCACGATCATTATTATTACTCTCATTTCTTCATCATTAATCCCAGGAGAAATCCCTCTCACCTGCCACAAACTGACATAAAACCTGCCCAGCTGTTTTAGCAAATGCTCCATTTCCTGATTTCTAATCTGCTTTATGCAATTAAAATTAACTGATTTTGATAGGGCAGACAGATGCTGTCATGAACCAAGATGCAATAATTAACTGTCAAACAGCCAGGCAGGTTTCCCGAAAAAACACAGGATAGGGCTGGAAAAGTTTGGGACTTACGAATATTGGCTGGTTTCGTTGTGCCCAACATCTGGGGAATGCAGCTTCTGGACTAAGATACGGATGATGCAGATGAAGAGGATGAAATTCACCTGTCAAGACGGGAAGAGAGGGGTAAGACATCAGCATTTTCCTCCAGGGAGAAGAACCCATCACTAGAGGGGAATTCATCTCACTGGAATGTTTTGGTTTTTTTTTTGCCATGGAACGAGCTGCCCCTTAACAAGCCCTGAGCAGAGAGCCCCACTCGGGGTGGGCGTGGGGACACATGGAAAACCGACACAGGATGGCATCTTGGGCCTGACATCAGCCTGCTTGGGACTTCGTGTCATACATCCCAAGTATGATGATGTCAAGCCCATCGAGCACAGCTCCGCACGACGTCGGCAAAGTGGCTGGTGACACGGTGACACGGTGACACGGGGCCGGCTGCTGGGCGCGGTGAGCCAGGGAAACCAAACCAAAACACGAAGCAGGATCCACTCCACCACCCTCTGCTCAATCCTATTTGATGTTGCTCTGCACACCCCCCACCGTGACCAGGTAGATGTTTCCAAATGAGGAAAAGGTGTTTCAGTTTTACCCCTGACTGATGCTGTTGTGCACCACAACGACACAGACTCTGACTTCAGAAGGCTGAAAATGACTCTTCTCTTTTCGGGATGTGTCTCTCATTTATACTATTCTACACAGACCAATTTGATTGGTGACGAAAGGACAAACTTCTTTAATCACATTGGTCAGACCAGAGGGACATCAAGAAGAAGTCCCTCCTAGGAAAAGGAATGTAAACAAAGAGGTTTGCAAAAACACTTCTCTTGTTTACAGAAAATTCCCTGGGAAAGGAATTTCAGAAAACCAAAACACCTCAGGCATGAAAGCAGGGCTACACCTGACTTTTATGGGAAAGCACTGGAGCTTTCTGTGTTTCTCTCAGCACTGGGGCACTGGTTGGGCTCTGGAAATGTCTCTCAAAACCTGTAGCTGTTTCTATTGGCAGCAAACCAAACTACCCCTCCTTGATCATTGTATACTTAAGAAGGAGCACAGAGGGGCTCAAGAGGTGCTTTTTGGGGTGCCTTAGCAGGTGCAAGAGGCTTCTCTGCACCGTGCCCGTCTGTTGTGTTGTTTCTGCATCGTTTGTTATTTTCGTATTTATTAAAACCTTTGATTTACAAAGCACACCTGAAGAGCCATCTCACAAATTATTCTAAGCCATTCTGAGAAGTGCTGGACACCCTCAGAGTGTATTGAACCCTTGTAGAGCTAAAAACATCTGGTTCAATGAGAATTCCCATAACCCTAGGGTTTTAGTTTTTGTATTTTTCAGATCCTGCACTGCTTTAGTGTATAACTCTAAAACTCCATAGTCTGTCAGCTTCTGTTCTCCTGTTTTATCCAGACAAAACAATTCCTCTCTGGGCCTGAAACTCAAGGACATCTTACTGTCTCAGGCCCCAAAAAGTATAAACAAAAGTGAATTGGAGAGGGGAGCAAACTGAGGGTAAATGACTTAATTATCTGAAGCTGTAATTGGAGGATTAATCCCTGGTATGTAAATGGACCAAACTTGTAACTGTATGAAAAACTTGTGACTGTTGTCCAGCTTTGGTGCAGCCCCTTGGAGGCTTTTGGCTGCCCAAGGTACACCAATAATTGAAGGCCTTTAATAAATACACATTTTTATTCTCTTAGTCTTGTCTAGTCTCTGTTCTCCGTCATCATTCCAAGGCATTGTATTGGCCATGTTCTGTCTGGAGACCTCCAGCAAGGGATAGACCTCACCAAGGCACTGGGGAACGTTCCCTCCTGGGATGTCAGACCAGAGCAGTATGTCTGATACCCAGATTTTAGGTGGTTCTTTTCACCCCAAAATCTCACAGTGCGCTACCAATGTACTCAAGTAATGTGAACCTTATTTAATAGCAAAGGTGTAGAGCTGGGAATGGGAGTGTCTTGAGGGCATGAATTGAATGCAAATCTGCTTCTTTCAAGGTCCTCTCCATTGAGTCATCCTATTATTCATGCAACACAGACAACAGAAAAGCAGAATGACAGATTTCTGGGGACTTAGTTCAGTTTTAGTTTGGCACACAACCCCTTTCTTTATCCTTTCATGGTCAGTGAATGTGCAAATGATTCTAATTTTTGGAGGTTCAGCAGCTGGAAGAGATTGTGTTAAACCAGCCAATCTGATTCCCTGCAAAAATAGATTATAAGATTTCTTCCAGCAGTTCCTACCCTTATCACAACAATAGATGAATAAAACAGACTGAAGCCCATCTCTCAAACAGACACTCTCTATTTTCAAAGCCTATGAGTGATTGGAAATTAATTGCATTTCTTGGTTATGATGCATTGCTTAATCACTTCTTACCTATCCTGAGCCATTTATCATTGTTTCTGATTGCATTTGTTTCCTCAAAAAAACCCGATGGTTTTTGTGTTTGATTTGATGGCAAGTGAAATTTATTAGTCCAAACCAGTATTATCTAGATCAATTAAACTAATGAGCATTGATAACACACAAGGAAGGCAAGAATGGAGCAATTAAATTCTGACTGTGTTGGCTTGGAGTGGTCAAGAGCAAATACAAAGTGGGGTGAGATATATGGGCTTGGTATAACCTTGGAATTCCATGGCAGAAGATACAGGAATCAGAATACTGGAGAAGTTGTTTAGATTATTTTTTTGTTTTGTCCCTAGAGTAAAACCAAAGGTAATCAATCAGTGCTTAACACCTTGTACACAAGATAAAGCTCATGTACCTTAAAGATCTTATAGATCTTGTATATGTGTTTCTTGCTTACACTGAGATATCAGCTGTATTCCCATGGATTTGTAGGAAATGCTGCATTACCCCCTGGAGAAACCTGCTGTTCATCAGCCAGCGGCTATCATGCCCTTCCTTTAGGACAGATTTATAGGATATCAGCTGAAGGGAAATCAGGAGCTGCTGGGTAAATTCTGTTTGGCAATGAGGAAAAGATTTATTGGCCAAAAGAAAATACAGACCCATTGATCCGAGGAGAATAAAAGGGTGTGTTGTTTTGACTGAAAGCTTATCTCAGGGAAGGGAAAATACTATCTATAGCTTTCCAGGACGATATAAATATTTGGAGATGTGTCATCTAAGCATTGTATTTCTTTCCAGTGAGGTAAACAGAGCAAGATGTCATTATTGAAACCTTCTCTCTGGAATCCCTGCATGATAAATGCTACAGAAAAAAAAAATATTCTTTTTGTAAAGGTCATAATGTACGTGGAATAAGAAGAATGTCTAAGGAAAGATTTCTGTTTAAAGGAGATTGATTTGATTTGGTTTGATTCAATTTGATTTGTTGCAATTTTTTTTGCTTCCCTTCCCACATCCTTGACTTAATTTAAGAAAACTCAAAACTAAGTTTAATTCCAGTTCATTTGACTTTAAAGTTTGGATCTGTGCCCAACAGAGCAATATTCAACAAGGATGGAAGGGCCCAGAATTCCTGAGAAGTGTCCTGGTTACTATGGCCAGGATTGATCATACCCAGAGTATTAAAATAAAACACTTCTGTTGATTTCTCTGGAAATTAGCCAAGCTCCTCCAGAACTTCCTCCAAAAATACGCAGCTGGAATGAAACTCTGCACTGGATGCAGGAGGCAGATTCCTGAGGGAATTCATCTACTCCCTTTTTATCTAAGTGGGATATCATGGTGGGGCTCATCTCATGTTGATTTGTAGTGTTGACATCTACAACTGAACAAGCCATCCTGGCCAAAGCCACTCCTAGAATGGGTCATCTGATGGAATTCAGGCATCCACGGATTCGTAGGGCAAAATGAGTCTTTTCCAGGATGTCCAACCACATTCCTTGATTTCCTGTGGCCACACTCTCCCATGGCCACTCCACCAAGGGGATGGAGGTGGTCAAAGCTACATCAAGTGACCTTCACCCTCACCCTGGTCACTCAAACTCCTCCCATGGTCAGTGCTGCAGGTGAGGGTGTTTATCTGGAGGAGGAATTTCCTCATCCTAATTTCCTCATCTTAATTTCCTCATCTTAAAGCAAATATTCAACATAGAGGGAGATTTTACCTGGCAGTGCATTTTCCATGGACATTTACAGGACACTTCTCAACACCCCTTCACCCCCTCCCCAGTTGGGACTAAAGGTGGCTTTGCAGCCAGCAGAACGTGCTGATACTTTACCAAAATAGACACCAAAATAGGAGTTTTAATGATCCACCAGAATGGGGATTCCACTATTTCCTCCCAGCACCTAAAAAGAAACAAAGCCAGACTTAAAACACCAAGCACAGCAAGCAAGTCTGTCACCTTCTCAGCTTTCCCTGAAAGCTGAGTTTTGCCAGGCTGGGTTGTGTGAAGAGGATTAAACCTCATGTTGATGGCCAAAACTTGCTTTTCAGTGGCTGTGAGCACTGGAAAGTGCCAGATATCCCAGATGTAATGCCAATTTTCCCCCTTGGCCATGGAATGGGCTGGAGGATGTTAGGCAGGGTGAATGTGGGGGAGGATGGCGATTTTCTTAATTTCTCCTACACTGAGCTCTGCTGCAGGGAAATTCTATTGAAACTATGAAAATCGATCAAAATCTATGAAAATATTCATCAGGGTTCCAGTGCTCTCCACCATCCTGGTGGAGAGGGTTTGATAAGCACAGAGAAGTTGGCACCAGCAGAAAAAAAACCCCAAAAAACAAAACAAAACAAAACAAAAAAATCAAAACAATCAAACCCAAAAAACAAAGAAAAAAAATCCCCAAAAAAGCCCAACAAAAAACCAAACCTTAAAAACCATCACGTCCTTCTGAAAAAACCCCAGCCAGTAGTTGGACTGGTCCCACTAAACCCAGTCAGCTGTACCTGAGCTATGGATTGAGTTAGAAAAATCCACAGGGTCCAGGGTGGGATTTATTTCCTCCTGAGGCCAGAGCTGCACACACCTGGGACTGCATTTTAAAGCCAACGAGGGAACGAGAGGAAAGGATTGATGTGGAAATGACTGATATTGCTTGGGACACAGTTATCTGCACAATCAGCTGGTAGAAGGTGCATTTTTTAGGAAAGCATTGATGGAAATCAGTGCTGCTTTCATGTAAGAATAGATCAGTGGAGCCTACTGTAGACAATTTCACCCAGATTCAGCTCCTGAAATTCCAAATGTTGGCAGGGAAGGCAGTAGGAGACGAAGAGAGGCACTTTTAGGGCACAGTTCCTCAGACCTATTTTAAGCATCAGCTTTAGGATGATATAAAATTGCACTCTGTGGACTACACTGACTAAACCTGCCCTGACTCTACAGGGAGATGGAGCAAATTGCTCACATGCAGATGCTTCCAGTTAGGTGTATGCTGCTCTTCCATTTAGAATTAAAGTGGCCCTAATTATGTCTAGTGCACTTCATTTTTGAAATAAATTGAGACAGTCTGAATGAAGGTCATTTTCATTTGGAGTTAGAGTGTTTAAATGAAGGCTTAGTGTTGTTTAACCAATCTTACCTAATTAGAGTCTATTTAATCTGGATTAATTTCCTGTCATTTTTCTCTGCAGGTAATGAAAAAAAAATAAATCTGTGTTAGGTATTAATATATTCTGCAAATTCATGGTATGTTATACTCAGCACAAAAATGTAGGGCTTTAAAGCCCCCAGAAAATGCAAAGGATTCTGTATCTTTATTAAAAATTGTTGGAGTTGAATGGGAATGTATAATACGAAAACCTGGTGTCCAGAATGGTTAAATCCTCCTGTCTCTGTCTCATTGCAGAGGCTGTTTATTAACAGAGTAAATAAGGTCAGTTTTATGCAGATAGAGTGAAACCATAGAGGAAGTGAGTAGCCCTCAGGAAATGTGCTGGCGTGACTATAAGTCAAAAATGCAGTGAGGAATCTGAGCTGCTCCTCGTACCGAAAAAAGGGCAAATCAGGACACGTTTGGAGGGGAAGAATGGATTTAACTCCGGGATGCAAATGCAAGAAGTGAGGGAATGCACACTGAGAGCAGAATAAGCACTTGATTCTGCATCTCTCTGTGGTGTTTTCCTATAAAACCCTTTCCAATTATTGCAGTCTGACTGCTTGAATAAAAGCAAGAATGAGAATTTTGGGATCAAATCCTCTTTACTTGCACATATCCTTGTATAATTCTGGTATCTGCCTCATTTTCTTAGCTGCATCCTATCTGCTCCTTATACAAAATATCAAAGGCTGCTGCCAAGGATGAAGGGATGAAGAATAGATCCTAAAATCTGCTTGAGAAAAAAAAAATAAATTACCCTTTTCCTGTGGGAGAGCATTGGGTATGTCTATTAACTCCCCATTGCATTTTTAGTGTCAATTCTGCAGGGTGCAAAGCTCTGCTCTGAGCATGGGGCCAAACAAAACCATCAAGCTCTGCTCAGATTATCTGTAAATATCCTGACTAAGGCACTGGGAAGCAAAGAGGATGAGTGATGGGCCTAAAATGAAAATTTCAGGGAGACCTTGGGGGGTTTCCTGGTTCCTGGTGGAGGGGAGAGGTGCTGGGTTTGGGGTTACTGAGGCTGCAGGGCTTTCCTTGGCCATAAAGGAGAGCAGATTTACAAAGGAAAGATAATTGAGAGCACAGGCTTACCCAACATCGAAAAAGTAAATCCTGACAATAGTCCAGGCAGTGATGAACACAGAGGGGGCACCTGAGGAGAGAAGAAATGGGGTCAGAAATCATGATCAAATGGTTACCTGGTTTCATTACCAGATTATTTAAAATCTGCCTCATTTCTCAGGGCTGCTCTCCCTCTCTTTCTGTCTCTCCTGGGTGACTGAAGGGATGCCTTCCCCCGGGGGGGGGAAAACACTCCATATTTTCAACCCTTACATGCCAAACAGGCAACATTGCCCTTCCCTCCCTGTGGCCACTCTGGAACTGCTCCCAGCACTTTGATATTCCTGCTGCAGTGCCTAGATAAATCTTCCAGTGGTGATATGCAAGGAATAGGGATCACTTGAGACACCTACAGTGTGGATATTTGTCTTTAAGGAGGTCACCACAAGCTCTCTTTGGCATCCAGGGGCAGAATTAGTTGTTTCTCACACACAAATCATCCAGCTACATTAAATGTTTGATTTAGAGCAATAAATATGAAATTTCCCTGGACTCTTTTGCCCTGTAAGGGAGCCTGGAGTGCCAAGTTCACACACAGCTGTCTGTAGCTGGGCAGGTGAAGCTGCCTCTGCTCTTCACTCCACGATCTTCCAGATTAGGGTAGTTTTGTCCCATCCTTGTGCTGGCTCTTTCTTCTCTCATGTCTTTGACTGGATTTAGGTTGGAAATACTCCAAGAAGGACATAGCTCTTTGCTCTGTGTTACTCACAGATTCTGTGCACTTTATTACCAGTGATTTCCAAGTGCAATCATACTAAAGTCAGTAAAAGCTGTAATTAGTGCATCCAAATTATTAATTCATGCATAACCCATTCCAGATCCATCCCTGATGCTCTTGCAAATGATGGATGACTGAAAGGCCAAAAGTTCCCCCAAGCACTTGCCATGCTCTGGAATTGCCCTTCTGTACCCAAACAACCTCAGGACACATTAGGAGTGCAAGAAATTTCCTTTGATTTAAATCATTACCTTCAAGCATTTTCCTTTCAAACCTGCCAGTTTTCCAGTGCTGAAATAAAGAATATCTGGAGCACAAGGTAAGTTTAAAGAAGGTCTGAGCTGAGGAACTGAAACAAGACCTTCTCCCATCATCCCTCCTTCTGCCCAGAGCATGGAGAATCATCTCTCCTTTGCAGTGTGAAGCTGAGTGTAGCTCCTGTCACTTCCAATAGAAGTTACTCCATGGATAATTGATCAAACCCCAAGCCCAGGAGTGTCCCTGGATGTGGCACAATTTTATTTTTACCTTTTCTTCTCAAGATTCTTCCCTGCTTTTATTATTTCTCAGTTTCAGCTATTGAGAGCAGGGCGTGGAAAGTTATTTGTTTACTGAAATATAAATCTTCAACTAAATGGCATGAAAGGGGAAAAGAAAGATCTCTGCTTCCTTTTTGGAGAAATAAAAAAAGTTGATCTCGTAATCTGATTAATTTGCATAAGTCAGCAATTCAGTTGTGAGGTGCTTTGTGAAGGGCTCTCTTCCTTACCATTATTCTTATTTTATTTTATTTTATTTTATTTTATTTTATTTTATTTTATTTTATTTTATTTTATTTTATTTTATTTTACTTTTTTTTCCCCATGATGTGATTTTAATTTAATTTTATTTGATATGTTTCAGACTGGATTTGAATTAAGGCTGGAGAAATCACCAATGCAGTGAGCAGAAGGTTTTCAGCACTAGCACACAGGTGGTGGGATCTCAGGGCAGCTGCCTGGCCTGAATTCAGTGTCTGGTTCAGCCCAGGAGTTCTGCTTTGCTGGGATCCATCCTTGCAGTTTAAGGTCAATGCATGATATCAAACTCAGTATCCCAGTCAGGATCATAGAATTCCTTCCCGATATCCAATCAAAATCTGCTCTCTGTCAGCTCAAAGCCATTCCCTCTGTCTTGTCCCTCCATCCCTTGTCCCCAGTCCCTCTCCAGCTCTCCTGGAGCCCCTTCAGGCCCTGAAAGGAGCTCTGAGCTCTCTCTGGATCTTTCCCTCCTCCAGGTGAACATTCCCAGCTCTCCCAGAGAGGCTCCAGCCCTCGAAGCAGCTCCGTGACCTCCTCTGGACTTGCTCCAACCACTTCACATCCTTCTTATTTTGGGGGCCCCATGGCTGGATGTATCTCTGCAGGTGGAGTCTCAGGTGAGGAGAGCAGAGGGACAGAATCACCTCCCTTGAGCTGGTCACATTCCTTTTGATGCAGCCAAGGACACAGTTGGGTTTTTGGGCACGTTTTGGACTCGTGTCCAGCCTCTCATCCACCAGCCACCCCAAATCCTTCTCAGGACTTAGGGGGGGCTGGGTGCTGTCTACAAACATCTCTGCCCCACCTGAGTGCCCAGGTATCTGTGCTAAATTCCTTCTCTAAACGGTCACCAGGATCCCCTCCTGGCACCCCTCCTGGAGGAGATGCTGTCCTGGGGTGACTTTATGATGCTTCTACCCCCAGCTGCCTGTCCTATTTATGTCGGATATTGTTTTCGTACCTTTCAGACTGGTTCTGAGCGTGACCTGGGGGAAAGCAGAAGCACTGAGTTTGTTTTCAGAAACTGCACTCACTCCTCCTCACATTCTGCCCCTGGACTGTGTCGTCTGCAGCACGGACAGACAGTGGGACAGAGATCTCCTGTGCTTTTAGTTAGTTTTTGGCTAGTTGAGGCAGAGAAGCTCCCTAGACTGTTTTTTTCTCTTTCTTTGGGACTGTTTAAACCTGCTCTGGACAGTAAACTCAGAAGAGCACCAGGATCTCACACCTGCAGCTAACCAGGGCGTGGGCCTTGGCATTTTTCAGCACCAGAGGAACTGATAAGAGACTAAATGAGCCAAGCTACACCCACAGCAAGGATTTCTCAATTTCTCTCTCTTCAGACCAGTGAGAGGTTTTATTGTTTCATATTATTCATTCCTTGTGCTTGTGGGCACTTTGTTTGCTAAATAATATAGTTTTTTCCACTTTTCTCTAAGGAGATTTTTTTTCCCAGACCAGTTGGGGAAGAGGCTGTTTGGGTTTCCTTTCTAGAGGGGACCCCATGAGGAGGTTTCCTCCCAAATTTGCCCTAAACCAGGACAGAGGCGTACCCCAGCCAATCAGGATGTACCACCAGAAGTATTTCCTCTCCGAGAAGAAGGAGATGACCAGCAGGGTGTGAAGGTACAACCCCTCCACCAGCAGCCAGAAGAAGTTGGCCATGACACAGTACTGGAAGAAAACCATCATGGCCTTGCAGCCCACCTGGAAGAGAAGAAAGGAACAGTGGTGAATTGTGGGCTTCTTATCTTCTTTTTTTCTGTTAGAGCCAGGACTTCTTTTCTTCTGGGATTAAAGCATGGGAGATGCAGTTTTCTCATGTTTGTTTCTCAAATATGAGAGCCTCACATTCAGTGTCACTCAAATATGTTTCTCACTTGTTTATTAGTTCTTATCTACAGCACAGTCTCACAAGTTGTGAGTTCTAGCTAACAAGGTAGAAAATAGCTCTGTCTCTAACTCTTTCCAAGGTCTTTTAAATGCTAATTATCCAATAACGAGATGACACCTCATTAATAATACATATATTATCTATACTAGACTAGACTATATATTAAAATATATTATATTATATTATTTTATATTATATATTAAATATAAATTATATATATATTATTTATACTTGTAACCCAATAAATAACCACCAGTGGTCTGCAATTACACCCAATTACAAAACATCACTCAAACCTATAAAGAAGGAGATGAAAGAAGAACTTAGCCAACAACCTAAATCCTTCATATTGTTTTATATATTTTACCATATTCTAAACTCTTAAGTTTTGCTCCCTGTGAGATCACACAATTCTATCCACACTACACACCCACAGCCCCAGTGGGTGGATTCATCACTCAATCTCTGAAGCCTTAAGTCAATGTAGTGTTTTCTTGAGGGTCAATGCTTTTTAGCACAGAAAGCCTAAAATTTTCAGTCTCCAGGGTTCCAACAATGAACTGCAGTGTGTTCTCACAGGAAAGAAATTTCCACCAAATTATTCTGGGTGAATCTCTGGGATTGCTTTGTGCAGCACCTGAACTCCTTATGGAATTAATTCTATGGTGAAAAGCCAAGTCTAGAAAAAGTTGCTCCTCTTGAGGAAAAGGAGGACTGGGATATATATTTTAACATAAAGGATAGTCAGGAGAAGCAGGGTAAGCACACAAAAGCATGCACAGCTTTTATTGCTCTGGAAGGGGAGAGATTTGAAAAGGGGAAGGTGAACTGTTTACCTTCAGGAAATAAATAATTAAACACAGTAAAGCTTGCTGTGTGCAGATTTCACTGCAGCACAGGTAATGGGAACAGTTCCTTTAGCAAAGAAATAAATACAAAATGGAAATTTCTGACATTTAAGGGAAATTTCTGACACTTTGCACCCACTGCATCATTACACATCCTCAAGATGTTGACTCAGGATTGTCCTGTTGCTTTCAGTGGCTCTGCCTGGGTGATACTCTGCCCTTTCTGGGGCATTTGCTCTCACTCCCTGGTTGGTGGTGCTTTCTGGTGTCCTGCACATGTAGAATGTTTAATTTAGGGCAATAATTTGCACCAGTGACAAGAGCCCATTTTCCCCTCTACTCCTCTCCTGCTGGAAGCAGTTCCTGTGAAACACTGGTTAAAAGGAGAAGTGTGGAAAGAGTTTTACCAATGTTTTGGGAGGGACTGTCCCCACCCTCAGCCCTCCCTTAAACTCATCAGGAGCACATCACTGGGGACCATGATGTGCTCCTGATAATCAATTTCTGTGCACATCAGTTCCCTTCCATGAGGCACAGCAAAAACACAGACTTCCTTAAAGAATGTAGCTGTTTTCTATCGGGGAGCAAACAAAAAAAACCCCTCCTTGTTAGTTGAATACTCAAGAGAGAGCACAGAGTTTCTCAGGGCTTTTCTGAGGTGCCTTTGCAGGTGCAAGGGACTTCCCTGCACTGTGCACAGCTTTTATTCTTCTGTTCTGTATGGTTTGTTATGTTCTCTTTAATTAAATCTTTTTGCTTTTTCAAAACACCTCTGATCAAGCTGTCTCAGTAATTATGGCTTTAAAAAAAGCCATTTCTGGGAGGTTGCTGGTCAGCCCTCAGAGTGTGTTGAACCCTCATGGAGCTAAAAACACGCTGGATCCATGCAGAATTTCAGCAGGGTGCTGATGGGGGAAGGTGGAGGCAGAACAGCAAGAGAACTCCCTTCCAACTCAGAATATTGTGTGTGTGACTCCAGGCACTGCCAGGGAGGGAAGGTGACACTGGGCTGAGCTGGCAGAGGCTGGGGATGGAGCAGACTCATCCCGATGGCATCACCACATGTTTGGTTTCTCCCTGATTTTGTGGCCGTGTGACATTGCCACCCCTCCTTCCTTTCCCCCAAAGCCTGCTTGGTGTGTCTGCAGCCAGCAGGGATCTGTGTGTGAGTGAATCCCTTCATGGTTTCACTCTGTCCTAATCCAGCAGCTCCCAGGTGAGACATGAGGTTTAAGGGGGTGGATTTGATGCATCTCAACCACCTGCCTGTAAAACAAAGATTTCCTTTGGGGATTGTGCACCAGCGGATCACTTCTGGTGGTTGCACTGAACTCAAGGCAGAGGCAGGGGGTTGGAGCACAGCACAAGGGACTGATCACTTCTACAGGACAAGGGAAGGCTGCTCACAAACAGTGCATGTCATTTCTGCCCAGCAGAGACTCTCAGGAAGGGATTTCCAGCCTGACTTTGCAGAGTTATTGCTGTACAGAGAGAAAGCTGTGCTGAACTCAGGCTGTGGCAGCAGAAATTGCCGATCCAAATCCATCCCCTCTTCTCCCAGTAGTGGCTAAGATCAATTTTGTGGCAGTCTCTGAGCCTAATTCCTCATTTAAACTGGTGGTAGCTTGTCACAAAGCTGAGGTGAATCATGGTTAGCAGTTGGATCTGATAATCTCTGAGGTCTTTCTGGCCTGAATGATTCTATGGTTTTATTTCTCCATGCACATGGACAGCAGCTGGGTTTTGGCAACTCCTCTGCAGGACCTGGAGCAGATCAATTCATTGCTCCTTGCTGAGGGATATTTGTTTCTTTGAGCAGTTCCTACCACTCCTGGAATTTTTTTTTACCTGGAGAAAAGAGCTTTTTGTGCACCATTTTTAGTGCATGCCAGTAATGTCTCACAGCCAGGGAACCCTTGTGGCACAGGGGTGATCTGCACTGGAACAGAGTGGGATGCACTGTCCTGTCCTTAACATGAAATAATGATATTTTTCTACTGCCTGGGCTTGGTACTGTTGCCTAAAGTGGGTAAGTTTAAGGCAGATGTTTCTATGAGAGGTGCAGTTTTATTGCTGATGATTCCATTGATCCTCTTTGACAGTGGCACGTTTGGGAAACAGCCCTTCCTGGCTTTTGGGAGACCTTATTCCATGCAGCACTTGGTTAATGGGTCTCCACCCTCCTGATTGATTAAATTCAGCCTCAGAGAAGCTGGTTTAATGCTGGGGAATAAAATCCTCTTTTATGTAAGATATCTTACCCTTTAGATGACAGACACAGGGCAGAGATGAGCCATTACATCTCTAGAATTTATTTTCTTTCATAAAGAGCAGACCTCATGATGTGTCACTGTTGAAAGACTAACATGGGCTATTTTTAGAAAAGGCATTTTTAAGAGGAAAAGCTGAATTCCATTGCTACTTTTTCTACCCTCTCCTCTTCCACAGGCTCATTTACAGATTATTTCCTTGTCTTTCCTCAGGGATCTTGCTCTACTCATGTCCACAGGAGATGTGGCAGTGAGATGGCTTTTCCCTTGGTTTTGTGGATGGCACATCTACTCAAGTGTCTCCTCTCTTTGATGCCTTCAGTTTTAGCTACCATGTATTTCAGATTCTGTGCTGCTTAGGTGTAGCTCTAAACCTCATATTAAGTGCTGGTGAACTCTCTTCACAGAGCAGAGAGACAAAACAAATCCTTTTCCTGCTGAGGACCGAGGACAACTTTCAGCCCAAAAAAGCACAAACAACAGTGGACTGAAGGGAGAAACAAGAAGGATGGGACTACATCACCTGCAGCTGGAATTGGACAATTCACCCTCAAGATGCAAATGGACCAAAACTTACCAAAAATGTAAGATCTCATGACCGTTTGCCCATTTTGTGACCATTTTGTGTCCATTTTGTGACCATTACGGGTCTACCTTGGGTGCAGCCCTGGCCAGGCTCTTGTCCTGCCCAAGGTGAATCCTGGAGGCTTTCTAATAAATATCTACTTTATTCTCTAAGCTCTGTCCAGTCTCTGTTTCAGAGAGGCATCATCCTTTTCTTCTCTTTATAGCTGCATCAAGCATGTTCCCTTTGCTTTTCCCATGAAAATCCTTCCCTTTCCACATGTGCTTCCAATGGCTGAACACTGGGAAGGACTCAGCCTCCAGCCATTGGGCTCTTGACCCCTCCTGACAAACGCTTGGACCCCAACACGTTCGTGCTTCTCTGTAAATTCCTCGTAGTCAATAAGAAAATTTAATCTTGATTATTGTAGAAGTTTACCTGAGGGTGGGGCCTGTCTTAGACCTGCTCGAGGGTTTTCAAGAGGAAGAGGCAAAAAGAAGGGTGGGAACAAGAAGACTGAGAAACAATCTTGCCAGGCTTTTTCCTTGTGCCCAGTAGCACATTTTACTTTTGAGTAATGTTAGCCCTGAGGAAAACATCTTTCTCTTCATTTTTTCAGTGGGACAACGGGTCACTACATCAGTTTTCTGACACACCTATAAAAATATAGTTCACTGAGCTGAATCTGCACTAAATGTACATAAATTATTCTCCTCAGTGGCAGCAACTCTGCTCATTCATAACTCCTGAAGGTTGTCAGTCTGGACCAGCTGATAAATTCCTCAATCTCAATATAAGCAGCTTAGTTGGACAGGAATTGGTCTGAGTTTTTGAGGTACACAACACATCCAACACACATCCATGATCAGCCTCCTGTGAATGCAATAAAACACTATAAAAAAAGACAATCGACTCCACAGAAATGCCAACAAAACCCTCCCTTGCCTTCTTTGGTAGGGATATGGTTTGTTACAGGTTTAGGATCTGGGTTCAGGAAGGATTTAGACCAAAGGAGTACAAAGGAGCACTTGAGTGATTGATACCCCACCTGCCACAGCTGGATTGGGAATACTGGAGTGATCAATATCGCACCCACCACAGCTGGACTGGGAATACTGGAGTTTCACCATCCCAGTG
Source organism: Sterrhoptilus dennistouni (assembly GCA_013397095.1). Classification (NCBI taxonomy): domain Eukaryota; kingdom Metazoa; phylum Chordata; class Aves; order Passeriformes; family Zosteropidae; genus Sterrhoptilus; species Sterrhoptilus dennistouni. The sequence goes on along the minus strand of VWZU01003040.1, from coordinate 899,729 downwards.
ACAAGAATCTTCATCACAGGACCTGACCTGTCCCTCCCCCTGTACAGAATCATGGAATTGTTTGAGTTGGAAGGGACCTTTTAGAAGTCCTACCCCTGTGTATGGAACCAACCCCACATTCCTCCCTGTTATCCATAAACTCTGTGGCTTCCTGTGGTGTGGAAAGTTTGGGGCAGGGTACCAAGAGATATTTAAGTCAGCTTGAAAATATATTGAAGACATCCCATGTGTATTGGGTGGCAATGCAACTTAATAGAATGTATTCTACTCCCAATCTATTTGAAATGGTTGTAGAGATGTTTTTCTTTGTCTCATAACTCTGGGGTGAGGGGGTGGGTGTCTTCCTGTTATTGGGCAGCTGTTAAAACCAGGTGAGACAGTGTTTTTTATCTCTTCCACCACCCATCCTCCCTCCAGGGGATCTCTGCTGTTCATGGGCCATCCAGGCTCACTGCAGGGCTGATACAATTCCATCATCCCATGGGGAGATGCTCCACCCAGGGGGAGGAGCCAACCATTCCTACCTGGATAAAACCTGAGATTCAGAACTCCAGCACAGCCTGTTTGCACTGGATTCCCAGAGGGAGACCAGACCCATCTCAGCACCACTGGACCTTCAGAGGAAAACTCCACCCTTGTACAGGATCATCTCTGCTCCAACAGAACCACATGTGTCACTGCAGGAGGACGGGATTGGACTGACACCAACACCCTGAGCAACAGGGTGTCAGGTTGTGTTCTGACTCTGACAGTGTTTTCTTTTTGTTTGTTTGTTTGTTTTGTACTACTACATTTTAATTTTTAATTTTCCTAGTAAAGAACTGTTATTTCTGTTCCCATATCTTTGCCTGAGAGCCCCTTAATTCCAAAATTATAATAATTCAGAGGGAGGGGGTTTACATTCTCCATTTCAAGGGAAGCTCCAGCTTTCCCTGGTAGACACCTGTCTTTCCAAACTAAGACACCATGCAATCCTGGTCAGTGATGCAGCTGCTGGCATTAGTTATGGAGTTGGGACAGTGCATCCAGCAGAAATGTGGGCTCAGATTTGCCTCAATTCATCAATCATGAAACCTTGAGACCTCAAAATCCTCCTTTAAGGTACTTTGGTGCTGTTACCTGGGCTACCCACCCACCCAGCACTGCAGCAGGAAGAGATTTACACTGAGATTCCTGCAGGCCTCTTCCACAGAAAACTGATGAAAACTCATTTTCCCAATGACAGATTTATCCAGCACTTTCATTTTATGTTGCCCAGAAGACACAACTTGTGGGAAGTGCTGGTGACTGACTCGTGCTGCCTTTGCTCACAGCAAGAACTGATCTTCTCCCCAGCCTGGTCAAAGAGGCTTCCTTGAACTTATTTAAAAGCTTTTCATGTATCCCACTCATGACCTGGAGGATGGGATAGCACTGGGCAGGTATTGCCCAGAGAAAGAGAAAGAGAAAAAAAGGAGGAGAACAAGAAAGAGAAAGTGAATGAACATGAGAAAGAAAAAGAAAAAGGAAAAGGAAAAAGACAAAGAGAAAGAGAAAGAGAAAGAGAAAGAAAAAGAGAGAAAAAGAGAAAGAGAAAAAGAGAAAGAGAAAGAAAAAGAGAAAGAAAAAAAGAAAGAAAAAGAAAAAGAGAAAGAAAGAAAAAGAGAAAGAGAAAAAAAGAAAGGGAAAGAAAGAGAAAGAGAAAAAGAGAAAGAGAAAGAGAAAGAAAAAGATAAAAAGAGAAAGAAAAAGAGAAAGAAAAAAGAAAGAAAAAGAGAAAAAGAGAAACAAAAAGAAAAAGAGAAAGAAACTAACTTATGCTAACTTAGGTTCAGCATACCCAAACTTTTGTGCAACAACAGCAAAAAAGCAAATTAAAAACAAACAAGCCAGACTGCCTGGCAAAAAACCATCACTTTCATTTCTTTCCTCAGTTTAATTGCAGTTGTAGAGCAGATTTGAACAAGTAGTAAATAAAAAGCCCCACAAAGTTTATATTCAAGAATGAAAGTGAATTGTCTTCAAATACTCAAAGGAGAAAACTCCTCCTAAATCAATTGGGTTCCTTTGCCTCCTTCCCTCTCTCACTATCACCAGGAGTGACAAGCAGGGAATTTCAAACAATAAATTGCTGCACTAGTGGGTGGCTCTGCAGGTTTTCCTGGAAGCTGCACAGAGATTTAGGCTGTTAAGAACAATATCTATGAATGAAGAAATGTGATTCAAGAAATTCTTAAAAGGCCATCCTTGACAGGAGCAAAGTTGCTCACGATGGAAGCACACAGACTCCAGTTTGAAAGTCTCTGTTAAAGCAATTTGTGATCTATCAGGACTTATGAAAAATAAAAGACCTTCATGGGAATAGTAATCTTATGTCTTGATGATGAATCTTTCAGAGGCTTCAACTCTAAGTATAAAAATATATTATCAAGAGTAGAGACAGATCAATTTAACTGGATTCATGGTCACTGTCTGTCTCAGGAGCAGGGAGAAGATGGCCCAAACCCACATTTTCCCTGTTAACTTCCTGCTCTGCACCCATGGTGCCCTAGAGACATGATGCAAGTGCACTCTGAAGCCTTGGCAGTGGCTAATTGATTCAATTTATCTTAACCTGCTTTTCTTCAGGTCACAATCCATTCCATTTTCATGCACCCATCATTTCCTCAAGAGCACGCCCTGGAATATTTGCCTCATGTCAGCTGTCATTGGGCAATTTATGAAGCCATTATTGCCTGGATTTGTGTCTGGGCTCGTGTGGATTTGTTACCACTTCATAAAGCAGAAATGCCATTCCCAGAGGGACCAGCTGGGCTGTACAGCCTGAACCAGGCACACAGCCCCTGCCTCAGCCGGGTAAAGCCTTTGCTGCTCCCATCAAAACTGTGCAGCAAGGGGGACATCAGGAAGGAGCTTTTAGATCAATTTCTATTTATTCCCTGCTCCTCTTCCACCTGCAACAAGGTTGGGCCATGAAAGAGCCTGGATGGAGCATTGCATCCCTCATTAGAGAATTATTTCTGCAGAAAGAGCTCAATCCAAAGTCATGGGAAATACAAGGTTCCCAAGAGATAAACTGAGTTTTTCTCTGTACTTCCTCCTCCTCAGAGCCAGCTGAAAATGGCAAGGCTTTTATAGAAACAGAATCCCAAAATGGTTTGGGTAGGAAGGGACCTTAAAGATTAACCAATGCCACCCCCTGCCATGGGCAGGGACACCTTCCATTATCTCAGGGTACTCCAAACCCCATCCAACCTGGCGTTGGACACTGCCAGGGATGAGGTGAGGATTTACAAGGAAGTTACATGAGACAGACTCTATTTCATGTGCAAAGCATGGCAGGGGCAGATCCTGCACTGATTAAAACAAATTGAGTTGCATCAGTGAATTTTGTATTGAAACAAATGGATTTGCACCAGTAAAATTTGTATTAAAATAAATGGAGTTGTACCATTTTACACTGATGAAAAACACATGGCTGCACTTCGTGCCTTGCCCACTTCCCATTGCAGGCTTCCTCAAATCCAACCGTGTCCTGTTGGATTCAGGAAGAAACTCTTACTTCTGCTTTCCCTCTCACGAGAAGCAACTTTAGGCCCATGAGTGTGAACCTCAAGGCTATTTAAGAATTTCTCTTTGCTGATTTTAACAGGGATTATGTAACTGTCAGTCTTGAAGGACCCAGCCTTTCTATTTTCTCTCTTAGGAATTCTTGTTTGATTTTTTGGGAGCTGTCTGGTGAGTATTTGTGAGATGCTGATTAGCTCTGGCTGGTCTAACCTGGGTGTCAGATGACTCAGAGTTGAGTTCAGATGTAAAAATAGAATTATCTTGGTAAATGGGTTAACTGTGCCTGCTTTGTGCTCATCAATCACAGGATAATGGCACTCATGAGCACATCTTCAGTGATAAGCCAAGTCAACCACAAAGCAACAATTAAAAAGGGAAGATGATTGGGGTTTTAATAAAGCCCTTCTTCACACTTTTCCCATTTTCCCTCTTTTTTGGCAACTACAATATGTTTAGGTGCCAGCCCATGATGGTGGCACTGCTGTATCCAGGATTATAAAACCACTCAAGTAAAAAAAAAAATTCCTCCTCCAGAGCTCTGCCACAGTCTGACCTTCTGCCTTCACTCCTGGGTTATTTCCAGGATGCCTCAATTCCTTCCCTTTGCTTCTTTTCTGTTGCTGTGCATGATTTACAGGGCCTTTCTCTAGGGCTTTTTTTTTTTTTTTTTTTTTTTTTTTTTTTTAATTTTTTTTTTTTTTTTTGTTTTTTTTTTTTTTTTTTTTTTTTTTTTTTTTTTCCTTTATTTTATTTTATTTTCCTTCCCCTCTGTTTTGCTGTAAACCCCAGATTGTAGCAGTGATCATCAGATATCACCCAAGGAAACAACTGACTCTCTAATGTTTGTTTTGCTTTAACACAAAAAAAAACCCTTCTACTGTTCCATTTCTCCATCAGTGGTGCTCCCACATGGATCTGAGTAGCCTTAGAAAATGTATCTGTCTTCAACTTCCATAAATAAAATTCATTTAGGGGCCTATAGAGGCCTTATCAGTTTGTCCTGAGGGAATTAACATGAAAAACCCACCAATTTTTCATTTTAAAAATATGAGATATGCATGTAAATTCTCAACAGCTGAACTCCCACCCTCCTCTGCAAAGAACAATTTTCGTGTTGGAATTTTTTGTTTTACTGGAATAATACAAAAGGGAAAAGACAAATGATGTGATCTCCCTTGGCTGAACCTTCAGCGAGGGCAAACTTGCAGAGCTCAGAAAAAAAGTCAGCCTGAATTTAACCTGTAGAACCTGATCTTTGTTTACAGCAAACTGTTGGCTTTGTCTTCAGCAAGGCTGGAAATGTAAGTGGTTCATCATTATGATGCCATTCAGACATGACAGTAATGAAACTATAGCAAAACCTATCCCTAAACCCATCGAAAAAATTAAATGAAACAACAATTGAAGTGTTCAGTTCAATCTTTCTACCACATTTGTTGTTTTGACTGCTGTCTTTTACAGGGTGTTCTCCAGGGAGAGAAGGCAAGGAGAAGATAAATTGTGGGAATGCCAAGAGGGAAGGGCATTAAACCTAAGGAAATCAGTGTGAAAACCTAAAACTTCTTGAGTCTGGCAGGGAAAAAAACAACAAAACAAAACCAAAAAAAACCCACCCAAAAAAAAACCACCAAAACCAAACCAAACCAAATCAAACCAAAAAACAACCCAACCAAAAACAGAAAAAAAGAAGGCAAATTCAGGCTGTAAAACGGTGCCATTTTTCACACACTGTGAACAATTTGCAGAAGCAACAAAGCCAAGTGTGGCAAATTTTCCATCAGAAATGACCAATTAGTGAGACAGAACATAACCCGAATGAGTCAAAAACAATAGTTCTTGAAGAAGTCCGAGTGGGTGGTTCCACAGAGCCCTCTGAGCCTGATCATCTCCACATCCAAGTGCCCAAAGCCCCAGCTGACAAACACAGCTGCCTGCTTTTAATCCACTTAAGCCAATAGGATGATTCAGTTAGGTATAATTGCAATTAAAAAGCTACATGAATACTTTATGAGAGAGAGGGAGGGAGTGGGTTTGGTCTCCTCATGGTGCCTGGAGCAAAATGTTGTGTCTGTGCGTGGCCATCACACCCCTCTAGAAAATTCAAGGTACCCTCTGCTGTTTGTACCTCTCTAGAAAATTCAAAACGTTCCTGTGGTGTCTGGAATATCCCACAGAAATCTCCTTTTGGAAGAGGTCAGCCTGAGGATTCTCCAAGTGTGCCACATTGTGCCTAGAAACAAATCTAACAGATTTGGACACCGGGGAAGAGGAGGAGTGAGGGATGTTTAGAAAGCCACCAGTGCTGAATTTCCTTGCTGTGGGACAAGAGGCTTTGTGCAGGTTCTGGGTTTAAAGATCATTTAAACCTCCTCCATTTAGTCATAAAAACAAGTCCTGCTTGTCAGCTCAGGGTGTCTACCCAATGAAAACAGGTTGATTTTTTTCACCCAAGCAGCAAGACTCTTCTTTCCCCCAGGAGTGAGTTTATCCATAAAGTAGGACCAAGGAACTCCAAGAGGCTACAGGTGCCACACATCCCTCTGCAAACACCACCCAGTGCTGGCTCACACCATGACTCAGTGATGATCATCACATAAATTTTGGCTGCACTGGCCCTGAAAGGCTTACAGCCACATTCTCAGGCATTCTGGCCCTTAGAAATGCTCAATAAATTAATTTTTCGGGGTGTTTGTTCATGTTGGACTCGGCGGCAACCCAAAACTCTTCGAGTTTAAAATGGTGGAGAGTTAACACCACACCTGACATGTCCCAAACTAGGTAAAATGAAGTAAAAAATGCAGTAAACCCTATTTAAAAGGGTTTTTAAAATGGCATATACATCTTCCTGTGTTGGAGTTCCTACATGATTGAAACATTGAAGGATTTGTTGATGGAGAGCTTAATGTAATTTTGTGTGGCTGGAGCACGAAACATAATTTAAAGTCTTCTTACCATAGCAGGTAATATCAAATTGAGAACTTTGGTACCTTCATCATGAATGCTGGGAGAGGTTTCAATTCATTTGGATTTTATAGCCCTAAATCTGTTCTGGAAGGGGGTTGTCTTTACCCTTTCATTGCCTAAAGGAACTGAGTGTGGTTTCCCTCCTAATGAAACAATTTTATTGCTTTGGGTTTGCCCTATTCTAAACCAGAGTAGCAGTGAAAACATTCAGCAAATTGTTTGTTCAAATCTTTCCCCAGAATGAATGAGCTCAAGGCCAGAACCACACCACCTGCAGTGAATTTTGTATAAAATCCTGAGTATATGAGTTAGCACCAGGTCTCCCAAGTCAAGATTTATCCTGCAAGGTCAAAGTACAAACTTAACTCAAGCCAACCTAACCTGACCCAACCAACCCCACAGGAACACAATGGATTTTATAACCTTTTTTCCTAACAGGTGAATGTTAGGAGAGACGTTTTGTGTCAGTTTTTTTTAGACTGGGAGCTAAAAATTTGTTCAAAATGCTGGTTCATGACTGGTGCAGATTTTGCAAGGGGTATGCTCAGCCTAATGTGGTGTAGACAGATTTGTCCCACATAATTTTATAACCATTATGTATCATCCAGCCATTCACCCTGAGCTGGCAATTAACTAAAAAATCTTCTGATGAGGAGAAAGACAAAAATGTTGTAGCTATGGGGCTACCTGAAAGCACAGGTATTCTGCAAGAAAATTCTGTATTTTCACCCAGAAATGTTTCTGGATGGATGAAAAGCAAACACTTCTTACTCAGGTCTCTACAACTGCGCCTCAGTCCTGATCCAGCAAAATCCAGTGCAAAATCCCACAGGGATGAGAAATTTGTTCACACTCCATGGCCTGTCCTATGTTTGCCCTCTGCCAACTAGCATTGATAATTAATCTGTGGAAATTTATTCCAGTTTCTGTGTCTTTCTACCCATTCACGGACCTTCACAAGAAAATCCCATTCCAAGAATACAGATTCTAGTGCATCACAGAGAGGAAGCAGCACACAGGGACATTCCAGAGGGAACAAATCATGCTGAACACAATTCTTGGGAAAAACTGAGAGCAGCTGCTCTGGGTTTCAACTGAGAGATGCTCAAGCAAAACAGTCATTATAAAAGCAGGGGCAGGACTCAGGGTAAAGATACAGGAAAGCCAGCAAGCAAGGAAGAAATTGGGTGGATGGAAAAGAGAATCTTTTGTTTTCTGGTGCTGACATAAAAAACAGATCCAAAGGGATCTGCTGGAGTTCTGTGCCCAGTCCCCTGCTATTATCAGCAAGCAGCTCATCTAATGCTCTGAATTTACTATGGAGGGTTCCTGTTTTCTTTTTTCCTTTTTTTTTTTTTTTTTTTTTTCCCCTGGATAACTTCTGATCACATCTCTTAGTTTTGGTGATTTCAATTTCCTGCCTAAATTTATTCATGACTGGTGTCTTCTTACGTCAACGTGGCCTTTAGATAAACAGTCCTTCTCCCTCCTTAATGTTTGAGCCAGCTGATAACACTGAGTTTGAAGGCAAAAAAATAGCCCAACTCCTTTATTCCCCTTATTTCTCATCCCAGTAGGGAAATCTCAGAGTTGCAGACAGCGAGTGTGGGATACTCATTCAGATGAAAAATGGGTGAGGATGTCTGCATACAGATTTCCTGCCTCAAGTCCTGCAGGGATCTGGTCACTGGAGCCCAGAGAATCACCCACATGCAGGTGCCTTCTCCCAAAGGATTGAGCAGCATTCCAGACTCCAGGGAACAGATAAATTAGAGCCCAGTATTTATGGATGCACTATACACACATGGCTCATGTGTAGGTGCTTATCCCCACAGATAAATTAAAATCAGATATGTGAATTTGGGTCTGACTCTCATCCTCACTTAAGGAAAAGGTTTTATTGAATCCCTAAACACAAACCTCCTTTAACCAGGATATCCAAGAAATTAGCATGTGGCTGGGTGATGGACACAGGACTGACAGGAGCCCCAAAATCCTGTATAACCTCAGTTGTGGGTTTGACCTGATATAATGCTTAAGGTTTGAAAAGACCTCTAAGACCACCATGTCCAACTTCAGAAAGGACCAGATATAAAATATAAATATGTACATTTTGGACTCTGATAATAAATTTATTCCTTCTCCATATAAATCAAATGGCAGCAATCATGGATTATTTTTTTCCTTTTAAATGAGAAAAAGATTTGAAATATTTCCAAAGCACTGCCTCACATGCATTTGCAAGGTAATTTTTGGGGCATTGCTTAAGAGGGGCAGCAAAATGAGGTGGAAATGTTGAGTGCAAGGCCACTTACTGAGCTCACAAAGCAGTGCTCAGATTCCCCACTTTCGAAGAGGATGACATCCTTTATGAAGACTGCGATGGCTCTCATGATGAAGGACATGAAGAGGTGCATGTGGATGTAATTTCGAGTACAGTGCAGTTTTCTGTTAGGAAAGAAATGAAACATCTCTGAATAGCAAATCTTCTCAAAAGTATTGTTTTTATATTTACACTGTTTCTTCTGCCATGACACAGAGTCCCAATTAAACATTAGAAACCTTGAGACAGACTCTGGTCTAATGAACATCACCACAAATCCACTTAAGCCTCTTTAATTCTGCAGAATGCGGCAATCTACGTATCTGCAGCAGTACTGCTGCTTTTTCAATCCTCAGAAAAACAGGAAAAAATACAGGATGACAGAAAACAGGTCCATCCCACTGCTCTCCATGGGGAAAGAAATGTTTTTGACTGAGCAGACTGCGCTCATGACAAAAGTCTATTTTTTACAGAATGTTTCTGCTGCAATAATTCTTTTCAAAGTGAAACATCTCTTCAAGAAGGCAAATAAATTCTTAGCATCTGTTGCCAGAATTAACACATATTAGAGGCTTTCAGGAGAAATATGAACTGTATTTTCACTTAAAAATTACTGGTTGTTAATGATACTGAGAACTACACCGGAGTTTTTCTATCCCTTGCCCGGTAATATTTCGAAGACGAATTCTGACCAAGTAGGATGGATTTTTTTTCCAAGAGCGAATTTACATCAGCTAAAGTGAAAGGCCTAATAGTCTGGAAATGGGTGCTTTGTACAGACACCAGAACCACACCAGACCTCACTCAGCAGCACAATCAAATTACCACCTCTTAATGAGCCACTGTGCACTGGTAGAGGTTGTGCTCCTAACCTCGGATGATGACAAGGGGCTGAGCTGAGTCTTCCTGCAGGCAAAGGCAAGTCAAGTTAAGCTGTTTCTCACGAAGGAAAAACAGGATCCTCAAGGGTTTCACCAGCTTGGCTGGCACCTTGTACCTTGTGGAGGTAATTTGCATGTGTCTGTGTTGGATATGAAATATTTCCAAATAATGGGTTAGGACTTCTGGGAGACATTCCTTGAGCTTTTACTGCAACATGAGCCTCGGTACAGGGTGGAACAATTGAAAGATGGCAACAGCTCAGGTTGTGTTCTGACTCTGTCAATGGTTGCTTCTTTTTGTTGTTGTTTGCTTGTTTTTTTGTACTACTACATTTGTATTTTTAATATTTCTAGCAATGACCTGTCATTCCTATTCCCATATCTTTGCCTGAAAGCCCCTTAATTTCAAAATTATAATAATTCAGAGGGAGTGGGTTTACATTCTCCATTCCAAGGGAAGCTCTGGCTTTTCCCTGGCAGACACCTGTCTTTCCAAACCAAGACACCTTCCCTGTGCCTTTTCCTGCTGGTGGCCTTACCTGAAGAGACACAGGATGATCATGGCAGCCGTGAGGGCGATGAGGGATAAGGTGTGTCCGATGGTGTAGCCCGTCTTGACCGTCCCATAGAACACCGTTTGCTGGTGTGAAAGAAAGAAAAGAGGGCTTTCAAAGAGGTCCAAAATGCACTCCTAAACACAGCATCGCCCTGCTGGGACAAGGAAATAATATTTCTCCATTCTCTTAAAACACCTCTGACTCCTTCACCCTTTGAAATCCCATCCAGCAGCATGCGCGACACAAACACGGCTGGTGTGAGTGTGGAGGGCACATCTGGATGCAGCAGGGCTTGGACCACCCCAAACCCAGGTTAAAGTTACTCAGAAGGAAGGTTTCTGCTGGAAGAAGGCTGATTTGGCATCTGCAGAGACAGCTGCAGCCTAAAACCTCATGCAATGAGGAGTGACCAATGTTCAGCTAAAGAGTGCATGGCACTGAGTCTAACACGGTGAGTGCGGTGAGATTGATTCAATTAAGGAGGTCTAGGGGTGTTGGAATCCTAGAAACTTAGGATTTGGGGTTTTAGTGTATAGTAATACATATGAGTCAAGATGGAGGATTTGGGGTGTTGTCTTTGTCCTTCTACTTTGCCTTCTCCTTCCTTCTTCTTCATGGGTTTGGGTGGTTTTCTGTAATTGGGTGAAAAGTGTCCGCATTGCGGGCCTTGGGTGGTCATTATTGGGTCAAAAACATAAATAATAGAGGTGTCACCTCGGTATTGGGCAATTATCGCTTAAATAACCTTGGAAAGAGTTAGCAGCACTCCATTTTCTCTCCATTTTCTATCTTGCTAGTTAAGCTCATGGCTCATGAGCCTGTAAATACTGTAAATAAATAAGATATAATAAACATGCCAAGTCGGAACTCAACATCTTAGTTTCCCGTGTTATTCATCCTGACCTTGGTAGAGAAGAAAAGAAGCCAAAACCATCACACAGAGGCAGAGCTGTCTGGGAAATTTGTTTGCTTTTGTGGAATTTACACTATGTTTAGGCAAGTAAAAACTTAAAATGTTCTCACTGTTAACTCAGAAATATGTGTTAAGTTGGAAATCGGTTTTCTCTTTGCACACAGAGGGAATCTCTGAGCACGGGGCACCGCAGGGCTTGGATCCAACAGAGAATCCCAGTCTAAATAAAATGGGCAAATAAGCTCTCCAAAGCTCTCTAGCAACACTCTAAATCAATAGATTTGGATTTTTCAGTTTAAAAAAAAAAAGATGAAAAAATCAAGAGGTCAAATTATTTAGATATTTATGAATTAAAAAAAAATTCTTAAGTTTTTATGAGACTCTAACTCAGTTTATGGAAAATTTTATTTTTTTCCAGCTCTTGATTGACTTTCCTCTGCCCTCCTTGCCACCATCTTCTATAAACAACCCAAACAACCAAAACCACAAAGAGCGGGTTAGGCAGAAAATCTAAACCCAACCTTGTTTGGAGAAACACTCTTCCATAACATTGAGAGTTGACATTTTCGTGTGCTATTTTCACAGGCTTTGACAAGTATTTGGTACTTTACAGAACCAGTGAGGCTGGGATGAGTTGCAATCCTTTAGCATTTGCACAAGCCAGCTTGGAGGGGTGTTAAAACAAGAGAGTTTTCAGAGATAACACTTGGGTGTTAAAACGAGAGTTTTCAGTGATATCTTCAACCACAGATCTCAGAGGTGGTTAAAGCCCCGTGTCTTTACAGCCACATCACTGAGAGCTTTGAGTCACCCCAAACAGATAATTCAAGGGTTCCAGGACAATTAATCTGCCTGGTCTTGCCCAGATAAAGCTCTGCAGGTGGGGTCTCACCTGAGGGGGGCAGAGAGGCAGAATCCTCCCCTTTCCCTGCTGCCCAGGCTATGGGATCAGACCAGGATACAACTGGATTTCTGGGCTACAGGTGCACAGGGTCAGTACATGTCCAGCCTCTCATCCACCAGCACCTCCAAGATAACATCTTCTTTCCAGCCTCCCTGGAGCTTGGGATCCCAAAGGCAGGTCTGACTTTTCTAATTAAAGCAGTCAACCTCCCTCATGTTGGTTTCACCTTCCTCTATTATCTCTATTTTTGATGGCACCAGAGCAGAACTGTTGCAGGAAAGACTTGGCCAGCAGAAGGAAGGAGCTCGTGGCAGGGGACTGTAGGAGGACAAGGTTGCCCCACACTTTATTTAGGAGAGCAGAGAAAAATAGGCCTCCTGCTTCTTAAGAGTTATTCCCAGGAGAGAGATATGCACAGACAGTTCCTGGTGTTATTCAACAAGCAATTCCCTGCTTTCTCCCCTCATATTTTATGAGGTGACTAATCTTTGTGGTGCAGAGAGGGATGGTTCTGCACTCAGCTTTAATGCAGGATGTGGGGTCAGCTCTGCTCTGGAAAGGAGCACTTAATGACTTCCCACTCTTCACTGTGCTTGCTAATGACAATTGGTTCCTATTTTAGAGATATCAAAAGCAGAGAATTTGACCCAAGATCATAAATGGAATTGAAATTTCGCTCAGGGTCCAGGTTATAAAATATTCTTGTTAGAAAAGAAAGGGATGTAGATAAGTGAAGGCAATGCTTACCAGGATGCCTGACTGATTTACAGAATGAAATCAGGCAATTTTATCATTGTCTCTTTGACTTCTAAAAGCTTCTGCTTAATTTCACAGAAGTGTGATAATAACAATTATTTGAGGTAGGTGCTAAATTGACATTAACTGAGATTTATTTTCCTTAGTAACCTCTATTCAGTAATCTCAATATTTGTCCTTTGTTGTTGACAATGGAAAACATTTACAATTTTGAGAGAAAAAGAAGAGAAATACTGATATAAAATCTTTCAGGTGCCAGGTGTTTTGGGGTTCATGTCATCCAGCCCAAAGCCATCAGGGTTCCTTTGAGGGTAAATGAAAAAAAATTTCTTTGGAGAGGACTGTAGGCTGAACTGACCTCTGGAGGTGTCTCTTTATTTCACCATCTTCAGGCAGAACCTACAGAGACCCTGGGGTGGCCCCTCTGAGAAGAGGGAAGCACACAAGGGAGAAAAGCATCAACATCTGACAAAGGAGCAGGATAACAACCCCACTCCCCATTTGCTAATGCACCACTCTTAAAGGTCAGCTTGGAGAAGGGCTCATCATCACTGCATGGACCAAGTGCCTACATCATCTGATAATTTAGAGACTGGCAGAATTCACAGCTGAAACCTTACATGCTGCCCTTATTTATTTTTCGTATTTTTTTTCTGGTTGTTTCTGACCTGAGACTAAAAGTTCATGAAGTGCTTTACTCCTGGAAGCTTATCAGTCTTTCCTGGACCTCATGTCCTGTACAGCCTGCTGTTTTTTTTCCTACTCCCTTTACTTCTTGCTCCCCAAACTCAGTGCCAGTTCAACAAGAACAAAACAAAAATCTATTCTTCTTCACAGGCTGCTACTGCATGTTCACCCCCCTCAGCCACCTTTCACGCAAATTGGACTTTAACAGCAGGAAAAAAACCCTGTGGAAATCAAAGGAAAATAATTAAGAAAGAATTAAAGGAACACAATAAATGTTCTCCTAGTAACGTGGCACTCTGGTAATGCTGCAATCCATTGGGTGGCCGGATCATGTCCCAGGAATTCCCAAATCCCCTGAGCAGCAGGAACACAAACCAGAGCTCTGGATGGGGGTTTTTGCAATGGTTTTTGCAGCCACACAGCCTGAGGGAAGGACACTTGAGGATGTGAAGTGCTGGTTGACCCTGCAGGCAGGCTAAGGCTCTCTTCAGCCTGAAGTCCTTTGTGCACCTCTCCCTTTGCTGTTTTCTGTTTTCTTTCACACTCAGAGCTGGCTCAGTTCTGCTCAGATCCCCTGTTAACCCTCTGAGTGCCTTGGCAGTGGGTGACCATGCACAGAGACCTCCCACCATATTGAGCCACAGAATCCCAGAATGGGTTGGATTGGAAGGGACCTTAAAAACCATCTCATTCCACCCCCTGCCCTGGGCAGGGACACCTTCCACTGTTCAGGTTGCTCGAAGCCCTCTCCAACCTGGCCTGGAACACTTCCCAGGATGGGGCAGCCACAGTTTCTCTGGGCACTCTGTGCCAGGGCCTCACCACCCTCACAGCGAGGAATTTCTTCCCAATATCTCATGTAAATCTGCCTTCCTTCAGCTTAACACCATTCCCTCTTGTCCCATCACTCCATGCTCTTGTGAAAAATCCCTCTCCACCGTTTTTGTAAGCCCTCTTCAAATACTGGAAACACACATTAATTAATTATTGAGACTACTATGTCCAACATTCACTAACACTGAGGGATGTCTTATACAACAACAACAACAAAAAGCATGGGCAAATAAAGTATATTATATTTTAATATAAACACATTAACTCATTAATATAAACACTATTATATAAAAATATAAATACTGCAACATATGATTGCAGTGAAACATAACTTTCCTTGCATCAGCTTTTTCTTGTTGACTATGGGACTGCTTCAAGTGATTAGTTAAGATTAAATGCTGAACTTTGAGTTAGGTGAGGTGAATCTTGCTTCTAATATTTGTTATCCTCTTCAGACTTTACCCTTCATGTCTCAGCATGCAGCAAACCAGTAACAAACTCCTTCCTGTGGAATGACAATACTCTGCAAAGCTGATTATACCTTAGGTCAGCAATTGCTAATTTATACACAAACAATATCCAATACACAAATGTTATTGCCAAAACAGTATCCCAGAGAACTTTTGGATTTTCTATCAAAATTTAGTAAAAGTTCATGACAATGTGTGTTCCCTACAGTGATCTAGATATTTAGATGGTTGAGATCTGCAGAATAGCAAAATGTAATTTTTGTCCCTTTAGAGCTTTTGATGCTTTTGTTGCCATAGAAAGACTGGAGTCACCGTATCTACTTAAGCATCAATATAAATGTGGAGGGCTTGTTTCAAAGTGTACCATGGAAAATAAAACACCTGAAGTTATGTGTGGGCATCACACAGACTATGGTCTGATCTTCTCAGGTCCTGACAGACTGGAAATTTTGGATGTCCCATCCCTGGAAGGGTTCAAGGCCAGGTTTAGAATAACCTGGTCTAGTGGAAGGAGTTCCTGCCCACGGCAGGATGTGGAATGAGATGATCCTTAAATTCCCCTCCATCCCAAGACACTCCATAATTCTATGAGTCTGTGACATCAAAGGGATGATCATTTCTTTGACCAAACTCCTGAACTCTGCTTCCAAGGATCCTCAAGAGGATCCCCTTCCTCTTGTGGAATCTGAGGGGGAATGGGAAAAAATGGGCATGGGAAGATCACACAGTTCTGATACTGATTCCTGGTAAATCTTGATGCCCACCCATCCAGGTTTACAAACCTCTTCCCCTGGAGTGCTGTTGGAATCATATCCACAAGCCAAGGCGTAGGGTGCAGGGTACACATCTGACCAGCCCTGGCTTGTACAATTCCTGGTCACATTCCCTGGAAGAAAAGAAAAAAATCCATGATTTAAAAAGAAACTTCAGCTCACTGTTAGAACAACTTCTGCTTTTTGTGGTGCAAATGCCAAAGCACAATTCTTGTAACACTTCGAGTAAAACTCTCGTCCTTTTTCCCTCTTATTAAGTTTTCATATTACACAGAACTCATAAATGGGAGGCATCAATTGTGTTTTAAAGTCCAGACCTCAGTTTAAAAGTACATTTTAATAAAGAGGTGCACACAAAACATCTCTTCTAGTGGTACCATTCTGCCACTTGTACCAAGGCCTCTGGTTGCTGGCACTGCACCAGTATTGTCTGAATGTTTTATTGTCACATTGACTTTCTTCCTGGAAAAAAATTTTATCTAAACAGGGCAGTGAAGTATTTATGCCTTTCACTCTGCCTGTGAGAAGCCAGGACAGGGGTAGATAAAGTGCTCATTTCACACGATGCAGATAAGGCTGGGGGTCTGGGAAATAAATCCAGCCCTCCACACCCAGACTTTGCCTACAACTGAGCCCTGATCAAATGGGATTCCTGGGAAATGTACTCCACTCTTGTTTGTGAACAAAACACTTCAAAATTTGGCTGTGAAGGGAGAAAATCCACACACGGACAACCTGTATTGCCTGTTTTCACTTGTATACTCCAGGGCAGGAAGATTTCCTGGTCTGCCAAGTTTGCTGAGTGCCTGGGGCCTCTGACCAGCTAAAAAGAGCTTTAATTAACACAAGAGGATCTCACTCCTTCTGCCAAACTGTCAAAACTGAAGTTCACGTGGCTCTTTGATACTCAGAACTGCCTAATCCATCCAGGATTGTGAGTGCAAAGCACTTCTCACTTTGTAAAACATCTCTGCTCTCTGTCCCAGCTGGACTTCAAACCCACATTGGCTTAATCCCAGCAAAAGGAGGAGAGACCAGCACTCAGGATAAGCCTTACCCCAAGAGGTTTGTAGGCTAAAAGGCCAAGATATAGGTTTGTCAATAAATAACAAAGCAGAAATACACCCAACAGCACATTATGAATTCCCCCAGCACTTTCTCTGCCCACCAGTCCCCACTAAGATCCCATTGTTGGGGCATTCCACTAGTGCCAGTCACCACACAGAACTGGAAAAACTGGTCAATACACCAGAATGAAGAAACAGCAGCCAAACTTTGCTTCTTAAGGTGAAAGATGGCACCACAGCGAAGCTCAAAGAGCTTTGCAAACATTTCCATCAATAGGGTTCTTTGCACACAAGAGTAGGAAAACTCCTGCAAAAGGGAGTTTTGCAAAAAATCAGTTACGCAGCTGTGAGTCACAGAAATATTCGAGTGTCACCTCCAGCAATTTCTGACACTTGAGTCATCTGAACATCCTCCCAGCCACGGGCCTGCTCTGCACTGGAATCAGCAACAAATCCCCTGCCTGAAGTCACCACTCCAATCCCTGTGACAGGTGGATTTTGACACTGAAATTTGCCCCTTTATTCTGTCCTTGCAGCAGATCTGAACCCAGGAGGGCTCTCAAGGGTGCCTTTGTTCATTTCCACAGCTGCTCCAGAAGGAGCAGGTTCAGCACAGCTCCGTGGGCTGCTGTTCCCAGGCTTTCCCTGCTCTGTTTGCAGTTCTTTCCACCAGGGTTCACAACGGGATCATAAAGGATCTTGTGCAAACAAATCAAGGACTTGACTGTTCAGGACTTTCAGTTTTTTCCAGGTGTTATGCAATTTCTGTTATTTCTTCTCCTTTACAATGGATCCCATTATCTGAACTTCATTGCTTCCCATTTCCTGCTCAAGACTCCTCCTCTCTAAAGATTTCACGGTGGTTTTAAATCTTTGTTTCTTACTCTCAGTGAGCTAAGGTGTGCTTTTTTCAGCTTCATTTTCTCCTACTTCTTCTTTTCAATTGCACTTCCTCACGATTTTATGATTATTTAAAGATTCTCACCTCTATCAATACTTTTAAAAATTGTCACAATGTTTTAGCAGAAGTGGAGAACAAGGCAGAGGGAAGAACAATGACAAAGCATCAGTGGGATTAAAAAAAAATTACTCTGATTTTAGGGAAACTCACTTCCCAGGGAAGTTTCTCTACCACCCTTTGCTGCTTATGTCACTTTTAGATGTGGAAATTCACACACATGGTGTGATGTAAGACACCTTCCTAAAACCTCTCACGTTCAACTCATGTCTGAGAGGTAGGAAAAGTACAAGGTTAGAAAACAAAGATTTTATCACACTACAATTTGGCTCAAGCAATGGATGATGTCTCTGCTCAGACCAAATAACATTTCTAATTACTATTATTTAAAATACCACTTTCCATACTGAAAATGAGCATAAAATTTGGGAAAGTGCCCCACAAGCTGAGCTTTCCTCTGAGATTCACAGGCTCAGGTTAGACTGGCGTATCACACAGATTTCTATGTTCCAAGGTCAAACCCCAGCTCTGCCACAGATCCCTGATGAAATTGAGACAGTTCTTGTGGTCTCCCTGGCTCCCAATTTTTCCAGACTTTGGTAATAAAATCTAATTATTTGTCAATGGAAAGACAAATTTTTCAGAGCACCAGAAGCCGTATCTGCCATTTTCCAGAGCTGTTTCTCACTAATTTGTGTAACAAAAATTCTCCCTAAAATGAACACTAATGGAGTACATTGAAAATCTGGAGTACATTGACAACGACAGTATCAGAAAACACGAAGTTTCTGCACTTGGAATTTATCTCCAGCCTTTCAGATTTCACTAGATTTCCCATCCTTTTCCATTTCCTATCAGACTGGAGCTAAAATTTTCAAACTGTACTCCTGGAGATTTAATGAGAAAGGAGACCAGGAGTTTATAACTGCATGTAATTAATGATGCAGAGTGGAGGAGATTCACTGAGAGATGGGGAGCATCCAGTGCCAGTAGGTTTGTGCTCCAGGCTCTCCTCTGTGTTGTGGAGAAAGAAGAGGCAAGTTCCTGGTGGGAACAGAATCTCCTCATTCTCATGGTGTTAGTTAGAGACATGAATTAATCTGGGTTTTTTTGTTGGTTTGGGGTTTTTTTTTTTGGGTTTTTTTGGTGGGATTTGTATCTCATTTGACCAATGTTACCACTGTCAAACTGCTGCATCTGTCCCTAAAAACAATGAGGTGAGGTTTTCCATTAAAAAAAAAAAAAGGCAAAAAAAGCCACAACTAACTCTCATTTATTTAAATAATAAACTCATAATGCCTTGCAAGAGCTCAGTGTCCTGCTTTCACAGCATCCCAGAATGGCTGAGGTTGGAAAGGACCTCTGGAGGTCACCTGGCCCAAAACTCCTGCTCAGGTCACCTAAAATTGAAGCATGACCAGATGCCTTCTGGATATTCTTGGAATCCTCCAAGGATGGAGACTGCACAAGCAAAAGTTGTGTCAGAATTTAGAATCATAAACTTGTCATGGGATGATTTGGGTGGGAAGGGACCCTAAAGTCCAGTTCCAGCCTCTCTGCCATGAGCAGAGAACCTCCCACGAGACTTCCTGGTTGTCACTGAGAGGAATTTTCTTCCATTTGATGTGATTTATTCATGACACAGCAGGAGAGGAGGGAGGAGTTTGTAGAGCAGAGATAAAACCAGAACATTTTCTTTATCAGAGGTGTTTGATCTGGGTAGGAGTCAAACACTGAACTGATGAATGGAATAAATGCATGGAGCTGTTGTCCGTGTCTTGATCTTTAGTTTTTTCTCTTACTTAATTTCTTTCTTCCTCTCATCTGTTTCAAACACACCCTTCAAACTCTGAGACATGTCCAAAAGTTCATGTTACAGGTGAAGTTTTACCTCTTTGATGTTGGAAAAAAACCCCTTCTTATTGGCCTTCAATGGGAGTTTGAATTCAGACAAAAAGATCAATCAAGCTCAATCAAGGCTCAGGGGTGTTGGGTTTTGCCCCCCTCTTGCTCTCCTTGCCCTTTTCTGTAACAATTTCCAAAGCAGAGGGGAAGGTGTGCTCTGCCCAGCAATCAGCCCTGCTTCTCCAGCATCATATTCCATGGCCATAAATCGATTTTTTCAAGCAGAAACTATTACAGCAGTGATGCTTCTATTATTTACCATTCTTGAGACGCCGCTGAGCCCACTGGCACATCTCTACTTTCATTTTTATTATTGATCTGCCCCACTGCTTTTGGGAAACACTTGAAACTTGCAGACAGCTTGCACTTAGCTGGATGCTGAAGTGCTTAGGCCTGGGAAAAACTTGTGGGAAAAGTCTTGACAGGATAATTTCCCAATTTGCTTTCTCTGCCTCAGTCGTGGTCTCACAAGGTGATTCTTTCAGTGCAATTTCTGCTCAGTGTTTAATGTTATTCTATAATTTTTTATTTCATAAATTCATGTTGTAATAGCACCTGTTGCATTGGGTCAGCACATCAAACAAGACTGACTTAATCTTCTTCTTTTGCTGTTTTTCACATCACTTAGGCTGCAGGTATTACTGCCACATGTCCAGTGCCCTGAAACTTCCTGCATCTCGTTTTTTGTGGCAAAACTCATTTTTCCCTTGTTTTGCTTTCCCCTTCCTGCACATTTCACTTCTAAGAGTGAAGATCCTGATCCTTAATAAATACAGAAAATTCTCCTTTTCTTAACAATACCAATGTTCCCCTTGATTAGGCACCTTTTGTAAACCGTTTGTTTTCTCAAGATGTCAAATTTTAGGGCAAAATTCTCACTAGATCTTTTGATCCTGTAATTAAAGGATGCCAGGAAACATTTACAAGAAAAAGATGCACATTTTTGGGTAGAGGTGGAGGTGTAGCACCAGTCCTTCAGAGGAGTGGGACACAAGCACTGTGACACCTGAGGTGCAAATAAATCATGGAATCATGGAATGGTTTAGGTTGGAAAATCCCTCTAAGATCATCAAGTCCAGCCATAAACCCACACTGCCAAGGCCACCATGAAACCATGTCCCCAAGTGCCACATCCACACGTTTTTTAACACTTCCAGGGATGGGGATGCTCTCTCTGAGCCTCCTTTTCTCCAGGTAATTTTGCTTTTTTTGATATGAAGGCACATGTGGACAGCAGAGCACCTGAGCAGGTCAAGAGCTCTCAGTGAAGAGAACTTCACAAAAAACCACACTCAACTTCTTGGGTATTTTAATGATCATTGTAGCAAATAAATAACAGGTATGGTTCGTTTTGGAGTTCTTTAGAGAAGTGGTGATGTCTTCTTCTTATCTGCTGCTCTCTGCTCATCCCTATCCTCATTTTCCTCATTTTATTCAGTTTTTGTTCCAGTTTCATAAGCAATGCTGAATAAAAAGTGTTCACGAAGGAGGGGAAAGGAGAGGGGAAATAAATTTAGAGCACCTGAGGAAAAAAGGAATTTGGCAAGCCTGAAACTCAGATCTCACCTCTCTGAGTGGGATCCAGAGCTTGGTTGTGCCCATCCCCACCCCCTTAGGTCAATTAATTTCAGAGCTGAAGCTTCAAAAACTGTCAGTGCAAAATTAACTTGGGCATGGTGGACAATTTGCTTTTGGAGAAATGGTGAGGCATAAATCCCTATCACAAATGTCACCTTCCACATGGATGGAAAGGGAGCTGGAACACCCTGATCAAGGCACTTTAATAATGAAAGGTGCCAAAAATATTTTCACCCATCTCCCTCTCATGGCACTGACAGACGTCATGAAATAATGAAAATTTTCTGGTCTGTGAATGCCATAAAAATTAATGTCAAATGATATCAGGACAGTTTAAGGCTTTTAAATGCCATGAGATATTTTACCCTTTATTAACCACAAGATGGGATATTAGTCATTTGGAGAGCTTATTCTCCATGAGGCAGGAAAATCACATTAACCCTTTGTTTCCTGGTATTTCACTCTTTTCCTGCTAAAAATACATTTAAAAGATTTTCTCTGGCTCACAACTTGATAAAAGCTCTCACGTTCCTGCAAAGGGATCAAAGAGCACGACACAAACATTACCCAGATGATTGAGCTCCTTGAAAGCTGCTCAGTGACACCCACTGCTACACAGGAAGAGCTGCTTCACGACCTTTAATGGCATTAATTTTGCAACAAATCCTACAAACCAGGAGACAATCTCCCCCTCCCTTTATTTAAGACCATCACTGTTTGTTAATGGTTGTACAAAGTGTCTGACTCAGAGAGAATCAAAGCTGCTGCTTCTGCATCAGGGAATGGCATCAGTTGTTGATGCTGTTGGTGCTCTGCTGGGGCGGAATTCAATCCTGTTGGGAGACATTCCCATCTGCCAGAGCTACTCCACAATACTTTGATGGCAAATGGAGAGAAATATGTGGGGTTTGGATGGTATTAAACTCATCCTGGAGCTGGAATCTAAAAAACCAGCTGAACTGTGGCTCTAAGGAGCCTGTTCCTCACCTCTGACTGTAAAATCAGCTCAGAGATAGGTTGACTTATGGAAAACTCTAAAATTAGTTGATAAAAATGCCATTTCAGGTTGTAAATTTGATGCAAATGCCATTTCAGGTTGAAAATCCTGAATACAGGTGTCTTAACACCAGTTGAGGGACCCGTACGGATTTTAGATCTTCCAATATTTATCAGATCATGCCAGATGTTTATGGTTAAAAACCTGAATGGATCCCTCAGTGTCTGTGCTGTGGGGGCCTCTCTGTGAGCTCAGTACCTGACTCCTACTCTAGTCAACAGAAAATTCATCAACAGAGCCCACAGCACCTCCAGAGCTGTTCAGGTACCTCCACAGTGTCTTTAGCCAGTGCTGATTTCTGTGGACATTAATGGGCTCTTGACAAACAGCAGAAATTAAGAGTCCTGACTCTGCTGTCTCCAAAGAAACTCACCCTGTGCTTTACCAAACAGGAATTTTCATGCTGTTGTTCATCTGGTCACTGTAAATGGCTAATTCAAGTTGAGATGAATCACTGACCAAATCATACAGTCATTAAATCATAGAATGGATTTGTTGGAAAGGACCTTAAAGCTCATCCAGTTCCACCACCCTGTTCCATGGGCAGGGACACCTTCTACCATCCCAGGTTGTTCCAAGCCCTGTCCAACCTGGCCTTGGACACTTCCAGGGATCCAGGGGCAGCCACAGCTTCTCTGGGTACCCTGTGCCAGGCCCTCCTCACCCTCACAGGGGAGAAATCCTTCCTAAAATTTAATCCAACCCAGCCCTCTGACCCCCAAGCAAACACTGCATTTGACCTGAGGCCGTTGAAAAGGCTCCCAAAATTGAGTGACAGCACTGGGATTGTGGGTTTGTGGTTTGAATAGAAGTGTGTGCTATCACGGGGTGGGAAACTTAGAGTTTAAGGGTTTAGAATACAGTAATATATATATGGCAAGATGGAGGATTTAGAGCAGAGGTTGAGTCCTTTTTAACCTTCTCCTTCATGGTCTGGGTGGTGTTTTGTAATTGGATAGAAAAATCCGCATTGTGGCCACAGGTGGTTGGTTATTGGGTTAAAAACAAAAACAATTTATGTGTCATTTCTTAATTGGACAATTTATCCTTGAAAGGCCTTGTAGAGAGAGCAATAGGGCTCCATTTTTAGTTTGTTAGCTTGTGGTGCTGTAGAACTCACTGTTTTTGAGACTGTAATTTAGATAAGAACTAATAAACATCTGAGTCTGAACAAGAAACACCGTCTTGCTCATTTAATCCCAACTCTAGCAAAAAGAAAATGAAATGCAACACCTTTCTGCAGTGGAACTTTGAGACCAGGATGTTCTGAGACATCTCAGAGAACAGCAGTTGCACCTGAACAGGCAAATTTATTGAGTATCATAAGCCCATCCTGCCATGAAATTAAAGATATCCCACTTTCCTTAGTTTAACAGACTTGCAATGATTTAAAATTAATATATATATAACAATGATTAATGCAACAATGATTAATTTTATATATATATATATATACATCAAATGGAATCTTAGAGTCACTGAGGTTTAAAAAGAGCTCTAAGAACATCAAGTCCAACCATTAACCAAACACTGCCAGGTCCACATTAAACCATGTTCCTGTTTTTGAACACTTCCCTGGGCAATGAATCCACCACTTGCCCGAGCAGCCTGTTCCAGTGCTTGACCTCTCTATATAACCAAACACACACAATATTTTCCTCATTGCTCAGCTCTGCTGGGATGATGTATTAGAAAGCATTTAAAAAATATTTTTCTTTGTGTTTCACTAACTCTGCTGGTAAATAAAACCCAGAGAGTGAATTCTGTGCTCAGGGGAGGGCATAGAGCAGGAACAGCTGGAAATTATTGCACAGAGCTGATCCAATGCTCAGGGATCTTGTCCTGCAAGGTGTGATATCACAGCAGCTTCTGCCTTTTCTCCCTGGGTGTTGACACAGGAGTGATGAGGGAATTTTGGAAATGAGGAAG
Source organism: Sterrhoptilus dennistouni (assembly GCA_013397095.1). Taxonomy (NCBI): domain Eukaryota; kingdom Metazoa; phylum Chordata; class Aves; order Passeriformes; family Zosteropidae; genus Sterrhoptilus; species Sterrhoptilus dennistouni. The sequence continues at coordinate 875,624 of VWZU01003040.1, read as the reverse complement.
TCAGCCCTAGGACAGGACTTCAGGGATTTTGAATTTCCTTTCTGTGCCTGCAAAGAATTTTGGTGTGGCCTTGGGCAAGTCGTGTAATCAGCATGTGCTGGTTAATGAGTGCAGAGCCCAGGGCTGCTGAACAGGGATGATACTGTGTCCCTACCCCCATTCCCAATTTATCCTGTGTGTTTGCATTACAAGGCTTTAAAAATGGAGGGTCAGGTCAGTGCAGGATCTCCAGTGCAAAAGAACTTAATTCTCTGTTAAGGCCTGCAGGCCTTCTAGAACTAAAAAAATGAAAAATACCTATAACTATAACCAGGAGACACAATCAGCCCTGTTGCTGCACGGCCCCCTGAGACCTGAGTTTTAAACTAAAGCTCCTCAGAACACCCTGAACAGTGAGTTCAGCTACCTCCCCCATTAACCTCCCCTGCCCATTATTTGTCAGGTTAATTCCTTGGCCTCTGGCCAGATTTGTCATTCCAACAGAAAAAAAAAACAAACCAACAAAACCAAAAAACCCAACTTTATTACAGTACAGTTCCATCTTGTTCATTTTTCTGTCAGAGACTTAATTAATGGTTGTGCTAAACTGCTCATTGTGCACAACAAACACAACTGTTCCCCAGGTTGGTTCAGTTTTCACTGCACAACACCCACAACTATTGATTTCACCAGGAGCCATTTTTGCACCCCTGGGATCCACAACAGTGGTGCTGCAAGTGCAGGGAGGATGTTTTGATGTTTAGTAATTCGTGTATGGCTTGGAAATCTCCTTTACCTTGGGCTAAGACCTGGTTTCTCCCCCTTTATTGAGATGCTCCCCCTGTGGAATGATGAGAAACCCCACTGGGAGTGAAGATGTGGGGCCGTTTTGGGGTTTGCTTACCCAGGAAGGAGGTCAGGAACCTGAAATACTTGGGGCACGGCCGCACCACGACTTCTCCCACCTCTGCTTCAGGCCAGCAGGTGATGTTGTCCCACTGCCTCCTGCAGCCTGGGGAAGAGAGAAAAGCAGATGGTGGAGCACTCAGGAGGGCTGGAGGCAGCAGAAGCCCTCACCCCAGCACAGACACCTTTGGAATGAAACCCTACAGAAATATTTCCTTTAAACACGCAGTTTTAGCTCCCCCCAGTCCCTGAAATTCAGCACCGTAATTTTCCAGGTATCAGTACGGAAAGAACAGCAGCTAAGGGGAAAAAAAAAAGGCCTGATTCAAGAACGGTGTCTTCTCCTAGCCTAAAAAGGCAGAAATTCCTAATTAAAGATTTATCTTCCTTACCTTTGTCACTCCCTCTTGCATTAAAACATCTGATCTGAACCTGTGAGAAACACCTGATCTGAAACCTCCTCTGTTTCCCCCAAATGTTTCCCCCAACATTTTTCTCTTCCCCTGGCAATGACTGTGCAGCTCTCACAGCAGGGAAGTGACACAGATGACCATCAGGGCATCAAGGGCCAAACCCCCTTCACCAGAAGCAGTTTTCTTGTTAAAAAGGGAAAAGGCACAAAACACTGCTGGAGGCTGGGCAAGGACAGTGCTGTGGCCATGAGATGATCCCTATGGAAGAGTGAGGGAAGGTCCTGAGCTATCCCAGCTAGGAAAGAAGGAATAACCAACACAGGGAGGAAGCACAGGGGTTTTGTTGAAATGAGGCATTGCTGAAGATTTTTCTAGGTAGAATGAAAGCTTTCATGGAAAGCAAAAAATAATGCCACATCCTTTCCACAGATTCATAATGTTCTGATTTTGCCCTTTTATTCCTCAAAAGGCATTAATAATACCCCATGCCTGCTGCATTGTTGGATCACATAACATTAATGCTGAAGCCAAGAGGAGTTGGCAGATTTGAATTTAAAAAAAAAAGGAAAAGGGAGTCAAGAACATTTTTTATGTTACCATTTTAGAGTTCTTAGCAGAATTTTGACATTTCCCCCCCCCCGCTTTATATTTCCAACAGCCAGGCACTTCAGCTGCTGCCTGGGTGAGATGGATGGGCTGTCAGCAGAGCTCCCTGTTTCCAGTTATTTGTCACACCCCATCAGATGGAAACGCTCCCCCGAATGTGACTCACGCACTGTTGAGGTCAACAGCCCCAACACAGGGAGAGAGACTGGGATGTGGAGAACAAAGTGGTGAGGAAATGTTGAGGAAATACTTCTCATGTGCCAGCAAAATGAGCTATGAAAATTCCTGTCAGGCTGCACTTGTTGGTGATTACACCCTGCTCTGAAATTCCTCCTTTAAATCATCATTTACCCCTTGAGTTAAAGGGAAGGGCTGGTGTCATCACCAACCTGTGCCTCAGATCTGCCTCAGATCAATAGGGAGCACACAGAAATGCTTTGAAGCTGAAAAAGAACCCTTAGCTCACTTTCAAAGTGATTTTACAGGCTTTCCCCCCTCCCCTTCCTTCTTCTTTCATGAGCAAACTGAGTTCTCCAAATGAAGTCCTGAAGCTGAGTTTATCGGAGCCTGAAAAATGGAATAACTGATGGGATCTCCTTTCAGGACCTTATATCAGGTGCCCAGCTCAGTCCTCACAGCCTCACACTTATCTCCCACCAAACAGCCAGCAGCTCCAAAATTGTCAGGATATTAAAGATTTCATGGGAAATGATTCCATGGCAGAGAATTTCACGTTCTACAATCTTTCCTTCCACAAAACTGCAGTAAATTGGAGTGCAGCCATTACCTCATGACAGGTTCTAATACAAAATAAAAGCCACCTGATAGCATCAGATGGTTCTTTAAATGCCCTGAATTATGCACTCTGAGAGTTTTGGTGATCGGTATCTTTTTCTCTGTTGACATTTTTTCAGCACCACCTGTGATGTGTGAAGAAAGCTTTTAGGTGCTCACTTTTGTAGTAAAAAGCTTTTTTTTTTTTCCTGATTAAAAGAAAGTGAAACTGGCCTTGAAAGACACATAAAGTGTATTTTTACAAGTTATTGCTTGTGTGAACACACCTTGTACCTGCCCTTTAGCTCTTACAACACCAATCTTCCTCATCCCTGCCCTGGACACGCTGAAAATATTTCTGCAATAAATAAAAGAAGCAATGGGAACCAGAAGTCTGGCTGGCAGTGCCTGTCACCACAGGATCAGCAGATCTTGGAATGGTTTGGCTTGGAATGGACCCTAAAGACAATCTCATTCCAAATCTCTGCCACTTCCCCAGGCTGTTTCAAGCCCTGTCCAGCCTGGCCTTGGACATTTCCAGGGATCCAGAGGCAGCTTCTCTGGGCCTGTTCTAACAAGTCTGTGTCTTTCTTGTGCTAATTACATGAAATTCAGGAAAATCAATAATTTCTAGTGAGTAGTAGAGAATAACTGGAGGTGAAAGTACTGGAACAGTTTAAGATTGATCCCTGCAAAAAATGCTTTACATGCAAGTCCAATGGCGTAATCATCCCGTCACAGCTTCAGGTAAACTTTGTGCCCTTTCATCTGACCCAGCACACAAACAACCTTTATCTTGGAGCCTTCCAGAAAATGTTTTTCTTCCTCCCAAACTGATAGACTTTATCCTGGAAAACTGCTGAGATCAGGGAGTTGGCAGGCAAAAAATCTACCATCAGCTCACCATGAGCCTTGGGTCACCACTGCCACCACACACTCCAGGGAGCAGAGACATCCCAAATGAGGGATCATTTTCTATTTGAAAGTTGTATGAAATAATGAAAAACACCGTAGATAGATTCTTTTTCTCCCATAAATCTTGTAAATTAAACTCAATTGGATTTTGATTCTGAACCCAGGGAAATTTTGAGAATTCACAACCTCCTGCTCTGAGGCATTTCGCAGTTTAAGTGTCCACTGACAGAAAAATGATATCCTTTTCTGGATTCCCTTTGAACCTGCTCATTGCTGGTTTCACTAGGAATTGCTCAGTTCTTTTACAAAGACAAAAATATTCACAGCCTCATTTATCAAGGAGCCTTCCAGAAAGTGTTTTTCTTCCTCCCAAACTGACAGGCTTTATCCTGGAAAGCTGCTGGGATTGAGGGGGGTTGGCAGACAAAAAAAACTATCTGAGGGCAGAAACAGCTGCACTGTGCCTTGAAAGAAGGAAATCCCTCTCTTCCCTGTGGCATCACTTGGATACAACAGAGATGACAAGTCTAGCCTGATCACGTCGTGTTTGGAGATTGATTAGTGCTTCCCCATTAATTAATTATAAATGTTGTCTTCTGCCTTGCACTCAGTGTCTGCAGGGAGGATGGAAAGGTATTTATCCATCCTCATCCACTTCAATGAGTTACAAACACACCTGCTCTCCACTTCCTCAAGAACTGCTCTGCTCATGTACCTGTCCCAAAACCCCAGGGGACACACACTGCCAAGGGTTGTGCTTTGCCTTGGGAGGGATTCCAGGTGAACCTGGAGGAGTGTGTAAAAATGAGTGTGTGGCTTTTCCAAGTCAGCAGCAGTCAGTTACCACCTCTCTGGGTGACTCAGGTGCAGTCTTTAAACTCTTGTCATTATAAAAATAATCTTTTAAAAAATTAAATATTTTTTAAAAAAAATAAGAGGGTTTTTTTTTTTCCTTTTTAATTATTTTAACTGTGGCTCCCACACCTTCAGCTTTGCCCTGCCTTTCCTTCCCAGACCATGAAGTGCTCTCTGGAGCTGAATGTCTTCTCCTGGAGGGCTGCAGAGAGAAATCCTTCATGCCTCTAAAGCAACTGGAGCTCAGATCCCTCTTTCCAGCAGCTCAGCCTTCCTCTCTTGCAAGCCAAATACCCCACAAGTGAGCCAAGGGCTGCAGCAGCCTCACTTGGAGTTCTCCTCTAAGAGGTTCTGGCTCAGAAGCAGCTGAAGACCAGTGACACAGTGCTGGCTGCAGGGCACTGGGAAGCCCCAGCACACCTTTCCCACTGTCTCTGCTAAAAGTGGATCAGAGCTCTCATTTCCTCTCCCTCTGAAAGGTTAATAAACAGAAAACAGGTCAATTCTCACGAGGCACAGTGGGTTGCAGAACTGGCAGACCGGAGCATAAAAACCCATTTATTGGAGTCATATCTACACTTTACAGCAAGTCGTGGTCAAAGCTTATCTAGGAAGCAGCAGAGAATGACTTTCCCTCATGAATAAACATGAATTCCAGAGCTTTGGCAGGGCCTTGAGATGGGACTTGGTTTGGCAGAGGGAAGAAATGAATGGCAGCAGGCTGGTGCCAGGCACTCTCTGAAGCCAGGTGAACTCCCAGCTCAGGGGAAAACCCTCTCAGCACATCAGTCTTCCACTGAACCATGGAAAAGGTTGGAAAATACTCCAAGGGCATCAAGTCCAACCTTTGACAGAACAGCACTCCTCAAACAAACCCTCACACCAAATTCTCCCTAACGCATGAGGCGTTACTCCAGGTCTCTTCTGAAAGACATTCCCACACTGTAGGAATGCATTTCCCACAACCAGCAAGTGTTTTCCATGTAGGGAAAAGGTTAAGACTCACCCCTTGCATTTCTTATAAGGAAAATAACCCAAAAAACTTCTATACCCTTCTGACAGTGACTAGCTCAATGCCAAGAGAGAAGCATCTCTTGAACCTTTTCTCTGTTCTTCACATCCTGTATCTCTCCCTATTTGCAGCAAGCTGAATGTCCCTCCTAAAACATTCAGTATTTAGGATGGGGCACAAAGGAACTAAGAGGATTTTTGGAGTGTTCCTAGCAGGGTGTCAGAGGTTTTCTTGGACACCTGTGAGTGGCTTTTCTTTTGTTTTCTCTAACATTTGTTATTAAACCTTTTACTTTACAAAACACCTCTGAAGAGCAGTCTGGCTGAAATTATTTTAAACCAATCTGCAAGGGCTGGACCGTCAGAGATTGATACATTAAAACATGGTTTATAAGACTCTGGCCATGTGTTAACCTCTATCATCACCACACATTTTGCTCCTGGAATCCTTGTTCAGATGCAGAGATGCCTGTTTGATGCCTGGGGTGTCTCAGGAACTCTCAGTATCTACAGGGATAAGAGCAAGGCAAAGGCACAGCTCAGTTAAGCCAAGCTGAGCTCTCCCAGGCACCATCACAGCCTGGTGTGCTGCAATAAAACCTCATTTTCGCTCCATTTTCATACCAGCAGGCAGCTTCCAAGCTCTCAGGGCTGTAAACAGCCGTGGGGTGACATTTATTGTCCCCCTGACGAGCCCAGCCGTGGTGCTCACCCGTGGCTTGCCTCGTTACAAACATCTCATTACAGCCAATTATCACTGCATCAATCTCCCTGTCCCAGCTGAGCTCTGATCTCTTGCCTGACAGAAGGAAAAGGACTCCAAAAGATGGTGCCTGCAAAAATCCCTAACTCAGCACCACCCAGGCAGTTTGAATTTAATCTCAGTGGAGATTAAATTCAAACCATCAGGCTTGGGTCACCACTGCCACCACACACTCCAGGGAGCAGAGACATCCCAAATGAGGGATCATTTTCTATTTGAAAGTTGTATGAAATAATGAAAAATACCGTAGATAGATTATTTTTCTCCCATAAATCTTATGAATTCAATGCAGTTGGATTTTGATCCTGAACCCAGGGGAATTTTGAGGATTCACAACCTCCTGTGCCAAGGTATTGCACAGTTTAAGTGTCCACTGACAGAAAAATGATATCCTTTTCTGGATTCCCTTTGAACCTGCTCATTGCTGGTTTCACTAGGAATTGCTCAGTTCTTTTACAAAGACAAAAATATTCACAGCCTAACCACAATGTCCCTTTCCCTGGGAGAAAACCCATAAAATCCTCTTTAATATCTCTCCTCGAGTATCTCTTTTTCAAGCTGAAGTGTCCCAGCCTATTTAGTAGCTTCCAGCATGGAAACAGCTCCCTATCATTTCTCCCTTATATCTTTGGTGGGTTTAATCTTACCCCATCCTGCCCTGGGCTTGCAGAGTAGGTTTTTCTCTATTTTTCTGTGACAGATTTGGTTTGCCTTGGCTCTGAGGTTTTGCAAAATGCATCCTCCTCCTCTTCCCTGAAAAAGTCACTGCTGTGCCCTTCTGTCCCCAGTCCCACTCACACTCCAGCATCCTTTGGGCATCTCTCCTTCCCCTAGCTCCATCCCATCACCTTTTTTTATTTGTATCACCACTGACAGTCTGCTCTGCAGCCACCCCATCCCCTCAGAGCTCCCCTTCCAGCTTTCCATAGCCTTTTGGTTTAATTTCTTGCCTGTTGTGCTGCCTGCTCTCACTCCAGCACTGCAGGCAGGATGTGCCAGGGAATCCACCCAGCTGAAGGGAAGCCACAATCCTGCCAGGGAGGGATGTGACCCCTGACACGGTGGCATTTCCTTCCCACCACCCCCGAGCTCTGCTGGTGCTCTGATGCTCCTGTGCTCATCGCTCACTGAGGGATTTGCAGCCCAAATTCAGCACAAAAGGGACTTGGGGAATCACAGAAAGCAAAAAGTGGTCCCAAAATTCAGGGCAAGTGAAAAGAATTTGCTTTGGATTTTGCCTCAATATCTGTGGCAAGACAGAAACTGTGATTTCATTTTTCCCACTCAGTACAGATTTGACCCGATAATCTTAAAGGTCTTTTCCAACCTTAACAACTCCATGATTCTATAACAAGAACACCATAAATTACTATAAAACCTGCTCTAGACTTCTGTAAGCAGAGGCTCTCCAAGCACTCAACAGGAATATATAAAAAAATAACTTTCTTCCCAAATGTTTGCAGAAATTTGACTCAAAGACATGTGAAGGAAACACCACCTTAAAGGCCCCAGACTGAGTAATTCTAATCAGCCTGAAAGAAATCACCAGTCACTGTTGCTGGAGGATGATGTTTAAGCATGAAAATCCTATGGGATTTTACATCAACAACATCTATTAGGAAACAATTTTGTTTTTCAAAAAAAGTTTGTGATCTTTCAGCCTTTTTTAACCAACAAACTAAATAAACACTGGACTTTTTTAATCCCTCCCTTTCATAAATCAAATTTGTGAGCTGAGCCCTTCTGCCTAACTCCAGAACATGTAAACTGAAGGAGAAGATCCAAGATTTCAGATGAAGGTTTACACAGGGCATTGCCAAAAACATGACTTATCTCCTCAGCAGCCTCTAAAGATCTCCAGTGCTCTGACACAGAACATGCTTAAAGGATTATTCCAGGGTTTCCTCACTCAAATCCCTCTGCTCTTCCAGGAGTTGTAGACAGCTGGATTTATAGAGAATCAGACTTTGAATTCAGGTACCTTCCTAGATGTTTTTTCCCATATTGGTGTCTCCAGAAAGGAATTCATAGTGAAGACGAGTGGTTCAACCTCTAGGAATGATTTTCCCAATATCATTTATGGTGTATGCAATATTCCCCAGTGTACTTATCCCAGGTAAAATGGGTGGATACCATCATGACAGTGCTCTGATACAGTCAATATTAACAGAAAAACAAAAAATAAAGACGAAGAAGGAGATTTTTTTTAAAAAACCAGAAATCTCATGGGATTTGAGAGGGACAAACACAAGCTGCTGTCAGAAACAAAACCTCTGGATACATGGCTTTAATCTGAGCCATTATCCCGGGCTTTGAATTTATTTTCCATTGGCCTGCAGCAATGTCACTTTCTCCTTATTTCTGTAACATTTGCACGGCTAAGGCTGTGTGCATTTATCTATCATCTCCTGTTAAAAAGAAAAGGAACCAAAAACTCTGCTGGCATTTAAAAATGTGACACATTCTCCAAACTGAAATGCCTTTTCCAACATAAATTTATGTCCACTAAGTGGCTGCTAATCCCAAAAAAGCCCTGGGACAGCTGTTCCCAAGTCAAACAAACCCTGCTGCTTGTTAGAGAGCTTCCAGCCAGCAGCCAGCAACAGGCAAAACCAAGGCAAAGCCTCCACCCCTGCTGTGTTTTAAAGCAGAAAAAGAGATGTTGGGACGTCTTAATATCTGTGGAAAGGTGAGGTCAAGGCAAAGAATCAGCTCTTAGCTCCACAGGGAAGAGTGATGAGGGGCTGTCTCTGGTTTAGGTTTCTCTCACCCAAGATTTCAGGCTGGTGGTTTGAGTGGGTGTTTTCCCCTCTGACCTCTGAAGGCTTTGGGTCTGTGCTCAGCGCGAGAATGATGTGGAGTCTCAAAGTCTTGGTTTTCTTGGTTTCTCACGTTGTTTATTAATTCCTATCTTACAAGTTCTTTGTTTCTGGCCAAGATGTTCACAGCAGCTCAGACACGATGCGACTTCCCTCGTGATGGGAGGTTCCTTTGCTTTTATTCACATAACTACGTACTTATTATTTACCATTTCATACCAATGCCTAGTAACTATACTAGAAGGGTCATTTCTACTTTGACCCAATCCCCTCAAACTACCTTGTGCCCACGTCACTGCAGAAAATGGATGCCAAGGGAGAAGGAGAAGAACTCAGGGTTACACCCTAATTCCTCCAACTTGTCCCCCTCCACCTACATTCTAAAAACCCAGAACTACAAAACTTTCCACCTGGTGAATAACTACACTACTGTCTGTTACACATTTGTGACTTGTAATTCCTCTTTGTGTTGGAAGTTCTTCCCATGGACTGAAATCAAAGCCTGTGTCTTCCTGGGCTCTGTGCCAGGCAAACCCCCCTGCACAGACCCCAGACCCTCTTTCTTGGGTCCCAGGCCTCTCTATCAAGGTCTGTGACCTTCCAGGGCACCCAGAGGGGTGCCCTGGACTCCGACAGGGCTGTGTGGGTGTGTGTTGGGATTTCATTCTGGTTTTGGTGGTCATTTGGCACTTCAGGTGGGTGGGTGAGCTCAGACAAGCAGCTGAGGGAGCACTGTCGGAAACATGGAATCACTAAGGTTGGAAAAAGATCTTAAAGCCATTGAGGCCAGCATCATGGTGTTCATCACTGAACTACATCCCCAAAACTAAACTGAGAATTAGCAGTGCTCACTGGAGAGGTGGGCAGTGGGTCATGGAGCAAGGATGGACAGAAAAAGAATAATTTTTAGGGAAAATCTTGCTGATTGCTGTTTCCTCAGGGAGAAACTCCTGACCTGGCAGAACAGCATTGGCTTCTGACCAGATCAAGGCAGCCAACACCAAAGTCTGGGGTTGTGTCTCAGGGTTCAGGCTGGTTTTACCACTGTGACCCCTCACTCCCTCCTCATGTGTGGGAAATGACAGTGGTCAGAACATAGATTTTTTAGGCTTCAGGCAGTAGCTTGGGCCTGTGGGAAAGACAAGTGCAGAAAGAACTCTCTCACGCCGGCCTGGGAAATGGTCAGGAGGAATCAAAACAACCCTTGGAAGGTGAAAAACCGTTAAGGTGGAAAACCGTTAACGTGGAAAGCCGTGAACAGCTGATGTTTTTCTAGCTTGTTGTTTACTTGTAAGAAATGGTCGACAGGTGTTCCTCTAAATGACCAATCATATTGATTGTACCCAAACACTGTATAAAAGAGTCTGTCTTTCAATAAATTTTGCTATAAGCCCTCTGAAGAAACAGAGTTCTATGTATCATTATTTGAGCAGTCCCAAATCATAATGATACTCATGTCTCAGGGCTCAGCTTTCACAGCAGAGTCTGCAAAGGTTCTCCTCTGAAAAATCCCATGGCAGATTTCTTTATTTTGAGTTTTTGGAGAGTGGGTTCTACCCCTGTAAGAGCTACAGCATGAAGGTGTTTGGGAAGAGTCCCAGAGAGATGAGGTGTGGGTTTGAGAGAATTTTAGCCTGCTTGGCAGCTGCTGACATTTTCTCAAGGAAAAGTTTTTCAGGAAAGCTTTTTCTTAAAACAATCTTAGTAAACATTTTTTTTCTCAAAACAATTTTTGTTTAGCCAGTGTTTTCTGTTTTTGTGGTTTAACTAACAGCATTAAAAAGGTGTCGTTCCTATTCACCAATCATGTTAAGTCTGCATCAAAACACCTTATAAAAAGTCGTAAGAATTAGACAGTAAAAAGCCTTCTGTTTCTATACCTTTTGCCTTCTGAATTATTTAGTGTCTTTCATGTCCTACAACAACAATGAAGGAATGAGGAAGGAAGACCATTTGGAGGGACCTGTCCTATTGTGTGTTGTGACCATTGCCAAAGAACTGGGAGAAAAATTCCTGTTAAATAAAAGGGAGCTTAACTTTGGCACTGATCCTGCATGGGAGTCTGGGGTTTAAGGTCTTGATGTCCCATGGCTGAATTTTCTATTGTTGTAGAAGAGACCACCCTGTCAAGGAATGGAGGGGATTGATGTCTTATCTGGGAGCGTTGCTAGTCAGAACAAGAATGAAACTAAGAGGCCCTTTGTATCACCCAGGCTGGAGTAATAGGAAAAAAGTAAATTAAGAATTAAGAAAAGAAAACATGGCAAAAAGTCCAGCAGGTGCTTTTGCCTTTAGAGAGACCATCAAGATCAAACATTTTTCAGACTGAGCTAAACTGGATTTTTTGAGTTTGTTGACAGAGGTTTGATTTAGAGTTTTATTTAGCTTTTATTAGCTTTTTTATTTAGATCAACAGCTGTGATTTAATGCCATTCCTGTTGTCCCAGGATTTTTTAAGAGGTTGATGGATACGGTTCAAGGCTTATGAGAGCTTTCCACAACTCTGAAACAACAGAACCACAGAATCTTTGAGGTTGGGAAAGACCCCTAAGGTCACCAAACCCAACCACCAACCCAGCCCCACCATGTTCCCCCACAGATGCACGTCCTCAAGTGCCACATCCACAGTTTTTCCCCACTGTAGCCCTGGTTTGTGCCTGACATATCTTGGTTTCTGTAATTCCTTTCCCAGGGAATTTTCTCTAAACAAGAGGCATGTTTTGGTAATGGCAAATTTGTTTACATATTTTCCCTAGGAGGGACTTCTGCTTGATGTCCCTCTGATATGACCAATGTGAGTGAAGAGGTTTGTCTTTGTTTCACCAATCAAATTGGTCTGTGTAGAATAGTATAAAAAGGGGAGACACTTCCCAAGAATAAAGGAGTTATTTTCAGCCTTCTGAAGTCGTAGTCGTCGTGTCGTTGTGGTGGAAAACAGCTTCACCCCACCCTACCTTGGGCACTCTCTGAGAGAATTCTTGAGCTGGATCAGCCATGTGGTGCTTTCTCCAGCACCTGGAGAGCTGCTGATAACAGGATTGTCCCACAAATCCCCCCAACACCTCATCTGCCCCAGCAGGGCTTATGCAACTGGGAGGTGAGAATTCACTTGAACTTTTCCAAGCAAGGAACTATTAATTATTTCTTATCTTGCTGCACTATAAACAGATGGTGATGAATAAACAAGCTCCTAATTTAAACTTCATCAATTTTTTTTTCCAGCTTGATTTTTAATTTCCATATGCTCACTGCTTCTCCTCCCATCAAACTTGTTTTGGCTTCTTTAGGGGGGACTGACAGAGTCCCCCCCAGGCTCCAAATTTTGTTTTTGAAGCCAACCTCCACTGTGGAACAGCAAAGGCAATATTCAGACTTTAAACGGCATGGGCCATTTCCCACCTGTTTTGTTTTGTTTTTTTTTTTTCCACTATGGTGATGATGAGCTTGAAGGACTCATTTCTATCTCACAACAAGGCTGAGGCATGTGCAAGTTAAGTAGGTGTGAACAGGCATTGGGAGGGGGAATGGCACCATTTTCTTCCCCGTGTTTCTCATTTTTTCAGACTTTTTTATTGGGTTTTATTCTGTTTCCAAGACAGACAGGGCTAGAGAGCAAACAAAAAAGTGCAGTGTTGAAGGAGGTAGGGGTACCTAGGGGTATCAGGCCAGGTTGGACAGGGCTTGGAGCAACCTGGGATAGTGGAAGGTGTCCCTGCCCATGGCAGGGGGTGGAATGAGATGAGCTTTAAGGTCCCTCCCAAACCATTCCACGATTCTGTGATTCCATGAAGCCTGTGCTTCCTGCACAGCTCTTGGGTCTCCAGAGCTGCTCATCCCACCCAGACACGAGCCATGGTTCCTTATTCAGCTGTTATCCCTAAATAACTCTCCTGCTTCTGTAAGAGTATCTGATTGCAGAGCAAATTAATTAGCAATAATGGGATAAACAGATAATGAGCTGAGCCAGCCGACCTAGACCTGATTGATTTTCCTGCCCTTTTAACAAAGAGAGGGCTACTTCTTTTTTATTTATTATCATTTCATTTGTGTGCTTCAGTTTAAGCTGAACTGCGTGTAAATTACAACCATGGAGAAGCAAAGCTTTCTCCAAAACAAACCCAGAAATACTCCTCTGTGCTCTGGGACCGTGACATAAAAGAGGCAAGTGAAAGTCAGCAGGGCAGCAGTGCAGTGGTGATTCCTGCCTTGGAGCTTTCAGGAGCTCAGCCACACTTCACAGAGAGGGATTTTGCCTCTGTCTGTGAGTCTGGGAAGCAAAGCCCCTTATCCAAATCCTTGGGGGAGCTTCCCCACTGCTGCCCAGTGCATTATCAGCTCAGCCCCCACTGTGCTGCACATGTATGTCCCAGCTGGAAAAGCATCTGGAGCTAAATCCCAATTTTCAGTGAGGCTGGGATTGCATTCCTCACTTCCCTGAAATGCAGAATCATGGAATAGTTTGGGTTGAAAGGGACCTTTAAATGTCATCTTGTTCAACGCCCTTGCCATGATTTCACCTCATCTGGCCAAACCCCCTCCAAGCCAGTGAACACCAGCACAGAGATTATCTGTGAAATGTGGGGGTTTTTTTCCTACACACCTGAGCAGCTCACTATGATCCCCTCATTTTAAGTGTTTTGACAAGTGAGACAATCTGAACAGGATTCATCACATCCTGAAAGAGATGCCTACACCTGGCCAGAACACACCAGAGATACCCAAAACCAAGTGGAAATCCCTCTCCAAAAGTCATTCCATTGCTGTTTGCCCATGTGAATCTGGTCTCTGTCTACCTATTCCTGATTTTAATGGCAAAGAATTACCTCCTGTGTTGAATCACAAGTGTCATTTGATGCCTTTGCTAGTCATTTCAGCAGGGGGTTAAAGAGCACCAGGGCACAGGAGTGCCAGGCTAATCCTGCTCATGAAATCAGTCCTGGGCTGCAACACATCCCACACACCCTTCCAGAAACTGGGCAAGCTCTGGCACGAGGTCCATAAAACTCTCCTTCCTGCAGACCTGCAGAGAGGCTGTTGGGTGTCCTCTGATGGTTACAAATTCCCTCAAAAAGCTCAGACTTTGATCTTGCTGCCTTTTGGTTCTCGTCTGTACACACTGCCAGCTTCAACTGCTCTTCCCTGTGGATTTCCCCCTCACTGTATCCTCTGCAGCCTTTCCTGTGCTGGAAAACAAACTAAACAAGCTTCAGAGTTGGACAATATTTAGTGACCCCTGGTTCTAGAACCCCAGAACCATCAGGGTTGGAAGAGACTCTTAAAATTATCAAGTTCAATTGTCAAACCTCCTCAAATGTGGATGAATGCACAGGTACTGAATCACACTGAAAAGGGAATAGTGGGATCCACATGGATCATCTCCTTCCAACCCCTTGCCATGGGCATGGACACCTTCCACTACCCCAGGTTGATCCAAGACCAGTCCAACCTGGCTTTGGACACTTCCAGGGATGGGAGAAGTTTAATCTGCAAAGAAACCTGGATTTCGTGCATGTTCAGCCCCTGTGAGGAAGGGGTGGATGTTTAAAGAAAAAAAAAAGAGGGTTTAGAAGGACCTTATTTTTTATCAGTGGAAATCTACCTGCTTAACCCCAGCCAGTGATCAACCTCAGCACCACCATCTAGTGCTCTTAACAAGTGACTAATCTGTCTGACACATCCAATTACAGCTGTGATTAAGCCCCCTCTGATCAATACAATTGATAATGGCTCCTAAACAAAGCTTTCCTTCCAGAATGTACTGAGACACTGTTTATTTCCACTAACTTGATTAGAAAGAATGACAAATCCCTTGTTAAACCTCAAATGATTCTCCTTCTCCTGAAAAGGCGTGGGAAGTGCAGAAGGCAACACAACTGCCTGGCCACAAATCAAAGTTTTACACTGCAGATCACAGGGAGCCTCAGTTGCTTTCCATCCTCCTGTTCTGGGAGGATGGAACTGGGTTAAAATCACATTTTTCCTCAGAGTTTTACTAGGATTTCTCTTTCCAGCAGCACTCAGACGAAACAGTCATCACCTTCATACGATCTCATATCATCACCTTCATGAAATTTCTCTCCAACAAACTTCCCCCTCTCCCCCAACCAACCGTCAAAGTCCAAAGTTTGATTTTACAGCTCAGCCTCATTTATTGAGTTATGGAGCCCCACTCCAGAAAAACACCTTCTTTGACCTACTTGTGCTCATGTGCTGTGATCACTCTGAAGGGGAAACATATCCTGTGTAGGCACTTGGAAATTATCTGTCCACACAGCGCATGACAGAGCTCTTCATACTCATCCATGGTCACCCATTTAAGAGCCAATAATTCTGTGGTTTTTTCTGTTGCCTCCAGGGCAGTTGTGAGTGTCTCAGGTATTGAGCTCTCAAATACTTGATGATGTTTTGGGGTAAATGGATGCCAACTGCTTCCCACAAAGAAAAGGATCTTAAAATCATCTCCTTCCAACCCCCTGCCATGTCAGGGACACCTTCCATTATCCCAGGTTGCTCCAAGCCCTGTCCAACCTGGCCTTGGACACTTCCAGGGATGGAGCAGCCGCAGCTTCTCTGAAAACTTGAGCCAGGCCTCACCACCCCCTCAGGAAAGAACTTCTTCCTAATATCCAATCCAAACCTGCTCTCTGTCAGTTTGAAGCCATTCCTCCTTGTCCTGTCACTCCAGTTCCAGTACTGTCTCCATGGACAAAACCATTTTCCTGTGCTCAAAATTGCAATTTCTAAATCAGCCCAATTCATCAGTAGTGACTGGTGGAAATGCAGATTCATCCCAGCCTGATATTTCAGGATTCCATCAGGGGAAAAAAACCTTCCAAAGGGTTTCTATGTGTTTGCTTTGGGCGTTAATGACGTCCAACATGGTTGTGTGTCTTTACTTCAGAATTGGGAAAAATATTTGCATTAGTTTAGTTCTGTTGTTACAGAAAAAAAAACCCAAAAAACCCCAAAAAACTGTTTTGGATTAAACTTTCCAATGAGAAAAATAATTCTGGAAAAGCAGGAAAAGTTTCAGCACTTCAATTATTTATTCTCCTTTTAAGTTTTTAAGTATTGTATTTAATTTAATTTCTTTAAATATCCATGAAAACGAAATTAAGCATTTAGCTGGCTTTCAGATGAAGGCTTTTATCCACCCTGAGTTCTGCCTTTACTGGATTCCAGAAGAACATTTCTTCAAAAGGCTCCATTTAACTGTACAGGGACACATGAAACAGCTTCCAAATCAAAGACAACCATCCATTAGTAGATAAAAGCAGGGGCCAAAAGCCTTCCTGGCATCCAGTGAAGCTCCTCCTGGGATCAGCTTGTCCCAGGATTCTGTTCCATCAGAACAGTCCTTCAGTCTGTGGCCTGACTGAAAACATTGGCAATGAAGAGTTTCCTCTTCCACTTTTCCCTCTTCTGGGAGGAGGGATGCAAATCTCAAGCAGGATTTGAGATTCATCTTCCCAGCCCTTTTCCCAGAAAAATGACCCCTTCTTTTGGGATCCTGGAAGTCTCATCTGGGTCCCTTTATTGACAGACACAGGGCTGGCAACTTAGGAGAGAAATTTGGAGGGGGAGAGATCCAACTGGATGCCTTAACTTGGGGTTCTGACAGCTCTGCTGCAGGACAGGGTGGGATGGGATGGGATAATGGGATGGGATGGGATATGAGCGATGGGATGGGGCAGCACCAAAACCTTCCTGCTTTCCTGATCATTGAAGCAGGAAGAGGGTTAAAGAGAGCAAAAACCCTTCCAGGGGAATTTCTCAGTGTGGTGAGAGCTCCATGAACAAGGAGAGGATCCCAGCTGCCTGTCCCAGCTCCAGAAATACTCCATGGCCTTGGGGCACCCTGTGCTTCACCATGAGGACAGGAGCAATTTTGGCATAGGGAAGGGAGGGCAGTTCAATCAAAGGACAAGATGACAATGACTTTTCTTGTAGTAATCCAAGGCCTGGAAGAACTTCAGGCATTCAGTTCCCAAGGAACAATCGGAAAAATTCCAGTTTGGAGAGGTGGATAATTGAGATCAAAGTCACTGAAACACCTCAATTAGGCTTTCCAGGAGGCTGCAAGAGAACCTGCAGAGCTGCTGGAACTCCTGGCTGACTGAACCATGTTTTGGGAGCACCCATTTCTCTCCCTCGTGAAGAGCAACTGGAGGAATCCTTGCTCCAGAAGGGCTGAGAAATGGCCAGGACAAGGCAGGTGTGAGGCTGAGGGGTTTGCTGGGCAGGGAGTGTTGCCATACCTGAGGTCTGGTTGTCCCAGGTCAGCTCTGCCAGGCACTGGCTGCGCTCCTCCTCGATCTCCTGCATGATGCTGCACTCCGGCCGCGTGCTGGATGCCTGCAGGGGGAGAACAGAAGGGGAGAGTGAGCAGAGCCCGTCCTCAGGGAGGCATTCCTGGGGATTCATGGCCTCCAGAGCAAGATGGAGCTCTCCAGGACCATTGCACAGATGTTACATTTGTTACAGTCCTGGTTTCTTTTCCCCTGCCAAGGTCAGGATTAATACACTCGAGCTCGGACTTGGATGTTCATTATCTCTTATCTATGTACAGTCTCACAAGCTATGAGCTCCAACTAGCAAGTTAGAAAACAAAGGTAAAATGGAGAGCTTCTAACTCTTTCCAAGGTTATTTAAGCAATAATTACCCAATAATGAGGTGACACCTCTATTATTTATATTTCTGACCCAATAATGACCACCCAAAGCCCGCAATGTGGATATTTTTCACCCAATTACAGAAAATCACCCAAACCCATGAAGACGAAGGAAGAAGAAGGTGAAGGACTCAGACAACACCCAAAGCCCTCCATCTTGACTCACATGCGTTACTACATACCAAAACCCCAAAATCTAAGTTCCCATAATTCCAACATGCACCCAGCCTTTTACAGAAATTATTTGTCGCATTTCTGTGCAAGGCAAGACTTGGAGTGACATCCGTAATTGTGCCTTTACTTTGCTTTGACCCAGGAAATATTACCCAAATATTATGCAAAAATCCATTTTCATTGAGCCAAAGATTCCCAATTCTTGAGGTTCATGGGGTGCTTTGGGGAGAAATTTGGTCCAGACACCCCATCCCTCAGTGGGATTCATGATGAATCTGGAGAGACATTTTTTGGGATTGGCCAAATGTCTACCAGTAAGCCGACTCAGCAGGTTGAGAATGGCTTTTCTGGACTTGAGCAGGTCAAACAAATGGTATCCAGGCCTGATGCATTGGCCAAGGTTGCCCAAACATTGGTTTTCGGTTGACTCACGGGCGGGAATGCATTACTTAAGGCAAAGAACAAAGTAATAAGACATGAGTATGAGATATGATTTGGTTTCACATTTCTTTTTGGTTTCTTTTCTGATTCTCTCCAAACATCTCCAAGCATTTGCTCAAGAGGAGGGAGAGAAAACCAGAGCCTGCTGAAAAATCAGCGTTTCCCTCCATTTCCTTAGGAAAAAAAAAATCAAAAAACTACAACCTATTTTTTTTTCTGATGATCAGGAGCAATTCTGCTGCTTTACGCTCTGCAAACCCTTCCTGGCTAAGCAACACCACCAGCTATGTAGGGCAGGGAGACAGCAGCTTGAATATTCATGCCAGGAGCAGTGGGATCTGTGCTTCGTGGTTTATTCCCTGTCTCCTAATTCAAAGCACAACAAACCCCAGATCAAGGAAAGGACGGAATCTCTGATGCAGATTAGAAGATCAAGAAGCTAAAAAGCAGGAAATTCCCAGTGATAAAGCTTTTCCCCCTTGAGTGGTTTCTCCCCAGTCAGCCCTAATCAAGTTTTGTTTGTAGTACAACAGTGGCCATAAATGTTCAGGTAATTAGGCATGGACTTCTCATAGTGTGCAATTCATGAACCATAAAACGTGGGAATGGTGACTTTTTTACTCCAAAAAAAGGAGGTGGGAGCTCACACGTATCTCGTCAGAGTTCAGGGCATCCCTCCGGGCACCCTGGAAGGTCACAGACCTCGTTAGAGAGGCCTGGGACCCGAGAAAGAGGGTCTGGGGTCTGTACAGGGGGTCTGAGACCCTGGCACAGAGCCCAGGAAGACACAGGCTTTAATTTCAGTCCATGAGAAAAACTTCCAACACAGAGAGGAATTACAAGTCACAAAGGTGTGACAGACAGTGGTGTAGCTAATCACTGGGTGGAAAACTTTGTAGTTTTGGGATTTTTAGAATGTAGGTGCAGGGGAACAAGATGGAAGATTTAGGATGGAACCCTGGGTTCTTCTTGTTCTCCCTTGGCATCCATTTTCTGCAGTGACGTGGGCACAAGGTAGTTTGAGGGGATTGGGTCAAAGTAGAAATTACCCTTTTAGTATAGGCACTAGGCATTGGTATGAAATGGTAAATAATAGACATGTAATTATCTGTATAAAGCAAAGCAACCTCCCATCACGGGGGGAGTCATATTGTGTCCGAGCTGCTGTGAACACCTTGGCCAGCACAGAGAATTGTAAGATAAGAATTAATAAACAACGTGAGAAACCAGAGAAAACCCAAGACCTTGAGACTCCACTTCATTCTCATGCCAAGCAAAGACTCAAAGTCTTCAGAGGGCAGAGGGCAAAATAGACCCACTTGAACCACCACCTGGAATCTCAGGCAAAAAGAAAACCAAACCCGAGAATATCTCAGTGTCCCCTTGTCACCACCACGCCTCCAGCTTGGGGGGGGAACAACAAAGCCATTGCAATGGCCACAAACTGAGGCTGCTCCAAACCCCATCTCTTTAAAAGGGATTGGAAAGGGTATTCAACAGGGAGAAAACTTCTCAGGAATCCAGCTGCAAAGAGGTGGAGAGAAGGGAATGGTGTCAGGAGAGCTGAGCCTTGGCTTGAGTTTATACTGTCACTGTTAAATGTAATGTGGGAAAAACATCAGTGGGGTGAACTTCAGGATCAGATCATGAGGACACAGGAGGAACCTCTGCCAGTAAGGAGTGATTGATTCAGTGTCCCCTCTTGAGGGTTTTGGGAAAATCATATATTTTCATCAGGAATAGGCAGAGAAAATAAATTAAAATTTGAAAAAAAAAATCCTGTCTCATTTTAAAATGCATGAGTTATTTCTCTGTTCATATATTTGCCAGTCAAGGTTTTAAGACAAAAAGCCCAGCAATCCTTTGAAGGAACAATTGTTTGATGTAAATTTGGGTTAAAATTATAAAATAATTTAACACATTGAATTGATCTCACCATTTCCTATTAACCTATCCTGTTCTGTTCCCTGTTCCATGCCATGCCTGGCTCAGATTTTAATTTCCTTTAGGTTAGGAATGAGCCTTGATTAGTAGTGTATAAACAATTAATTATGTGGTTTTTCTAGTCAAATTAAAAATAAATAAAAATACAAACACTAGAAGAAGGGGAATCATTTGGAGTTGTCTTCATACTCAAATATTTCTTTTCCCCAAAGGGAAACAGATCTTTGGAAATTTCATCTTGGCTCATCTGAAATACCATAGATTTATTTTGTTTTGATTTACAGCGCTTCTTGCTATTTTATTTTAACCTTAAAAAAGCACGAGGGGAAGCGTGAGAGATTTGCAGAACACTTGCGGGAAAAATAAAGATTGAAATGTTTTCAAAACATTTTCAAAGGGAAGTTTTAACTCTCTGGACTTAAATGCTTGCCAAATTCATCTCATATCTATAAATACCTCTGATTTTCACTTTATAAATTAATTCATATGACTCTAACTTTGATCAGGGCTGGCAAAGCACTCTGTAGTTCTATAATATATCTGATTTTTTTTTAGACAGTAGATTTTACACCAAGCCCATTAACAAGTACTTTACTGGCACTTCTCCCCTTCACTAAAATCTCATGCCTGAATTGGATAATTGTATATTCACCTCAATTGCCCAATGTTTACTTTTGAGTAACTGGTTTTATCACCTTTCAAAAAACAAATGAGGCTCTGTTTTGAAAAGTGGGCTTGTGACAGGCTCAGGTAAACTTGATTATATACAGAATCTTTAAAATCTCAACTTTTTTTTTTTGCCATACATAAAAGAAAATATA
Source organism: Sterrhoptilus dennistouni (assembly GCA_013397095.1). Lineage (NCBI taxonomy): Eukaryota > Metazoa > Chordata > Aves > Passeriformes > Zosteropidae > Sterrhoptilus > Sterrhoptilus dennistouni. The sequence goes on along the minus strand of VWZU01003040.1, from coordinate 854,531 downwards.
TCTATGTCAGCCAAGCCACTGAAGATAGGAATGTCCGGCAGCCAAAATACCAGAATATAGATCTTGGATTTTGTAGTGCTGGTACTGACTTTTTCTGACCTTTTAGGGAAGGCGGGTGCTGACAACAACTTCAGGCTGAGGGCAGAGAGGCTGGAAAAGGACCTGGGGGTGCTGGTGGCAGCAGTTGAACATGAACCCAGGTGTGGGCCTAATGTTTCTGGGTCTGAGAGATTTTAACCTGCTGGCAGCTGCTAACTTTTTCCCAAGGAAAAAATTTCTCAAGAAAGCTTCTTCTCAAAACAATCTTGGCAAACAACTCTCCTTTCTCAAAACAGTCTTGCTCCAGGGGGTGTTTTGCTGTTTCTCTGGTTTAACCCATGGGATCAGAGAGGTGTCGTTCCTATTCACCGACCATGGTAAGTCTGTATGGGAACACCTTATAAAAGGCAGTAAAAATTAGGCAATAAAGTTTTTTTTCTATACTCTCTGCCTTCTGAAATATTTGGAGTCTTTCATCTTTCTTTCGTGTCCTACAGCGACACCCAGGTGTGCCCAGGTGGGCAGGAAGGGCAGTGGCACCTGGGGATGGATCAGGAATTACATGTCCAGCAGGGTGGGGATTGTCCCCTGTGCTGGGAACTGCTGAGGCCACACCTCCAGTCCTGGGGTCAGTTTTGGGGTTCCTCATGACAAAAAGGACATTGAGGGGCTGGAGCGTGTCCAGAGATGGGAATGGAACTGGGAAGGGTCTGTAGCACCAGGAGCAGCTGAGGGAGCTGGGAAAGGGGCTCAGCCTGGAGAAAAGGAGGCTCAGGGGGGACCTTGTGGCTCTGCATAACTCCCTGATAGGAGGGGACAGCCAGGTGTGGCTCTTCTCCCAAGTGACAAGTGACAGGACAAGAGGGAACAGCCTCAAGCTGCACCAGGGGATGTTTAGTTTGGATATTTAGGAAAATTTCTTCACTGAAAGGTTTAACCCCGGCACAGGTTGCCCAGGGCAGTGGTTGAGTCACTGTCCTCTGGAGACACTTAAAAGCCACATAGATGTGGCACGTGGGGACTTGGGTTAGTGGTGGCCTTGGCACTGCTGGGCTAATGACTCCTCTCTTGAGGAGATCTTGGAGATCTTTCCCAACCTTAATGATTTTATGATTCTATAAACAGAGAGCGGGATGTATCTCAGCTTCTCTGTCAGTGGGACACATCAGCCTCAGTTTCAGCTGAGTCAGAGCCCTGTGTTTAGTCTGACCTGATTTTTTTACCATTCCTCTGAGCCCACAGAGAGCAAGCAAACACCAGCTCTGAAGGCTTTCATCCCACTCCACCGCCCGTGGTTGGATGGCTTCAAACTTCAATACTCAGCACTTAACTGGGAAAGGCCAGTGATGTGTGAATTTAATGTCCACAGACCTTTAACTCAATCAAGGTCAACAAACAGATCCACACTGGAGGATTCCGAGTTTATGGCTCATTTTGCACATTAACTAAAGGAGTAAATAAATAACTTTATCACAGCAACCCTCCTTCAGCCTCCTCAGTGATAACAGCCATAACTCACATGTCACAGCTGTCACTGACACAGGTGACAAAGGCAGATGGAATAAAAATAGTCCAAAAATATGACAGTTTTTGGCATCATTAGGAAACAGAAAGTGTGTGTGGGGGTTTTGGTGGGTTGTGGAGTGTCTGGTGAGTGAGGGAACAAGTTTAATTCCCCCCCAGGTGAACAAAATACTCATGGCTGGAAAATGCCTCAGGAGCTGCAAGTCCTGCCTGTCAAAGGGGATATTCCCTGGAGGAGGGCCTAAATAATTATCTTTCTTTGGTCTATCCCTCCTGGAATAGTTGAATTATATTTCATACATAGCTTTGTACAAACTCACTTTACTATTTCTCCATTCTAGGATTATTTTTTTTTGCTACGTTGTGTTGTTTTGTATGGGTTTTTTCCTACGGAAAAGGCAGAGATTTTGGGTTTTGGCCTCTTCCACTGCAGTGGGCAACTGGCCACACAGGCAAAGGGCTGAGGAGCACATGAATTAATTTTTCCCATCCAAAAAGTGACGGGTGAAGCTGAAATGTTGTCACCACCCCTCACTGACCCCTCCTGGGATGCCCAAAACCCCATGTAAAGATGTGGTGGGTTTATCAGGGGTTTTCCTACTCATACTCTGATCTCTGAGCAGAAAGATGAAGGGAATGTTTTTCTGGATGTGATTTCTTGCAGCCCTGAGGTCTGCAGCAACTCTCACATAACAAGGAGTTGTAACCAAAGTCTTTATTAATGAGAGTTTTCCTTTCCAACAGATCTCAGGAATTGTTAGGGGATTACTGTGCAGTCTGCTGCTGCAAATCAAGCCTTTGTGTACACTCCTTAATTAAATACAACTCCAAGGGTTGCCACAGGCTGAAGGAGCTGCAGAAATGTTTAGTCTCCTCTGCAACGCCAGAATATCACCGTGGTAGCTCCTCAGAGACAGATGGGATTCACAGAAGGAGGGCTGTGAGTCTCCCTGTGTCCCTTCCTCCTGATCCCAGGGTGTTCCTGGGCTCACCTGGAGCTGGAACCTGGAGTCTCCATCCCTCTCTCACCTGGAGTCTCCACCTTTCTCACGTGGAGTTTCCCTCTCATCTTCTCATCCAGAGATGAGGACCAGGGTGACCACAGTGACAACAGGATTTGGAGTCAAACAAAGAGGGAATAGAACTGAAAATGATGGGATTTCAGATGATGAAATCCCAGCCCTCACACATTTCTGCTCAGCCCAGTGGAAGTGGACACGGGTTCACTTCTACTTCTCTGAGTGACAATTTCTCACCATCCCCACCTTCCCAAAGCTTCTGTGAACACAGGAATGCAAAGAGACAAGGGCAAGTTCCATTCCTACAGTTTCTGTAACTTGGCTTCAGTCACTGCTCCAGTTGGAGATGAAGTTTCTTAACCCTTTCTCAAGTGAACCACAAAGAAAATGAAAGATTTTAGCAGGCAGGTCTTATTTCAAGCATCAGAAATGTAACCTCCCCCTGGCTTTCATCCATACTCATTATTTGTAGGAACATGGGACTGAAGAAACTTCTCTCAAAACAATCCTGGCTTTGATTTCTTCCATAACTCCATTCAGCTCTGTCTCAAAACTAGATTTTTAGATTTATTTTTTTTCCCTTTTAAACATCCTCAGGAAAATACAGCTTTACTCCTAAAAACCCTCTGAGTGAGCCAAAAAAATACAAATCAAGTATTTTGTATTAAAAATACAAATTGTATTTGTATTTTTGTATAAAAAATTGTATTTGCATTTTTGTATAAAAAGTACAAATCAAGTGAAAGTGCAAGAATGCGAAAAGGAAGACACCAAGGATTTTTTTTCCTATAGCAATGGGTGACACAATTTCCAACAATAAGGCTGTCAAAAGCTGCAAAAGCTCTGGTGGTCTGGGAAAAATAAAATTTGAAAAAAGGGAGCATTTATGAAGTCTGATAATTATTTTCTCTTCTGAAGGACCTTTGTGTAAGAATCTAAAACTGTTTTACAAATGTCGTGACAACGTGGGGAAGTAAATTTTAAATATCAGTAGTACAGACAGAATGGGAGATAAATCCAAGTTTAACATACCCCAAACCCCCCGTGTGCCCTTTGTAGGATCACTCCAGGAGGATTTGCAAACCCAGGGATTTTTAAACAGAGAAAAGTTATTTTCCCCTTCAACCTCTCTTGTGAATAAATTTTTCTCTGTCACCCACCAGTGAGGGACCACAGGCAGCAGCACCTGTCCCTGGGAGACTTTTCCAAATTAAAGAGGTCCAGGCAAATGCCCAACTCTCCTGACTCCCACTCAGCTGCTCAAACCACTCCACTCCATCTTCCTGCCAAACATAATCCTGCCAATGACAGCTCCATCATCTGAGGAGGAAAGCAGATGTCTTTCCCCAGCTCATCCAAGCTGTCAAACAAAGGCAACTTGGCCAAATCGATCCAGCAGCTCTGAGCCTTCCTTTAGTCTGATTGTCCCATTTCTGTGGGAGGGGTTGGAATTTCAAGGAAAAAAAATGAGTGTTTTTTCACAGGGCTTGGAGAGCCAGAGGGAAAGGGCAGCTGAGCAGCTGTGTTCATTTAACTCCTTGAGGACAAGCTTGCAAATGCCTCTGCTGGAAATTAAAAAAAAAAAAAAAGAGCTGAATTGGGGTTTTTAAGGAAGAGTTGACACCCTGGAATTTCAGTTACGGCACAGAACCAAAAGAGAGGCAGCACCTGAGTGAATCCAAAAGAGCAGGAGACAGCTCTGGTGGCTGGGTAAGCACCTCCTGCTCCTTGCTTTAAACTTAAATTATCAGCTGGAGCAGCCAGGGATGAGTTTCCTCTCCAGAAAGCTCAGAGTGAGGATGTGAATCCAGGCTGGTGCAGGGCTAGAGGGATGCTGAGATCTGCAGTTACAGGGTACAGAGCAAAGGGCTGCAATATCCCTCATATGGCTGAGAGAAAATAAGAGAGGAACAACAAAAATTATCCCAAAACTGATAGGGACAGGGAAGCAAAGTACAGAAAGAAGTGGACTCTACTACCTGGAGTGCAAATTATCTTGTAGTTTTCCCTGATCTACTGATCATTGACTACTTTTCATTTCCTTTTAGCTTTGAGTCTAAGAACTCTGGTTGAGGGAAGTCTGTTCTTTTTAATAAAAATGTTCCAAAATTTACCCATTAAACTATTTGAACCTTGTGGATGAAATTCAACTCCATCTGTTCAGTCAATGACAGGAACAGCAAGAATACAAAAGGAAACACAGATCCAGACCTGCCTTGACCACCAGGGCTCAGGAAGAGGATTTGGGGATCCATGGGCAAAAATTATGTGTCTGTAATGAAAACATCTACATCTGTCTTCACACTGATTGTCCTTCCCCACCTGAAGAGAGAAGGAGGAACTTTCAGGGCATGAATCACTCTAAACTGAAGGAACTGTATAAAATAAGCAAAAAAACCCTTGCTCTGTACGGCTCCATCTCTGCCAATATCTAAAGTCAAATGAGCCAAACCCCACAGACCTGGGCTTATCTACACAGAATCATTGGAAGTGTCCAAGGCCAGGTTGGATGGGGCTTGGAGCAGCCTGGGAGAGTGGAAGGTTTAATGTCACTATCACATCCTGAAGAGCAACCAGGAGGAAATAGAAACAAGAAAAAGGAAAGGCATTAAATAATCCCTCCTGTGAGCCATGTTATCCGGACAGACCCATCCTTCCCTGATATTCTCCAAAGCAGGTGAAGATGGTACCTGGTGGGATCCCTAGAAAGAAGTGGAATGAATATTTGTTCACAGACTGGAGTTTATTTTTTATTATTTTGTTTCTTGTTTTTAAAATTATTATAATTATTATTATTTTGTTCAGGTTAGGTTTTTTATTTTTTGTTTTGTTTTTGTGTGCCTTTTTTTTTTAAAATTTTTTTTTCTTTATTTTTTCTTTTTCCCAAGGTATATCAACTTTGACATGCTGCTGTTCAGGAAAGGCCCTTCCATGGCTCCAGCAGAATGTACAGGTAACCTGTTAACACTGTCCTGGATTTCTGCTCATCCAGCCCTGAATCATCTCCTGAGAAGCCACCTCTTCACTGCTGTGCACAGGAAAAAAACGTTTCCTAATTCAGATGCAGGCTCAGGAGGGACTGGAAAACCTCAGATCCCAACTCCTGACAGTCTCCAACAATCCAGCTCTGATTCTTTTCCCTGGGCAACCACAGAGTGTCCTCACCCAGTCCTGCCTGCTCTCCTCTGTACCTCCTTCACTCCACCTGTGCCACCTGAGCCTTTTTCTCCTCCTGAATCCAACCCTGATGTCTCCCCACAGCAGCTCCACCTCTGGGAACTCAGATCTGGTCAGATGGCCCCTAAAAAATGGAAGACATTTTGGGTGGGAGGAATGGCAGAGGGGAATCCTAAATCCAGCAGGGTTGAGCCTGGCAGGGTGTCCAGAAGAACCCATAAACTGGCAAGGGGGAGTTCAGTCAAAAAATTAGAGCTTGATCAAAACCACAGGGAAGTCCCTGAGGTTTCTCTTCACATCCAGTGGTTCCCCAGACCTCTCCCACTGCCTGGGGTTTGTGCACACACATCACACACACAAAACAGGAGAACTGGACCCTACGGACCTCCTGCAAGGCTGGATTTTGGGTATATTTATAACCAGGGGGGCTGGAAAAAGCAAACTGGGCATTCTCCAGTTCTCAGAAAAGCTGCAGTGGTTTGGTTTGAGGAACAGCAGTTTTGGTCACAAACACAGGCAGCTCCTGTTCACTTTTAGGGGAAGTGAAAGCCCTGGGAGTGTCCAAAAATCCAGTGTGAACCCAGGGTGGCCAGACCATCAGGAAAGGAAGGGCTAGTGTGACAGACACCAGGCTTGCCCTGAATCCCTGCTGGAAACACTCAGAGCTGGATAAACACCAACTTCACCTGCAGCTCTGGGGCTGTTTGGAGAGGAGGCAAATCCTTCCTGTCCACAGCTTCTCACTGGTTTTTTTTTTTTGTTTTTTTTTTTTTTTTTTTTTTTTTTTTTTTTTTTTTGTTTGTTTTTTTTTTTTTTTTCTGTTGTTATTTTTTTATGCACTCAAGTAAGGACAGCAAAGGGAAGTGTTACAGAACAGCTTTAAACTGAAAGAGAATAGGTTTTGATTGGATATTAGGAAGGAAAATATTCACTGGTGAGGCCCTGGTACAGGTTGCCTGAGGAATTTGTGGCTGCCCCTGGATCCCTTGAAGTGTCCAAGGCCAGGTTGGATGGGGCTTGGAGCAGCCTGGGAGAGTTGAAGGTTTAATGTCACTATCACATCCTGAAGAGCAACCAGGAGGAAATAAAAAGAAGAAAAAGGAAATGCATTAAATAATCCCTCCTGTGGGCCATGTTATGCAGCAGTCACCACAGTGCCCTTCTATAACACAGTTTGGGATAAGGTTTTAACCCTCCTGGCTACCTCCCACGTCCTTTATCCAATCAACCTAAGAGAAATTCCAGGATGATATTACTATTCATGCATCACTTCCATTCCAAGCAAGTGGCCCTAAACAGGGCTTGTTTGTGCCACTATTCTGAGCTTTCTATGAAAATCCAGGTATGTTCCTGGAACAATCCACGAACACGTCTCATTTTGAAGAATTCCCTCTCAAAGGGCTGCTTCCCTACAAAGGGGAGCACAAAAACCACAAAGGTGTTGGCACAAGATGAGTTTGGTTCATTCAGAGACCAGGGGGAAAAAAGGAATGTTCCCTTTTTCAGATGGAGCAGAAGTGGTTCAGTCAAGACTCTGGATGAGCACATTACTCATGGGTTTATAAAGCATTTTTGTCAGAGCCCTCTGCTGAATGGTCCTTCACAGATGGTCTGAAGCATCCAGGTGCCTTCCAGGAAAAAAAGGACATGCTGGGATGAGCTTCCAGCCTCGGGACAAAAAAAAAA